>OW240912.1:266286289-266412741 GCA_933207985.1 Pelobates cultripes
GTGTATATATATATATATAATGCAGAGTGTGTGTGTGTGTATAGTGTGTGTGTAGATATAATGCAGAGTGTGTGTAGTGTGTGTATAGTGTGTGTGTAGATATAATGCAGAGTGTGTGTAGTGTGTATATAATGTGTCTGTATAACGCAGTGTGTGTATATAATGCAGTGTGTGTTTGTGTAGTGTGTATAGATAATGCAGAGAGAGAGTGTGTGTGTGTGTAGAGATGTAATTTGTGTAAAATGGGGGGCAGCATTTTTTTTATTGTAATTATTATTTTTTTAAATATTTTTTAAATACATTTAGTCCCCCCTCCCTGCTTTTTAGCAGGGATGGGGGATATAGTATTCACTGTTGGTCAAGTGGCTTGCTAAGTACTGTGGGGGGGGCAGCAGCAAGCAGTTACTTACCTCCCAGCTGCCCCCTTCAGCTCCCTGTGTAAATCTCGTGATTTACGAGATTTACACAGGGAGCTGAAGGGAGCAGCTGGAATGTAAGTAACCGCTTGCTGCTGGCCCCCCAGGACCGCTGGGCTTGTAATGGGTCCAGTGGTCCTGGTCTGTATTATCAGCAATATCATTATCTATATTGGCAGATACCGACATTGCCGAAAATACAGAATATCGGCCGATAATCGGTCGATCCCTATTTCCTATGGGTGGGGTTTGAATGCGCGCGTGCCCCCCTGGTCGCACATGCGGCTCCACTTGTGAGCTGATGTCGATGGAGGAGGAGAGGTCACCAGTGCCGAGAGATCCCGGCGCTGGATTAAGGTAAGCAAATAAATGGTTAACTAGGAGGCCCTAGTCATCGTTTAGGCGACTAGGGCTCTATAGCGTTAGGAATACAGATTTGTATTTCTGACCCAATAGTGTTCCTTTATAGGGTCAGGAAGCACCCTACAGTGTTAATTTAGTGTTAAAAAACACTTTCTATGCCTCCCTGCTAATACACAAGTATGTCCCGTCTAGGCCCCTTACGCTCTGCTGAAGACTTCTATCTCCGGTCCATACTCCCACCACTGATGCTCGCCTTCAAGACTTGTCGAGGGCTGCACCGTTCCTGTGGAACTCACTTCCCTCCTCCGTTAGATGCTCACCTAGTCTCCACTCCTTCAACAAAAAAAAAAAAATCATTAAAACCCACTTCTTCATAAAAGCGTATTAAACTGTTAATAGCTCACGGCTGATTCCTCTTTTGCAACTGTCAGTCTAATGCTATCCTTAACCTTTTGTGTCACTTTACCCCACTCCCTCTAGCATGTAAGCTCACTGAGCAGGGCCCTCAACCTCTGTTCCTGTGTGTCCAACTTGTCTGGTTACAACTACATCGTCCATCCACTGTAAAGCGCTGCGGAATTTGCTGGCGCTATATAAAGAACATAATAAAATGAGAGGCTGTTTAACAGCTACTCTGCCATGGAAATTAAATTTAAGGGACAATATAATCACAAAACCAACTTTAGCTTCATGAAGTAGTTTTGGTGTATAGATCATAAACCTGAAGCCTCACTGCTCAATTCTCTGCCATTTAGAAGTTAAATGACTTTGTTTATACAGCCCTGGTCACACATCCTTACAGAGATTTCCTAAGCAATTCCTGTAAAAAGACATCTAATGTTTACACTTCCTTTACTGCAAGTTCTGTTTCATTTAAAATTTCTCTTGCTGTGTTAATAGCTTGCTAGACCCTGCAGGAGCTTCTTGTGTGTGATTAAAGTTCAATTTACAGAGCAGAAGATAAAACTTTTTAAAGCAAGTTACATCTGACTTAAATTGAAACCATTTTGTTTTCATGCAGGCAGTGTAAGTCAAAGTCAGGGGAGGTGTGCTAGGGCTGCATAAACAAAGTGATTTCATTCTTAAATGGCAGAGAATTTAAAAACTTTGGAGGCATGATCTATACACAAAACTGCTTCAATAAGCTAAAAAGTTGCTTTGGTGACTATAGTGTCCTTTTAATGAAGCTCCCAATGCACTGTTCTTGTGCACATGATGCCAGAGTCAGCTTGGAGTTCTGTATTGAGTGATGCAATAGATGATAGACAATTACTACGTGCTTCAGCACTTGGTATCCCGCTATTGGAGAATTCATGGCCGTGTCTAGACTGTTGTTGCCACTAAAGGATTCCAATTCAAACTAATAGAATACAGTTGATTGAGAGAGATCCAGCAGGGCAGAAATTTAACAAACTGACTCTTGGCAAAGGTGACATCCTATGAAAGTGCTCTGTTTAAAGAATTTCTCAGTGTGATACATTGTATTGACAATGTTTCTCAATGAAGATTGCTTTACTTTGTTCTGAATTTTATGCACCTGTTAGTAATGGGAGAGGCTGAAAAACTTACATGGTTTTTCACTAAAGCGAGAATTCAAGGAGAATCTCACATTTTAGGCCAAAGTAGCTAAACTGAAACTATAGCTGACTTAGCAATTATTTTCCAATCTAGCCTTAAATTTGAAATTCACACTTTCAGTGAATAATCATCTTAGTACATAATGTATCTCCTAACCACCAGCAAGATAAGACATTGTTTATAAGGGCAAGTTTTGAATAGTTCAAAACATTATTTCCATAAAACAATGTTAAAAATATATGCTATTAAAGGAAATGAAAATGTATACATTTATTTTCTCCATAAAAGACACATTAAGAATATGTGTTTGATAAAATACCTTTATTATTATAATAATCTGACACTTCGTGTAGAAGAAAATGGTGTTTGATATACTTCTAGTTAAGGGACTCAGCCATTAAAGGGGGCACATCACCGACACTGAACAAGTTGCTTGTTTGGAACAGTAAGAGAACAAATGTAAAAATGGAGACATCGGCAACACTGAGAGACAGTGATAAAAGTCTACATCATGCTGAATAGACAGACAACTGTGAAAAGACGTGCAAGTGATACAATCTACGTACCGTAAGTATCAATATAAGATGGATGCATATTGCACTAACATGCATGTGAAAGGCTAACATAAGAGTTTGATGCCAAGGTGGTGCCCTGCCCTTGACAAGTGAAAGTCCCCGGGTATTATAATAGTATCACCATGTAAAAAGTAAAAATCACAGAAATGCCCCAGACAGTGAAATATGATGTGTCACAAAATAAAGTATCAATACACAAAGTCAGCAAAATTTTGTATATGGTATGTCGTTCAAGACATGTTTTAGTGTTTAAAACCATGAAGAGGTAAAAAACATGACAGGCACAAGGGATGCATGCAAGAAAATTATGTTTTGTAAAAGTAAAATATAAAATATATGCAGGTCAACAACAAAAGTTGCAAGCACATGCATCGATTTAAATCCGTGTACAATTTTTTTTCCCATGGGTTACAGGTATAGCATTAGGGGCCTGACTCCTATGAATTTAATTATGAAATATAATGTAGTTAAGCACACAGTGCAATTAGACAATAATATAGGAGCACGAAGATGAGAAACCACTCACTGCGCTAGATTAAATCACTGGATAAAGATTCTTGCGTCAACATGAAAACTTTAGTAATACTTTGACAGACAATTTAAGGCAGTAGAATGACACACATTGCAAAGATAAGTACATTTCAACAAATTGCTTTCATAAGGTGCCCACCTTTCCAAAAAGACAAATATGTGCTCTGCTAGAGATGCCCTACTTAACTATTAAGTTGTGTGATATGCAAATATCTAGGAGCAAAATTAGCTGTGACACAATTTCACAGATTAGGATCATAAGGCGCTCTCTAGTGCATGATTCGAAATGGTCTATAGTTGCAGTTCTCACCAATATATTCCAAACGGATTCAAGAAGTAGTCTACACAAGAGCTTTGTAAGATACTTTATGAAATTGTTTTTTAATGGCTGAACAGCCACATACAAGCATACAATGCACAAGACCCAGAGTATACTGAAGTAGTTTAACACTTGCTGCCACTGCACTCTTCAGAAGAGGAAATTTGACCAGGCACTGATACTCTTTTACAGTCTTTATTTGTATATACATTAGTCAACAAATCCAGTCAATTTAACAACATGGTCTGCATTATCCGTTCTTGTTTAAATAAATAAAACAATCTATTTCCTTTCTTGATCAAGGGATAATTATATTAGAAAAGGTTTTGAGTAATATAGTTTACCTTTAAATCTCTTCTCTTCAGGCCAGCCTTAACCTCCCTCGGTAATTCATACTTTCCTAACAAAATTAGTAGCTGCACAGACTAGTTCGCTTTACAATCATTCAACTCTACTGCTTTCCCCACACACTCGCCCATTGATTGTATCCCACCAAATTGTTCTTCCTTATGTGGTTTCATACCTCACATCTTCTAGGAAGATAAACATGTCTGAGTAGACTACTCTATAACCTCTTGTCAGTAGTTTAATTGCCATTTTATACCCTGATTAAAAATTTACAGTGTCGTGGAATATGTGGTAATTATATAAGTAACTATATTTATTATTAGTTTGGCAGAACTTTACCTGCTTGATGTTGCAGTGCAAACATTGTTTTGACAAAAGAAATATAAAGGTCTTTGTCAGCTTTTAAAGCATCTCTGTCATGTTGTATGACTTGATTAGATCATTAAAAGGATACTATAGTCACCAAAACAACTTCAGCTTATTGAAGCAGTTTTGGTGTATAGATCATGCTGCTGAGGTGTCACTGCACAATTCTCTGCCATTTAGGAGTTAAATCACCTTGATTATGCATACCTAGCCACCCCACCCCTGGCTGTGACTGACAGCATGCAATGAAAAAAAAAAAAAATTCAATCAAATGTTTACTTTAGAAATGTTAATGTCCTGCTCTGTAAACCGAACTTTAATCACACGTGAGGCTCCTGAAGAGTCTAGAAGGACATTTACAGAGCAGGAGATAAATTCTAAATTAAACTGAATGTGCAAAAAATGAAGTTTAAACATTAGATCTCACTTCACAAGAAGGGTTGTGCAAGTGACATGTAGGGAGAAAGGACCATCTAAAGCTTCCTTGGGGAAAATCTTCTGGCCCTGGCTCCAAATCAGAGGTGGAGGCAGTTTGGCACCCATCCAACACAGCCTAGGGTTAAACAATTCAAAAATTGTGAAATCCCATAAAGTCAGTGCCCAAGAGGTCCAGACCGCAGAGTAACATTTAGATCAAGTCATTGTGGGGCCTATAATACTATGTACTTTCTAAAGTATTTTATAATTTCAGCTATGTAGAAAAAGTCTTTTGAAGGCCTCCTCCCTATTTCAGCATGACATAACCCCCAAACCAAGGTCCCATACAGCAATAGTTTGTTTAGATAAATGTGAAAGAACTTGAGTGGCTTGCAGAGGTCCCCGACCTCAAGCCCATTAAAACCCTTTGGGATGAATTTGATTGCTGACTGCAAACAAGGCCTAACTGGCCAACATCAATGCCTGACCTCTCTAATGATCGTAGAAAAAAAAAAATTTAATAATTAAAAAAGGAATACTGCAGCAACATTAGATACTTCACCTAACTGCAAATACTCCTACAACAATAGTGGTTCTTACAGCACTAGACAAATTGCAAACTATAAAATAAAATCTGAAATCATTGGTTAACACAAAATAAAAGTAAAAAAACAAAAAAGAGAAGTGCATAACACCTGTTTAGACATCTCTAGTTAGTAGTTGCATGTAGCAGGGAATGTCATGAAGTACGAGCTATATACAGGTGGCAAAACAGACATCCAAAACTCTGTGTGCAAGAATGCATTTTCCTTTGCATTGATATAAACCAAACATTACAACATACAGAGTCTCAAATGTATAAAGACACACAGGAATGTCATCAAGTAGGTTACAAATGATTGTCAAAACATATTCTATATATGTAATTAAACAAAGTTCTAAATGTGGAACAGATGCCACAGAAATTGTAGTAATGTGACAGCTGATCTATATACATTTGCCTTACAATTTTTTGTTTTCATTTCCACTATGCTTCTAGCATGATATTGCACATAACATGTTCTTGCAGTTTACATACATAATGAGAATAATAATAGAAGTTTGATAAATACTAGTTTACGACTTTGGAATAAATACCACAAGGTATTTTCCATGTGTATTTCATTTGGACTTTAAAGGGTAATGGTGTACCCTAGTAATTGTTTGGTATTGGTATGGCTTATTGGAGAGAATACTGGCAACAGTGGTATTTAGTTTTAAAAAAATGCTAATGATTTAGAAACAATGTTATTAATACAACACATTTTGCATGTTTTTATGTCAGAAAGAACTGCATTTTGGACTTTTTAAAGTTATCTTTACTATGCTAGAGTGCATAAGGGTTCTCAATTGCAGATTACAGAGTGTTAAATATGTGCCATTTATTAAGCCATTTTCCATTCTACAATACTAGTAAAATGCTGCCTGTTAATTATACAACATTTCCATGTATATCTTTCCGTATAAAAATATTTTAATTAAGGAGTTCCTTTTAACTGGAAGACAAACATGGACTGTGTGAAAGTCACCGAGTGGAGACAGCCCAACCAAGGCTGGGGCAGCTAAAGCAGCTGTCATATTCATTTATACCTGAAATACTATTCCAAGAAAACAGCCCACATAGGAACCCTATTGTTGGGCAGGTAAACACGACTATATCTGTGTGCGGCTATATCAAATCAATGAGAGCACATTTTCAGGAAGTCAGTGACTTTATTTTCACACACATAATAAGCAGTGTATTACTGGCTGAGCTAAGGAACTTCCTTTGTCTTGTTCGTGTAAAGTGAATGCAATGTTAGAGTTTGGGCTTGCACATTATATATATATATGAATGCTGAAACTTGTAGCAAAAAAAAAAAAGTTTAGTATAGCTCGCAGCATGCCCTCCCTGCAACGGGTCCCTGTGTCTGCACAAGTTTAACACCTTCAGGGTTAGGCAACAACAACAACCTTGTGATGGTAAAAGCCTTGACATGTCATTGGACCCGAGGGGGTAAGACACGTGGCTTGCATGACACACGTCTGTCAATGAGCCCACTTAGTGACAACTGTAAACATCCAGCAGTGTGGAGGATGTGGAGCTGAGCCAGCTGATTGCCAGCCCTCGCTCACCCTCGCTCCCCCCCCGATCCTTGGCACGTGCCCCGGCAGTGAAGGCGCTCTCAGTACTCACCCTCGGTGTGTGTGCGGGCAGTGTGCACGGTGAGCAGGGCGAGCAGCACTCGGTACAGGAAAGCACACTGCTGGCGGCTGCCTCTCTCCGGGGGGGTGTCGTCTCCCGAGGGGCAATAGCAGCAGCGGCAGCAGGTTAGGGCTGGGGGCCGGAGCCGGGCCATGCTGGGTGTGCAGTGACTGTCCTCAGGAGTCCAACATGGGAGGGCTGCAGCCGGGGTCAACCTCCTTCTACCTGCCCTCGGCTGTGTGTGTGTGTGTGTGTGTGTGTCTCTCTCTCACTGGCAGGCTGCTTGGCTGGCTGTCTCTCTCTGTGTGCTCGGTGGTCTCTCTCTCTGTGGCTGTCGCAGTATTCCTGCCGCACTATCTGCACAGGTCGCCCCCGGAGCAGTAGAGCACCCGCGGCCGCAGCGTTTCTGTCACTGTTTTCCTTTCCATGGGCTGCCAGTCTTCTCTACCATCGAGCATCCGCTTCCGGGGACACACAGCGCCGCCTCCTCCTCGGGTAACGCCAACGGTCACAGCGCCGCCTACAGGCTGTCCGGAGCGCGGCGTGCGCGGGGAGCCCCGTGTCAGTCCGGGTGGACGGGAAGATGGCGGGCGCTGCGCGCGTGTCTCCCAGGATTTGACACTAACTCCCCCCTCCCCCCAACACGGGGGGTGCTCTCTGTCACACGGGATGGCGGCCAGGGCCAGGTACATGGCTGCAGAGGGCCGTGCTGAGCGCCCTAAATCACAATATGAGTGAGGGGCTCACCCTCCTGTGTTTTAGAGGGTCAGTGCAGCATCTAGGGAGCTGCTGTTTGGAGATTGTCCAACAAAAACATCAACACACGTTACTCACTGAAGGGGGAATTGTTGGAAATGTGGAGTTTATTCACTAAATTGTAGTAAATAGTAATAGTAACATTGTGGAATTCAGGGTAAAAGACCCCCAGGTTTATAATGAAAGTGAACAAAATGAGAAACAAAGTTCATTTCAAATCCTAGACCAGAATAGCTCAACTGGAAATAGCTGACAAGGTTATTATTATTATTATTTCTTTCCCACTGATTTAGCTATTAAATTCAGCCTAACATTTTAAATTCACTTTCAATTCAAAACACTTCTCATGTTTGTGGGGTTAGGACATACTTGAAAAATTAGAGAAATCTCAATGCGTCCTTCCTGGTAAAAATATTTTATTCATAAAAAAGCTTGTGGGTCTGTAACTTGAAAGGAGTCGAAGGATTTTTCAGGATCTGCTATTGTGGCTTAAAATTTGCAATGTTATTTTAATTCATCTTTCAAATTCAGGTCAATATATCCAAATTTGAATAGTTATCTAACTCCAGCTCACTTGTAAGGGGCTAAAACTTGAAATTCCCTTCACAATTCACTAGAACTACAAGTTTAGTGAATAAACCCAAATAAAATGCTAGCAGAAAGGCAATTTACTGTTACTAACTTGCTGCAGGTGGTACTTTATAGAAGAATAGAAACAGGTTGTGCCCAGCACTATAACTACAATAAACCAGGGAGGTATCGTGATATCAGCATATCAATGGCAAATACAAGAGAACCTACATAATGTGACAAATTACATGTTTAAATTAATACATGGGATGAATTTACACAAATTATTAGTTATAGACTATGCTTCCTTTGTAAAGCTTCAATGCCTGCACAGTAGTACGCTGAAAAAGACTCAGATCACCCATGTAGGATGTGTAAAAAGCAGGCAGGTGATTCTGACTAGTCACCATTTATTAAGGGTCTTGGAAACTTGATTGGCCAGATCCACTATGGTTTCCAGAACACAAATAACCTTTTCATGTTAATAGGCTGCATATAAAACATTCTACCCTGTAGTATTTATAATTTGAATACATCTAGAAACAATCATTTGCTGCTCATCAGCAGGGAGAATTTATGGGTGCATAGCAAATTATAATAGATATGGATATCGCTGCTAATCCTTATATACTTATGTATTTGTTTTACACAGCTAGTGAGTCCTATTTACAAATTGTTCACTGATTGCTTTTTTAGTCTTAATTCACAAATAGTATAGTTTAAAGGCAGTTTATCTTTTTTCTTCAGTTTATTAGTTAATACCAGTGTTAATTTTGTTGACTAACAATTTCAGTCAAATTTTAGTCGACTAATATAATTCAGATGACTAAAATACGACTAAAACTAAAATGGCATTTTATTCTAAAGATTATGACTAAAACTGAATTGAAAATTGCCGCCAAAATTAACACTGCGCAGAGGGGCTGTGGAAGGGGCAAAAGTGACAGACGAGGGCTTGGGAGAGAGACACTTAGAGATGCTGGGAGGATAATACAAGGAGACAAAGAGGGCCTGGGGAAAGGGCAAAAGAGCCAGAGACTTTAACCAAACCTATTAGATTTCAGTCTTGTATACTAAAATGTACTAGAGATGTAGTCGACTAAAACTAAAATAATTCAGATGACTAAAAAAATTACTAAACTAAAATGGCTTTTTAGTCAAAAGACCTTGACTAAAACTAAATTGAAATTTGCCGCCAAAATAATATAATGCATTACAACAAGTATACAAGAAACTAAATTGCCCTAAACTATTTTTGCTTAAATTTCTGTCTGAAGCTTGTCAAGTTTAGTAAAACCTAAAATTGTGGCATATTCATGCATTTCTATGCTGCAAAGCACCTTTTTTTCAGTTTCATGGGGGTAAGGTACCTTGGCACTTTATTCACAACAACCAGGACAGTAGTTACATTACTTTTTATGTACTTGTGAGTCACTCAAGACTGCAGCTGAGCATATTCTTATTGTTGACACACAATTTAGCAATCAATTATTATACCCACTTAAAGTTAAACCTGTGTTTTATCTCCTGTACTTATATATGGTTTGTGTTGCTAAGACACATTCTAAAACAGTTTTCACATATAATGGCATAGATCCAATGATGTTAGTGCAAAAAACTTAGATTTATCATATGAGAACTTATTCACTAAATAGTGAATTATTGTGACTTGAAAACCAAATCGCGAAATAGCTGATTTGAAACAAATCCTCTTCCGTAGTGACAGCATAACATTTAGTCTGAGTTTTGCCATTCCTCTTTCAGTTCACACCAGTTTATTGCTTAGTGAATAAATCCAATCGTCTTTAGATCCATAGTACCAAAACAGTAAGTAGCACTCCAAAAGAAAAATACACAGGATACTCATCCCAACACACACACACTCCCATTGGGGTAATTGCTGAGCATCATTGGACTCGTGCTTTCATCACAGCAGATCTAAGGGCTGGTTATTTCGTGACAGGCAGACTTATTCACTACAGTGAGAAAAGTTGCTAATTCCAGTTGAATTCAACATGAATTTCAAATGTAACTGGAAGCATAGTTGATTTTTTCAATTCACTTTGAATCTTTGACAAATCTCTCTTTAGTGAGTAACTATGAGACATAATCAATAAGGTGTGAATTGTCAGGAACTCTAATTGAATTTCAAATTTCAGACCTGATTAGAAATTGTTACATGTATTTTCAGTTCAACTAAGATTGAACTGATAGAAATTGTTACATGTATTTTGGCCTAAGATTTTAATTTCATTCTGAATTCCCAAACAATTCATACTTTCATGTGATCTAAAACTCTGCTAACCTTTTATATCTAGTGCAGACTGAAATCTGGACATGCTAATCTAAAATTGTTGCTACAAAGGCAATATAATATTAAACCAAAAATTATAATTTCATGTATGAATTTCAGTCCTGCTGAATTTGACAAGTCTTAACCCCTTAGTGACCAGACCGTTTTTCAGTTTTCTTACCGTTAAGGACCAGGACTGTTTTTACATTTCTGCAGTGTTTGTTTAGCTGTTATTTTCCTCTTGCTCATTTACTGTACTCATTACTCATTTACTCACACATATTATATACCATTCTTCTTGCCATTAAATGGTCTTTCTAAAGATATAAACAAAAAAACAAGTTTTTAGGCTATCACCGCAGAAGGGATTGTGCTTTGCATATACAGTCCTATTAATCCGGATCCACCCACTTTGGCTCACTCTATTGAGCCAGCGGATAGACCCGCCCATCTCTCAGTGAGGGATATATTTTGGTTTTCGGCTTTTAGACGGAGATACTTGGCACCTCCCAGCATGGACCACGTGGGTCAGGACTACACAAGCTGATTGGATCTGGACACTTGCCGATATCATACTCACCTGTGGGAGATTTCCCTCAGACACCATTGATTACAGGTATTCAGTGTTTTTGGCGCCTAGAAGTATTTAAGAGAGACCTGTTCACTATTCTGTTGGCCCCTGACGAAGGTTCATTATATAAAGCACCGAACCGCGCGTCTGGCGTTTTTTCCTTTTTATTTTGGATATGGGCACTGGGCATTTGTTGATTTAAGCACTCTTTTTTTCAGCATGATTTCTATGTTTTTCACTATTTAATCTTTCTGTTTCTATGCCTGTCTAGCTAGATTACCAGGATCTGAAGCTAAGCATTATAGGGCACAGTGCCACTAAGAGGAGTGCCTTGATATACCAGGGCTAGGGGGAATACATTGGGATTGATTTTTTCATGTAAGCCAGTTTTTCAATAAAGCTTTTTTTAGTACCTTGGATAATATCCCTATAACTATATGCGAGCTACCCCTAGCTGGTCTATATCTTGGATGCATAGTTGCATTAGTTATACTTGTATATACTTTATTTCACTAATCTTTTTGGTCTCATTATTATTATTTTGTTTGGATGCCGTAGCCAGCATATTGACATCTTTACTCTACACTACTATATTTATATCCAGGTGATGTACCTGATCTCAGGGCTCTGTCTTCACTGAGAAAAGTAGCATCTATCCTTTTGTTTTTTGTTTATTACTTACATTGGGGTTAAGCCCCTTGAGACCCCTGGAGTCTCCTTGCGGTACCGAAGACTGTGGGTTTCACCCGGCACCATTACCCTAGGGTATAGCGCATGGGACTGTACCCATTGTCTTATATCTCTTTTTATTCTTTCTAAAGACACCATTATTTTCATCATATCATATAATTTACTATAAAAATTTTCACTTTTTATAACTTTGACCCCCAAAATCTGTTACGCATCTACAACCGCCAAAAAACACCCGTGCTAACTAGTTTCTAATTTTTGTCCTGAGTTTAGAAATACCCAATGTTAACATGTTCTTAGCTTTTTTTTTGTGCAAGTTATAGGGCTATAAGTACAAGTAGGACATTGCTGTTTCAAAATATATATATTTTTAAATTTATCAATAGTGACCTTGTAACACTGTTGTCTGTCATAAATCTCTGAATCACACCGCACATGTACATATTTTTTTAAAGTAGACAACCCAGGGTATTCAATATAGGGTATGTCCACATGGGCGGGGCAAGGGGGGGACAGCAAGGAGCTGGAAGGGGCAGAAGGAGCAGAAAGGGATCAGAAAGAGTCAGGAGCAGAAGGGCACAAAAGTAGCAGAAAGGTAAAGGAGCAGAAGAAGCCAAGGAGGAGAGAAGACATTGTCAGAAGAATAAGAAGACTGTGTCAAATGAAGAATAAGAAAAGGAGATTGGAGCAAGAAGGACAAGTGAAGTGATCGCTCCACTTTATTCTGGACACCACATTATAAGGCTTTGGAACATGGGCCTGGCAGGGAAACTTTGGACCTTCTCGTCTTCCCAGGTAAAAAAAAAATCCCAGTGTTAATGTGTCTTTATTTACTGAGTGTCAGGAAGCACAGCATACCATTGGGTAGGGGTTTCGCTGATTGGCTAGAGCGGTCAACTGGCACTCTAAGCCAATCAGTAGCTCCCCATTCACAAAAAGTAAAACATTTTTATGAACTGGGAACTAGCGATTGACTTAGAGCATCAACTGACTCTAGCCAATCAGTGGCACCCATGCCTGACGTCAATCTGCACTTCCTGACACTCCGTTTCAGAACCGAATACCACTGAGCGACCTGGAGGTGGAGGAAGTCTTTGGGGTTAAACCATTCGAGAGAGGTTTAAAACCCCTTAAAGGAAAGAGAGCACACAGGGGCCTCCTGGCATCATAGCATTTTCATTTAGATTAAGTTGTTATGATGACCAGAATGTTCCTTTAATTTGATTAAAGGAACACTATAGTGTCAGGAATACATACAATAGTTGTGAAAACGCTATTCACCCTGGTTTTATGTGATAATGACTATGCCCCTCTCCTTCATGGCACTGTCAAAAAGGGGCCAAACATGGATGTCATTATAATATTGCCTCCCCCCCCCCAGAAAAATTCCTGCGGACGCCCATGTATGTCCAGTTTTTTTTAATAGCCACAATAAACACTGGCCAAAGTTTGTATTTGTATATGAACGCTAACTTTAGCTAGTGTTTGTTACTAGGTGGCTACTAAAAAAGACTGAACATATCCCATTTGCAATACCTTGGGTTGTCTTCTTTTGCAAATGGTATGCCATCATGGGGGTAATTCTCTTTCCTGGGCTACCATACGTTCTCAAGGGCAACATAACCAATCTGGCAAATTTTAATGTGAAAAACTGAAAATCGAGCCTTATATTTGACCCTGTAACTTTCAAAAACACTATAAAACCTGTACATGGGGGGTACTGTTCACTGATGATATCATTGCTGTGATATGTTTTACTGTTTTGAAACACTAATATTTGTGTTCGGTGAAGTCTCCCGAGTAAAACAGTACGTGCAGGTTTTAGGGGGTCTTGGAAAGTCACAGGGTTAAATATAGTGCTACCAAATGAAATTCTCTGGACTTTTGGCCTGGGTTGTCAGGCAGGTCCCCTAAATTGCAATCAATAAAATAACTTGATTATGTAAAAATAGTACATAAATATGCACATAGAATTGAAATGTATATACATATTTATATATTCAAAGTCTACGTGTATATTCATGAAATTATTTATGTAATTATGTATATGGACAAATGAACATTTTTTATTATTTTTATTTATTAATATATACATATATATAATTTCATTCTAAGTGTATTTTGAAATATATATATATATATAAATATCAAAATACAGTCAGAATAAAATTACATGTATACATAAAATTAATTTTATTTTTTTAATTATTTTTACTTTTTTATTATTTATTTTTTATAATAATATATATACATGTGTAATTTTACTCAAGTGCATTTTTTATTAATATATGTATATATTAATAAAAAATACACTTAGTATGATGTTATATATGATATACATATTATATATAGAGATAATATATGTATATATATCTCATATACAGTTGCAAGAAAAAGTATGTGAACCCTTTGGAATGATATGGATTTCTGAACAAACTGGTCATAATATGTGATCTGATCATCATCTAAGTCAGAACAATAGACAATCACAGTCTGCTTAAACTAATAACACACAAAGAATGAAATGTTGCCATGTTTTTATTGAACACACCATGTAAACATTCACAGTGCAGGTGGAAAAAGTATGTGAACCCCTAGACTAATGACATCTCCAAGAGCTAATTGGAGTGAGATGACAGCCAACTGGAGTCCAATCAATGAGATGAGATTGGAGGTGTTGGTTACAGCTGCCCTGCCCTATTAAAAACACCCACCAGTTCTGGGCTTGCTTTTCACAAGAAGCATTGCCTGATGTGAATAATGCCTTGCACAAAAGAGCTCTCAGAAGACCTACGATTAAGAATTGTTGACTTGCATAAAGCTGGAAAGGGTTATAAAAGTTTTTCTAAAAGCCTGCTGTTAATCAGCCCACGGTAAGACAAATTGTCTATAAATGGAGACAGTTCAGCACTGCTGCTACTCTCCCTAGGAATGGCCATCCTGTAAAGATGACTGCAAGAGCACAGCGCAGACTGCTCAATGAGGTGAAGAAGAATCCTAGAGTGTCAGCTAAAGACTTACAAAAGTCATTGGCAAATGCTAACATCCCTGTTAGCGAATCTACAATACGTAAAACACTAAACAAGAATGGATTTCATGGGAGGATACCACAGAGGAAGCCACTGCTGTCCAAACAAAACATTGCTGCACGTTTACAGTTTGCACAAGAGCACCTGGATGTTCCACAGCAGTACTGGCAAAATATCCTGTGGACAGATGAAACCAAAGTTGAGTTGTTTGGAAGAAACACACAACACTATGTGTGGCGACAAAAAGGCACAGCACACCAACATCAAAACCTCATCCCAACTGTGAAGTATGGTGGTGGGGGCATCATGGTTTGGGGCTGCTTTGCTGCATCAGGGCCTGGATGGATTGCTAACTTCGAAGGAAAAATGAATTCCCAAGTTTATCAAGACATTTTGCAGGGGAACTTAAGGCCCTCTGTCTACCAGCTGAAGCTCAACAGAAGATGGGTGTTGCAACAGGACAATGACCCGGGGCATAGAAGTAAATCATCAACATAATGGCTTAAACAGAAGAAAATACGCCTTCTGAAGTGGCCCAGTCAGAGTCCTGACCTCAACCCGATTGAGATGCTGTGGCATGACCTCAAGAAAGCGATTCACACCAGACATCCCAAGAACATTGCTGAACTGAAACAGTTCTGTAAAGAGGAATGGTCAAGAATTACTCCTGACCGTTGTGCACGTCTGATCTGCAACTACAGGAAACGTTTGGTTGAAGTTATTGTGCCAAAGGAGGTTCAACCAGTTATTAAATCCAAGGGTTCACATACTTTTTCCACATGCACTGTGAATGTTTACATGGTGTATTCAATAAAAACATGGCAACATTTCATTCTTTGTGTGTTATTAGTTTAAGCAGAATGTGATTTTCTATTGTTGTGACTTAGATGATGATCAGATCACATTTTATGACCAATTTCTGCAGAAATCCATATCATTCCAAAGGGTTCACATACTTTTTCTTGCAACTGTATATATATATATATATATATATATATATTTTTATTATTATTATTTTATTAACATTTTTTTTTTCCACCAGTAGGGGGACTGCCTGTCAGTTCAGGCAGTCCCCCTGCAGGCAGCACTATGGACTCCTACTGCGGCCATGTGACCGCTCTTTCAGAGTGGTCACATGGCCAGCGGGGTCATAATTTGCCGAGGGGGGACTGTCTGGGCTGTCAGGCAGTCCCCACAGAAGGACAGGAACCCAGCCCTACGATCGGGTAAGTAAGTAGGAATTCCGTGGACTTACTAGGTACGTCCAAGGTCCTTAAGGACCGTTTTTGTCAGACGTACCTAGTATGTCCGAGGTTGGGAAGGGGTTAAAGGGACACGATTGTCACCAACAACTACAGCTTAATGTAGTTTTTCTGGTGTCCAGACTTTGGTGTCCAGCTCATTGAAGCGGTCTGGGTGCAGTGTCCTTATCCGTTTAACCCTGCAGTTTTATCTATTGCAGTTATTGATAAACTGCCATGATTACTTAAAAGGGTTAACTCCACCTCTAGTGGAGGGGGATTCTATGTGTAGGTCTACCTCTTTCGGCTGTCAATTAGTCACACAGCCACTAGACGCACTTCTGGTTGGTACTGACGCTGGACATCCTCACCCTTGCCTGAGGATATCCAGAATCAAGCAAAACCCCATAGGAAAGTATTGATTCAATGCTTTCCTATGGAGTAGTCCTAATGCGATCTTTGTATTCCTAGCACTATAATTTCCCTTTACTGTATGTTTACATTTCTACCTAGTATCACCTCTAGTGGCAGTCACTCAGATGGCCACTAGAGGTGCTTCCTAGTCTAGTGCTGCTGACATTCAGCATCTCTACACTCTGTGTGGAGATGCTGAACGCTCCCCTTAGAGATGTATTTATTCAAAATGCTGATTTAGAGCAGAGGGGCATTTTGCCATGCATGTACAATAGCCTCCCAATGCTTTCCTGTGGGATGCAAGCCAAGGAGGCAGGATGGAGCCATCCGTGACGCTGAAAAAAAGGTAGGTAAATGAACATTTTAGCCAGAGGCAAGGGGGCAGGGAACCTAAAATGGCAGAGAATTGAGCAGTGAGACTGCAGATGCATTCATTCAGCTAAAGTTGTTTTGGTGCCTATAGTGTCTCTTCATCTTAAAGGGAAACTGTCTAAAAATCATATTTTTGTTAATCCATATCATTGCAATCAAAATAGGCAGTTTCTAAAATTTGTACAATTATCATATATATATATATATATATATATATATCATATGTTAACTCCCACCAGCCTCAGTCAGAATCTTATTGAGCATGGGTAAAGTTGTAGGCCAGCTGCAACGGAGTGGCTTGTGCTTTTTTTTTTTTTCTCTTCTGAAATCTGCACTACTGCATCCTAAAAATGGCAGCAGTAAAATGTAAACACATTTATGTTTTTTTCAGGACAGTTAAATTGCCTAATAGCCAGGCGTTAGGTGCTTTGACACTGTCTGGATTATTTATTAAAGAGATAACTGAAAGTGAATTAGAGAATTCGTCTAGTTTAGCTACCTTGATCTTAAATTTTAAATGCTTTGAATTCTTACTTTAGTGAATAACCCTGTAATGTGGGTAACTTAACCAGCCATGCTGACACCAGATGCACAAAACTGATATTGCCAGCCAGGAAAAGAACTGGCTAATTGACAGCCAAAAGAGGTAGACCTACACATAGAATCTCCCTAAATATAAATAATGGGTCTTTATTTAGTGCTCTATCGTGGTTTTTGCCTGGATAGACGTTTAGTGCTTATTCTAAGTCTTTTGATATTCTGATATGGATCTTGGCTATTATTTGATTTTGTGTATTTCTAGTATCCTGACCTGACTTGTCTCAGACTTTCTGGTATCCTTACCGGCTTGTTATTTAGTTTATCTATATTTCTAGAATCCTTACCTTAGCTATTACTGACTTTGTCTATATCTTTCTTACGTTAAGTCCAGCCACTCTAAGGCCCGGTAATACGTCTATTTAGTACCTCTGTTTGTGGGTTTTGTCATTACTGTTAAGCTGGGGAACAACTCTGTGACAACAAGCTTCTATGAATAAGAAAGAATAAACATCACTGAGTAGATCCTTTCTTACTTCTGCATCTCAAGCTGTCTTATTATTTCCTGAGTGGCCAAATCTCAAAGGATTTGGGTTGACAATTTAGAAAAAGCACTTTCAGGAGAAAGTTTAGTGGAGCTTAACTGTTCTGGAGCATAAAAATGGCATTTGCTGAGGCACTAAAATCTGCGGGAGCCATGGGTTTGACCACAGTAGCAAGAAGGGCAGATTGGTTGAGATGCTGGACTGCAGATGTAACTTCTAAATATTAATTATGTGACTTACCTTTCGAACAAGGCAAACATTTTGGCTGTCAGTTTAAGGATGAAGCAGATGGGAGGAATGGACTTTACAAAAGCATATCCAGTCTATACAGATAACTTTAGGAGATTTATTTTTCATCAACTGAAACAATATTTTGAGACAAGAACTGATAAACCTAAGTTTACCACACAGAATGATAGAAAATGATGATGCCATATCAGTTAGGGAAGAGTACACATTCAAGCAGTCTGGCAAAAATTCTACCGTAGAAAAATGGGTGCTTTCCATTCGAAAGAGTTCAAAACTCTTTCGACAGAAAAATTTGTTCGGGTACAAAAAATAAATACGTAATTTATTAAGGAAATTAACACTCTACTATCAAAGCAAGTAGTAAAAGTCACTGGCACAGAAAAGGGCAATGGACCTATTCAATATTCTTTCTGATCTTCAAACCAGACAAGTCTTTCAGACTGATTCTAGATGTAAAATATGTAAACCAATACGTGACATAAAATATGTTTTGTTTGGAAATCATATATTTAGCAACATATGTCATCCAAGAAAATTACTGAATTGTGTCTCTAGTAGACATGTGCAATTCGTTTTGGTCCGAATATGAATTCGGACAAATTTCGGGCAGTTCGGACATTCGGGTACTTCCGAATGTCCGAATTGCTGAGGTCCCGAAATTACCGAATTTCCGAAGTGTCAAAGTTCTGAAGCACAGTATTGCCTAAGTACTAATATACTTACCCAGTGAAAGAAGAAGAATGTTACATTGTATACAATTCTAAATAAAAAGTATACAAACATAGCCAGGATGCAGCTGTAAGCATTTGCAACACTTACAACAATCAAGTAACATACATTCATATAAAATGTAAGTTACTTAGCCAATCAATGTAATGAAAGGAATAAATAAGTAGATAACTCCCTAATTCCCACGATATTAGGGAGCTATCTACTAAATTGGTCTTTCTGCCAAATTTACTAATACTAAGTAAAGATTACTTAGTATTAGTAAATTATGCACCTACTCGCCATACCGTGAATAGGGGCATGTCTATTAAACAGTGAGCGGCAGGTGGGGGACCTAATGTAAAATAATGGGGGGGGGACTTATTGTCCTCCCCCCGGGCCCCCACCCATGAGCGGCGGGTGGGGGCCCTAAATACTAATAAGGGGGGGACCTAATGTCCTCTCCCTTAACCCCCACCCCTGAGCAGTGGGTGTGGGCCCTACAGTAAAATAATGGGGGGGGGGACGCTCAGGGGTGGGGGCTAAGGGGGATGACATTAGGTCCCCCCCCTTATTAGTATTTAGGGCCCCACCCACCGCTCAGGGGTGGGGGCCAGGGGGAAGGATATTAGTTCCTTATTTTACTGTAGGGCCTCCACCCGCCGCTCAGGGGTGGGGGCCAGGGGGGAGGACAATAGGTCCCCCCCCATCATTTTACTTTAGGGCTTGGGAGGGGGGACCTAATGCTCACTGTGTACTAGACTAGTAATTTTTACTTAGTATTAGTAAATTTGGCTGAAAGACCAGTTTAGGTATTTCAGCCTTTTGATAGATAACTCCCTAATACCATGGGAATTAGGGAGTTATCTACTAAGCGGCTGCAAGAGAAGTGCCGAAGTCACAAATTTCGGAATGCCGAACCGAAAATTTTCCCCAAACACATGCCTAGTCTCTAGATTTACATCTTCCAGTTACCAATAGAAGTAGAATATTATCTGAATTTCTGCATCAGAATGCAATAAATTCTAAGACAGTTTAAGTTGAGGGCTCCGTGCTTTGGTCTTTCGTCATCACTGAGGATCACAAACATCTTAGTGGTACTAACAATTGTCTTACAAAGAAAGGGATTCACATCATACCCTATCTAGATGATATGCTTATAAAAGCCAATAGAAAAGCTGCTACAGGATATTTCTTGCAGATTACCATGGTTCAGTCACAAATTGGATATAAATCAGATTTAGCTTAGATTTATTGCCTTTTTGGGACTAATTATAGACTCAAGATTTATGAAAGTCTTCCTTCCAAAATAAAAACAAACAAAAGTAAGAAGGGAGTTAGTCAAATTGTCTGCAAAAAAAGAGTCACAATAAGATTGGCAATGAGAGCTGGGCTTTTTAACAGGTTATATTGTGGCTGTGAGATGGGCGAAAGCTCAGATGCGGATTTCACAACATAATATACTAAAGGACTGGAACCACGATTATCATTTATTGGATACAGGTGAAAATCTGCAGTCAGACCAAACAGACGCTAAAAAGTTGGATAAAAACAATTTTAAGCCGTGATCTCTCCTTCGGTCAAACGCAATGGAAATACCTTACAACAGATGCTGCAACTTACTGCTAGGGAGCACACATAAATGATATTTCCACAGAAAGCCTTTGGACTGCTAGAGAAACCACCCATTCTTCAGATAACAGAGTTGAAGGCGGCTTGGCTAGTACTCATATATGTTAGGAGAATTTTAGAAAGCAAAAATGTTCAGAGGTTTACCTCATTGCCATATCAGCAATATAAGCTAGCTGCAATGTTTTGAGCAGAAACTATTTAAAACAAGAAAACCTACTGCTCTCTGACTGACTCTGGTTGGACTAAAACACATGTTTCCCATTTTCTGCATCTGAGCACTGCGCCATTGTGAGGCCTGTTTGCCTGTGTGGATTCCAGAAGGTTGCTTATGACATTGATTGCTTGTTTTGTAGAGCACCTATGGGTAGCACAGGTGCATCCTTTCAATGTTAATTACAACCAGTAAGTAGAATCAATTAATCAGGACAACGCTATTTAAAGAGAGCTGTCTGGCTCATCTAGGCCCTTTAGTGCAGTTTTGTCCTGATCTTTGAGTCTCTGTTTTTTTTTTTACCTGACTTTCCTTGACTACGCTTCTGCTCTTCTGCCCTCTTATACTTATACTTAACCCATCGTGTTTACTTTCCTGCCTGCTTTGTGTGACTACCCAGCCCATGTACCAGATCCTAGCTTGTTTACTGACATTACTCTTCTCTGTGCTCTCGATCATTGTCTGTCTTGATTTCACCTTGATTTCAGTGTTCCTGTTACCTGCCTGTGTGTGGTACCGTGTATTATAATTTTCTGTATTTTTGTGTTTTGCATTTTTTTGTATTTTGTTTCTCTCTTGGTCTGTAACATTCTCTTAACCTAGTCCTGTTATTTCAGTGATCTACCTGTATGTTATCCCAGCCACTACACTTAACTCTGTTAGGTTGCTTCCTCTCACCATGCTGAGGATACTCTAGCCAACCCTGATATGGTGACTATCAACACAAAACTTCAGCAAGATTACGGAGAAATTCAGAACTCTAACTGTGCAGCAGATTTTCATTCTCTATACAATGGAATTTCCATTTAGCGCACATTTTTTTCCTCCACTAATCTTGATTCCTTGAATTCTCCAGAAAATCAATCTGAAATACACTCTTTTAATAGCAATCATTCCTTTCCCCAAATCTGATCTTCAGGATGTCTTGGAGTAAAGCCAAGTATCCCTGTCAGTGATAGAAACTGCTCAAAACTTGGTTTCTTTTTTTTTTTTTATTCTTTATTTTTGCAACGGTATTGAGTACACAGTGTGAAAGATTTGGCTCGTGCAAGAGCTCAATGGCGTTCCAAGAGGTGAGTTTAGTACACAAACATGCCAAAGTACATGTGAGAAATGTCTCAGGTAATAACATCATTGCTACTTTCATCCGTTGTTATTGTTTCAACAAGAGTAGTGAACATCACTTTAAACAATATGAAAAGTAAACGAAGAAGAGAAATTAAAAAGTAAGAAATAACTAAACTGCGGGCCGGGATACCGGTCGTCTCGGCCCAACGGTGGTGGTCAGGGTGGAGGGTGTATGGGCAAGGTGGGGGGGGGGGTCATACTTCGGTCCGTTGTTTGTGTTTGCGTCTCCTTTCTGCTATTTGGTCTTTATGGGTCACTGTAGGTCTCCCATGGTTCCCACGTCTTATTGAAAGCTTTGGTGGTGCCCCTAACTTGGGCCGTGAGTTTGTCCATAAGATGGCATTCTTTAATCTTATTGATCGCTATTGCTACTGGGGGGATGTCTTGTTGTAACCAGGTTTGGGCTACTGCTCTTCTGGCCGCTAAGGTTATTTTGTTAAATAGTTGTTGGTTTGGTTTGGGCCAATCCTCCTGGGGTCTGGCCAACAGGAACGCCCATGGGTTAAGTGTCACTGGTCTATCCAATATTTGGGTTATTAGGGTTTGAGTGGCCTTCCAGTAGATTTGAATCTTAGGGCAGTGCCACCACATGTGGGTATACGTCCCTTTCTCTCCGCAGTTGCGCCAGCAGAGGTCTGTGGGTGTTTTTTTCATATGGTACAATTGAACAGGGGTGGTATACCACCTGAACATCGTTTTGTACGACTGTTCTTGCATTGTGACGCAAATGGAAGTTTTGGCGTTTGCCTCCTATATGTCCTGCCAGTCTATGCCTTCTAAAGTTTCCCCAAGATCGGTTTCCCACTTGTCAGTGTAGTGGAGGGCGCCCCATTCCCGCATGGTGGAGCAGAGGTGGGAGTATAGGAGGGAGATCATTCCCTTTTGGTAGCGTTCGGCCAGGCATATTTTTTCAAAGAATGTCGGTTTAGTTTTGGCAGCTGTTTTAACAGACTCTTGGGTAGCATAGTGTCTTAGCTGGAGGTACCTAAAAAAATCTGCAGGGGTCAGGGTCGTTCTGGTTTGTAATTCCGCGAAAGGGATTATTTCGTGTCCTGTGTAGAGTTGGTGAACTCTTTGTAGGTCCGCTCTTTCTAAGCCCCTGAAGTCTCTAGGTCTCATGCCCGGAGCAAATGCCCTATTTTGGCAAAACTTGGTTTCTGAACAACAAATTTGGGCTTATTGATGTTCTTATCAAAATTAAAAAAAGATTCTAAAAGCAAGGTATATTCTAGAACAGGGCTTGACATATTTGCTTGAAATCTAGGAGCCAGCTAAAAAAGTTAGGAGCCCGTTTTTTTTTTTACACTAATAAAGCTTAATTTTTCTATGACAAATATACAATTCCTAAAGGGACACTGAAGCCACCAGAACCCCTGCAGATTAATGTGATGGTTCTGGTGTCTATAGCTGATTAGTGCCAGAGGAAGAACCCCCTGGACCTGATGGGGCACAGGAACACAAAGACATAAACCAATCAAGAACAAACAAACAGTCTGTGACACACCCATGTACAGCACATAATCCCTCCCCTCTGCTTAGGAGATAATTGAGTAAAGTCCTATAAGTAACTCAATTATCTCCAGGCAGAAAAAACACATTTTACAAAGTTCAGAAAGTACCCAAAAATCCAACATATCCCCATAAAAATAACACCCCCTGATACCCCCGATCTAGGTTAACAACATATCCAAGGGATTTCCTGGAAGTCATAGTTTTGACCGACCGCAAGCATGGCACCATGCCCAAAACAGTTCCAGGGAAATCAGTGCTAACAGTCGGTGAAGTTTGGTAGTCTTTTACAGGTTTCCCTGCAGGGCTCATAGTCTGTGGGCAGGAGGCTGGCACACAGGCTCCTCCAGGAGCTTGTGGCAAACTCACTTGAAAAGAGGAGTTTGTCACAATCATCAAGATTGATTATCTCAGCCATTAACGCAAGGCCTGGCATGGCATGGGAAAAAGGTGACAATTCCCATGCATTTGGAGGGGAGCCAGTCACCTAAACTGACACAGACACAAACTGATACTGATACATACATTCTTTCACACACAAATTAATGTTGTTGTTTTTTTAATTTAAGTCCACTAGCCTCCCTAACTTTGGGAGAGCTGGAGTGGATCCTTTCCCTGAGGTCCAGTGTTGGGCTGTGCAGTCATCTTCCAGGCCCTGCTCTGTTCCTTCATATTGTTTAGTAATGCCGGGGCTGGAGTGACATTATGTTCCGGCTCACAGTATCACAGCAGGGCGCGCAAGGGAGTATAGCAGCAAGAGCAGAAAGATCACAGCTCCCTCCCTTACCGGCTCCATTCTCTCTCAGCCGCATGCCTCTGCTGAATGGGCTGACAAACACCCGCAACCTGGGATTTACCGAGCCCTGTTCTAGAATTTGTAAATTGGTGTAAATCCAGTCAAATCACATTCCTGCCTCAATTCCTAAGATTATTTCAACTGAGCTTTGTAAATGTGTTACAAATCCACAAGGCTTTAAAGCCCCATCGTCAAACGTTACAAAAATTATGCAAGCGTTGTTTCCTTGTTTCTATCTCACTCTGTACCCCTGACCTTGGCTTGTTCATTCTGTTTACCTCTGTGAGGACACATGACATGTCTGACATGTCATGATTCCCTTTTATTCCAGAAGTATGGTCCTTAAGGGGTTAAAGTTAAAGGGATACTGTAGTGCCAGTAATACAAGCTGTATTCCTGGCACTGCCACTCTCACTGCCGGCCCCCTCCCTCTCGCTGCTCCTTCCCCGCTCCACCGCTCCTCCATACCGTGATGAGCAGGGTCTAATGTGCATGCATGGAAAAACAGTCCAGTCCTTAAGGGGTTAAACAGTGCCTGTTGGATTATAGTATATCCTGATAGACTTCACAAAAGGCTTCAAGCCAGCATCTTTTAAAAAGTGCAACCTTAATTTTTTTATAGTATGTGGAATATTGCAGCAGATCCTCTCATAGTTATATTTATCAAAATGGTTTCCAACATCATGTCTACGACAAGAAAATTAGTACCACCGTGGGATCTTAGTTTCATTAGTAAGTGTGTGCACACCAGTATTGCCTGAAGTGCACAAAACAAAATTATGTTTGTACAGGCTTTGGCATACCTCTGGTCAGGGCCGCCATCGGGGGTGACAACCCCCCAAGCATTCAGGGCCACCAGATGGGCTATATATATATATTCAGGGGCCCAGTCAGCGCTGCGGCTGTGTAATAGCGCAACTGGGTCCCTTTAAAAATGCCAGCCGCAACTATTGCTGGGAGGAAGTGACAGAAGTGAACAATATGGCATGGATGTGAGCATTATAGATTTGACGATTTGACAAAATGTGGGCAATTTGGCATGGATATGGCTATAATAAAATGTGTGCATAATAACATTTAAGCATGGTGCCATGGATGTGGACATACTAAAATGGGTGCAAACTGAAACATATTTCAGCCATGTGGCATGATGTAGGCCTAATAACATTGGAATATATATTGGCAATTAAAAATACATAGGGGCGTAATAAAATGTGGCATGGATGTGGACAAAATAATATGGAGGCAAACTGAAATATGGAAATATGGCAATTTGTGACATGATGTGTGCATAATAAAATTAAGGCAAACTAAAATATATGTAAGCCATGTGGCATGATGTGGACATAATAACATGGAAGCAATGTGACATATAGGAATAATAATATAGCTTCTATTTGTATTTTATTAAAACATGGTAATAGAATTTTATTAGCCATGAGAGAGGCTGTGACAAAATTATATTGAAAGAATTTTCAGGTTTACATTTGCACAAGCATTCAGTGCACACATACATTTTTAACAGGAAAAATTGTGCACAGCAAAATATTTCTGTGCATACCAACTACTAAAAATTAGAGGAAACCGTGCTCACATCTCTGTGTGATTCACCATTCAAAACTCTCTAGTCTGTTGATTTGAAAAATCCTGCATGAAAAGTAATATTTATTTTTTGTCAGCCATTACTACAGCAAAAAGGCTTGGAGAAATTCAAGCCTTCTCTAACAAGTTCCTGTATTTAGTATTCCACAAGGATAAAGTTTCCTAGGACTCCATCGGAAATTTTATCCAAAGGTGTCATCGATCAGTGATTTAAACCAAGAAATCATCCTACCAACTTTCTGCCAATATCCACAAAATTAAAATATTTCATAGATTGGATATGGAAATAACTCTAGAATACAACCTAAGTAAAACAATCAATTAGAAAATACACATACAAAGGCAAGATGGCTTCAAAATCCACATTAGCAAGGTGGACTAAAGAATCTATAATTGTGGCACACAGTTCTAAGTTTTTACAGTCTCCTCCATTTATCAAGGTCCTTTCTATAAGGGCTATCGCAACTTCATGGGCATCCAAGGCATTAGTTTCACTAGAACAAATATGCAGAGCTGCAACTTGGCTCAAAAGATGGACATACCTCAGAATATTGAAGATTTGGACATAAGGAGTTTCAAGCAGTTGTAGAATAAAGATCTGACCCATCCTTTCTGGATATAGGGGTCAGAGTCTGACAGCGTACCGTAGAAGTCACCATATCTCACAGCTCCAAATAGTGGTCACATCGAGCCCTTACCAACCACGGGCAGGCCAGACCTCGACGGAGGGCAGATCCCGTCAATGCCTTTTTTTCACACCCCGACAAAGAAAAACCGCAGCTGTGGCTTCAAGGCCTACCGCATGGGAGGCCTCCCATTCGATGTGGACTCGGGACCCCAGTTGTGGAGAGATCTTGGCCCGAACGACCCGATCCTTGACTCACCCACATCAGAGGAGATGGGGCGAAGGTCTCAGAAACCGCCACCATGCACCTCTAAAATGCAACGGGACATAGGCCAGATGCTGCAAACACCATCGCCAGCCACGGCCCAGCAGTCAGAGGATGGGGAATCATCCCGCAACCAGGCTCCAACTGAAGCAGAGAGAACTACCCCACACAAGGCATAGGAAGCGACCCCTGCAAATAGTGGAGACATACAAGATATGCTAGCCACCTTCCAACAAAACCTCTGACAAATGTGGGAAGCAGGCATGGCAGTGATTAAAACAGATGTACAAACAGTGAATTGCGCACCCAAACTACTGAGGAGGACGTGCTTGTCTTAAAACAATGCCTTACTGCACTTAATGACCAGATGCAATAGCTGCAATCAACACAAGCCACTATCTTTAACAATGTCAGCCTACTTGATGACAGGGGCAGAAGGCAAAACATTAAAAAGAGTTAAAGAGACTATACCCTTAGAAGAACTGCCACACTATATCAGACGTTTGGTGCCCACCCTCATACCAACAAGGCAGGCCAAACACTTTTCCTTTGACAGGGTCTACAGAATAGCTAAATCGCCGCAAGCCCCTACCACAGCACCAGGCAACATCATTCTGCGGTGTCATACGTTGACTGACAAAATGGGCCTGCTTAAAGGAAAGACACCATACGAGTTTGAATCCAGCCATATCTCCTTCTTTCAGGACTAAAGTAGATCCACTCTGTTATGGCACAAAGGAATGCAGCCCATCACCAAACTCCTCCAAACCAGACTAACTTACCGATGGTCGACTCCCAGATCACTGCTGGTCGTCCAAGAGGGGAAAACATACAAGGCTTCAGACCAAGCGGATGGCCCTACCGTGCTGGCAGCACTGGGTCTCACAACACAAGGGTTACCCACACCGGGACTATCCAGCACTCACCCAGAGAGAGGGAAGAAGCTCTGCAACCTGAACCAAAGAAAGCAAAATGCAGTCCACAGTGTTTTTTTTTTTTACCATGCCACGTTACCCACACTCTTTTCATTTTAGTTTAAAGTTTCTTCTGTTGGCACAGGTTAATATAATCTAGCACTCATGGTGGTTGTTCTGCGCTCCGATTATATAATTCCCTTCCCCCCCCCCCCTTAGTGCTCTAGGATCACAGGGTATAGTAAACAATGGAGCACTACACTCAACACCACAAGTCTAGCTTAAACAAATTACACTTCGCCATCACATAGACGACTTCCCTATAGATAACCAGACTAACACTCCGAATCAGCTCTACACCTTTGGGTTACAATAGGTCTTATTGCTACAGAGCGGCTTATGTTTGTACGACAATTGTATTAGTGGAATATATGTTATGTTCTTTTTCTTTTAATTTTTATACGCATCGCTGCAACACTGATATGTGTTTTAAATGACAAAACAAAAATGCTGCTGAGGGGCGTGGTCTGACTGTCGATGAGACCAGACGTGTTTTACTAGAGCTCCGTTCCACCGGCGCCATAAGCTACAAAAGCGACCTTAAATCGCAGCATTTTCTACCCTCACATACCCTATCATGGATAGGAGACCCCCCAAGAAGCAGCCCAAGAGGACCACGGAGTCCGGGGGCTCCGTTTTGGACCTTCTTACAGCATCTCGGCACGGCCGAGCCGACAGCCAAGATGGCGACGGGGGCTCCCCACACGCATCGCCTGGCGCGGATAGAGAGGCACTCTCTGCGGAACAGAACACTGTCCTAGCAAAACTGGCAGAAGTCAGATCTTTCCTTGCGGGGGAGATTGCCAAATCAACAGCGGTACTACAGGCGGATATATGCGCTCTGGGAGAGCGTACTGCTAAATTAGAGGAACGCATGGAAGCGACAACTCAGGCCCACAATGAAGTTGCCGATAGAGTGAATCGCATGACGGCTCACGTTATTGATATGGACCTGGCTCTGGAAGACATGGCCAATCGTTCTAGGAGGAATAACATTCGCCTGAGAGGCTTACCAGAAGGGCCAGATGAAGACCTACAAGGGCTGTTAATGTCGATCTTCCAGCCTCTCCTCCCACACATTTCGGAGGAACACTGGCATATGGAGAGAGCCCATAGGGCGCTAAAGGCGCAAAGAGCGGAGACCAACACCCGAGGGACGTCATTATAAACTTCCTATACTACAAAACCAAAGAGGCCTTGATGAAGAGGGGTAGAGATGGGCCTATCCGACATGAAGGAGCCCTTATATCATTCTACCAAGATCTGGCCCCTTCGACATTGCAGAGGAGAAGGGACTGGCGGCCCATTACTGGGGCTCTGAGAGGGGCAGGCCTGAAATATGCCTGGGGCTTCCCCTTTAAATTGATGGTCTTCCGTGAAGGCCGTGCGCACATCCTGTCGCCGGGGGGAGACCCGAAGCGCCTGTTCCAGGGCCTGGGGCTACAGCCTCCCCCGGATCTGCTTAACTTGGCGATGGGACCGGAGGAGCTGCCACAGATGCAAGCGGAGTGGCGCGGAGTGGGACCTAGAAGCCAACGCTGAACCTAGCGGTATCGTATACTCCTCTTCTACCAGCAAGAGATATTATTGTTTTTTCCCTTATTGCGGGCAGCCGAGACTTCTCTTTTTTGTTGGGCGGGGGATGGGGCAGGGGGACTCAGAAGCGCACGTTGCGCTTGGGCCTTACCTCTGTGTTTGCCGTTTGTGATTGTTTTTGCCAGGGAGATCGGGGCCACCTGTTTTTGACCCCCGGTTGACCCTTGTTTATACTACAGGTGTTCCCTGCGATGATAGGGGCTAAGTTGGGGTGCCCCCCCCCCCGGTGCAGATGCTGATGCTACTCCCCCCGGACTTGGACCACAGCACCACTGCACCTCACGTGTTTGATTTTTATTGTTGTTTTTCACTCTGGGCCGGTGTGGGGGAGGAAGATCGAACATGGGACTTTAAAAATCCGGATTATACAATGTAGATTGTGTGTGCTAGTGCCCCATTGATGTAACTGTCCGGGTACATTTATGCAGCTCGGGGCCCGCAGGGCAAGTCGCCCGTATATCCTCCCCGTGGGCGGTATCCCCCCTCTTAGTGTTTTTGTCCCGTGTTTCTGTTTGCTTATTGTCCAGTGCCCCGAGACCTTCCCCCTAAACAGGAAGATAAGTTTTAATTTACGAACAAACAAAAAAGCAAAAAGAAAGATTATTAAAAAAAAAAAAAAGCAGTGATTAGGAAGGGGTGGGGTTGGTGGACACTGTATGCGTAAATTGCAGGTGTTCGGTAATAATGGGGAATGTGGGTGGAATCTGGTAATGCATTGTTTAGATTCATTTTATGGCGGTGGTAGTTGTAGATGCATAGGTTGGAATGATAGAGCCGTAAGATTTAACTGTGGATACCGCTATCTTAGGGATCTCCCTATTTAAAGATGAGGGGTCCCAAACAATATGCATATGGAGTGGAGGTCCTTGCGGGAATGGGGGTGCAAGGGGCGATATGGGGGTGTGGTTGGAAAGTGAATAGAAATTCCCCCCCGCAACACAAAAGGGTGATTTGGATAATGAAGGGTAGGGCATAATGTGAGTCGACCACTGAAGTCAGGAAATAACAAGGGATAGCATTTCGAACCTGGTGAAGCCTTATTTAGTTTTACCACTGAAATGGAGCTGGTATACTTAATCACGAAACAGTGCGCCTGACCTGTGCACCAGTATGTGTAGCTATTCTCCCCCCTCGGGCTGTTGGCCCCAACTTATGGCTTACGACGGTGGGCCTGGCCCCTGGCGTTCACGGACCCGCCTGGCGTTCCGAGGTGGGCGGGGTGGGCCGCGTTCACCTGGGGACGGCTACTATAGCTGGGATAACATGGGGGCCGCTGCCTCCTGTGCGGCTGCTTGCCCCCTCCGGCTGGCCCTGCACTGGTTCCGGGGGGTCGGCTGGGGGGGGGCGACCGTCCGGTCGGGTGGGCGGTGGTTCCTGGGGTGAGGAGGAGGGGTCCATTCGATTCAGCAGGTGGAGGGAAGGTGCCATGGAGGTAAATGCACATATTTCATTTTTGTCAGTTCCCTATCTAGTTTTTAAGTTTTTGTGGTAATAATTATAGATAAGTATGCTGGACCACGGTGGCCCCAGATTTGATTGCAAACACATTCACCGTGAGGCCTCCCTTGGTATGTTTGATGATAGAGGGCCGCGGAAATAACGAGCTCAAAGTCACCATACTAGCACCTCATGCTGATCATAAGGAGAATACCAGTCCATGACGCTATTAAATTTGGAGGGGAGGCAGAATATCTACCACACCAAGGGGTCAGTGGAGGGCGGGGACTGACACAGAGTTCCCCGAGTGGAGCCGGCCCGGGGGCGGGGGGGGGGCAAGGAGTGCCAGTGGGTTATATTTGATAAGCGAAGGTTTTTTGACGTAAAGGTCCAAGTATCTTACAATTGGCGCCTAAATGGTAGGAGCTCAGTATCCCGATGTTCCTCCCAACGTTGATCGTGGCAGGGAAACGGGACGACGTTCCCCAAAATATTCTGGCGGATGGTAAGACCAGAATTTCAGTGCATCGGACTGTGTCCAGGTGCAGCTTTTCTTTCTATTCTGTATTCTATTCCCTCCTTTCTTTTCTTCTACCCCCTTTTTTTCTTTCCAGGGGGGGCTGCGGGGTCGGGGGGCTGGCAGAGGGCTTGCTTCAGGGACCCGATAGGGAGTCTGATAGGACAAAGAACATGAGATCATTATACAGAGCCTTAGCTGACTCGCCTGATGGAGATTAAAATCATTTCCCTGAATGTTAAGGGTTTAAACGCTCCTAGGAAGCGCAGACTCCTGTTACGGGAACTAAAAAGAATGAACTCGGACATTGCTTTTGTCCAAGAGACCCATTTGCCAACACAGGCCAAGTTTAGGTATGCAGGCTCTTTTGAAGCCAGGTCCCATTGCAAACGAAATGGAGTAGCGATCCTCATTAGAAGTAGCTGCCCCTTCCGTAAAACTCATTTTGAAGCAGACCCGGAAGGTCGAATGGTTATCGTTTCAGGCGTTCTACATTCACATACGGTCCATTTGATTAACATCTACGCGCCGAACCAGCTGGATCCATTGTTTTGGGAGGTGCTTAATGAGAAAATTATGGGGTTGCCCAATGGAATGTTATTTTTGGGGGGTGATTTCAATGCAGCCCCGTGCCCGGCGGTGGACAGGAGCTCGCGGTCAGGTGCACCTAGGTCACAGGGTAGGGGGGACAGGACCGTCTGCTTAAAGATTTTATAGCCGCCACAGGACTTGTAGACATCTGGCGAGCCCATCACCCAGGTGATAAGGACTACTCTTTTTATTTTTTTTTTTAATTCTTTATTTTTGATGTGCATGAGGGTAACAAGCATTCTCGCTGTGCCACAACAGCCCTAGCGAGGTAAGAGTAGACTATGATGGTAACAGTATAGGCATATTGATATAACAGTGCACATTTTGGTTTTTATGTAAGGACATAAGAGTAAATATGTTTAACATTTCGAGTGGGTTAAGAAACATTCTATAGGTAAGCGCCACTTCAGCATATCACCAGTGTCCACACTAATCCGACAGTGGCATGGTAGGTATGTCATTCAAGTGAGGTTAAATAAAAGAGAAACAACATTTTTCCTAGAAAACAAGCGCTGATAGCATGCATCATGTAGAGCCATATACAGTTAGTCACGTATAAAGTGTAGCTAAGAAGTAGACAGGTCTGATAAATAATGTGATGATACCTAGCCGCAATAACCAAGCGCTGTCCTGCAACTAGTTTAGCTTAAAGGGGACAGGATAAGTTACCATATCACCTGCCAGGTAACATAGATTCTTAGAGCTTTCTTGTGTCAAGACTACGTAAGATGCCCGGGTTTCCAGTGGTATGTAGTGCAGTTAGGCTAGCGTTTAAGGTTACTCTAGTCTATCTAATGGTCGAGTGAAAGACTAGGTGATTGTGTAACCTAAGGTTTCTACTATCCTGGCTGTTAGAACCCGTCTAGCGAACTATGTATGGACCCGGTATATATTCAGTTGTCGGGTCGTGCTGGGGACGTAGGGGGGATTAGATCTACCGAGGTTAAGTCTGCCGGGTCGCCCTACTGCGCTTGGCTGTGTCGCCTCAATTTCGAGTCAGTCAGTCTGAAGAGAAATCATAAACTTTATACAATATAGCGAATAAAAAAAAGCAAACAAAAAACTTATGGAAAAGGAGATTCATATGAACCCCAGAACCGTAGGTGAAATATTAGTGGGTAATGTCCCATTGGAGCCTGGATAGTCCTGCGCCACCTGCGTAGCCGTATTGCTTATGCCGTGTTGGGCGAGCGCGTCTCGTGGGAGGCCGATGGTTTCCAGCATGGCTGCCGCCTCCTTCAGGTCCCTGACCGCGTGTACCGCATCCTCTTTCAGGATGTGGAGTAGCCGCTGTGATCTCCAGCGATATGGGATAGCATGGGTGCGTAGCAGTGAGGTGAGTGGTTGGAGAGTTTTCCTCCATTTCAGGGTGTCCCCAGATAGGTCTGAGTAGAACGTGAGCGCCATGTTTTCAAAGGAGAGTGGCGAATTCCCTTTGGTTGCTGCCTGCACCGCTGCTTTCTCCCTGCTGCTGCCGAATCTAACAACCAGATCCCTGGGTGCGGTCTCGGGGGCCTTCTTAGGCTTCGGTATGCGAAAGATCCCGTCAGTCATAATGCCTTTTGCTTGCTTGGGCGTAAGTAGTGACCCTAGCAGCCTTCTCACCAGATGCGGGAGTTCCGCATCTGGGATCGCCTCTGGGACACCCCGTATCTTGAGATTCTTTCGGCGCCTGCCATCTTCCATCACTGCCAGGCGTTGTTCCAAGGTGGCTTGTTGTGCCCTGAGGGTCCCTATTTCCCCCGAGAGAGTGGCGATTGTCTGGGCTTGTTCGGCTGCTGTCGCCTCCACTGTCCCCAAGCGGCCCACCATGCCCGTTAGATCTGCCCTGAGTGAGGCCATGTCGGCTTGCAAAGTGAGCTGGAGGCTGTGTAGAAGCTCCTTCAGAGTGGCATTTGTCACCGGAGCCGAGTCAGCATTCTTTGGAGCTGTCTGGGGCTGTGGCGTGAGGGGAACTCTAGCGGATCCCATCCCTAGTATTGAATCCTCTGAGGAGTCTGAGGCTGAGTATTCGTCCATATCGGCGGCCATCTTGGGCCTACCCACTCCGTGGGCCTGCCGGAGCAGATCCCCTATGTTCATGCCCGCTTTGGGCTTGTCGGGCTTTTGTTTTTTCATCTTGCGGCCCATGACCACTAGTAGCACTTGTGGTCCGGTTTGCCGGCGGTGGTAAGGGGTTTGAAATCGCCAAAATACAGCGGTGATTGTCGGAGCTCATCCGACATGCGTCCGTCTCGATCAGCAGCTTGGCCCCGCCTCAAGGACTACTCTTTTTACTCAGCTCCCCACGGAACGTACTCAAGGATAGATCTATTCTTGACTAACGCAGCAGGCATGTCCCGAACAGTAGGATCCCGGGTAGGCAACATTTCCTGGTCGGACCATGCTGATATTTCCATCACGCTGGGTAACTTATGTATTGCCTCACCATGGACGTGGAAATTGAACACGTCCCTACTTCAAGACCCAGAGATAATGGAGCAAACCAGGAGAGGAATCACAGAATATTTTGAATTGAACACCACACCCGAGGTGAACGCATGCACGATTTGGGCGGCCCACAAGGTAGTCATCAGAGGGACCTTGATCAAGCTAGCCACCAGAAAAAAGAAACTGAAATACCAACAACTGGAGAAGTTGCTGGGGAACCTGAGATCCTTGGAACAAAGACATCAAGCGGTGCCGACGGAGGACACCCTCAGGCAATTGGGAGCAGTGAGGCGGGACGTCCGCACTTTATTATTGGACGATACGGCTCAATCTATGACCTGGTCAAAACGGACATTCTTCGAGAAGGTGAACAAGATGGACACCCTCTTAGCCAGGACGCTTAGGCCAAGGCAAGAGAGATCCCACATAACGGTGCTCAAACACCCAGATGGTACGAAGAGAACAAGACCAGTTGAGATAGTGGAGATTTTTGAGGATTTTTACAAAAGATTATACAATCACACTCCGGACGGAAGCCCTCACGGAGAACATGAAGAAGAGTATATTTTGCAATATCTGGACAAGCTGGGGATGACTAGATTGACTGGGGAGGCAACACACACGCTGGCGGCTGATATTTCGGAAGAGGACGTGGACAAAGCTACCTCGAGCTTGAAAGGCAATAAAGCACCGGGGCCAGATGGGTTCGATGGCTCATACTACAAAACCTTTAGAAAAGAGCTAACACCACATTTAGTCCAACTTTTCGATAACCTACGGCAGGGTAGACAATTAGACCCAGACATGTCATTGGCGACCATAGTGCTCTTGCCCAAGCCCGGGAAGGATCCATTATATCCTGAAAACTACAGGCCCATTTCGCTGATCAACCACGATCTGAAAATATTAGCGAAAATACTGGCTGAAAGGCTGAACCCTTTGTTGAATTCTCTCATCCATGCGGATCAAGTAGGTTTCATCAGGGGTAGACAATTGTTCGAAAACAGTAGACGGAATATAGATTTGATCTGGAGGCAGGTGGCATTGGGGACTCCTACATTAGTAGTATCCATTGATGCAGAAAAAGCTTTCGATAGAGTCCGATGGCAATTTCTGTTCCCAGTTTTGAAGAACTTGGGCTTCCCAGAAGAATTCCTAACGATGACGAGAGCAATGTATCACAACGTACAGGCACAAGTGCAGATATCGGGAGCCCCACTACACCCCTTTCAGCTATACAATGGAACAAGACAGGGATGCCCACTCTCCCCCCTTCTTTTCGTCTTGGCTCTGGAGCCCCTACTCCAGGCAGTCCGGCGACACCCGAACATCGCTGGTGTTCGGGTGGGGGACAAGGAATTTAGGGTTTCAGCTTACACGGACGACGTCCTCTTGACCATCACGAATCCTCTGGAATCACTGGCAGCAATACAAGAAGTCATAGCAGAGTACGGTACGTTATCAGGTTATAAGGCAAATATCCAGAAATCCAGTGCCCTACCACTGTGCTTGTCGCAAGCTGATACGGTTAGGTTACAGGAGATTTACCAGATCCGCATGGAAACGGACTCTCTGAAGTATCTGGGAATTAATATGACAGCTGATCCCGAACGCTTATACTTGGCTAACTACGCCCCTATTTTACGAGACCTGATGAGAGACCTAGACAACTGGACTGAAAAACCCATATCCTGGGTCGGTAGGATAAATTCAGTGAAGATGAACATCCTTCCACGTATATTATTCCTCTTTCAGGCGCTACCTATAAGAGTAACGAAGACGCAATTGCTACTGCTGCAAAGATCGATTGGAGATTTTATTTGGCAGAACAAGAGACACCGAATTGCTAAACATGTATTATACTGTCGCAAGGACAGAGGGGGCTTGGGCCTTCCGAACCTCTATTTCTACTACTTAGCGGCTCAACTGGCGCAGATAGCCATGTGGCATTCCACAATGGATGAGAGAAGGTGGGTGGAAATAGAGTCTATGATGGTGGGTGTTTACGTACCCCAGTTTACGATATGGGTCCCGGCGGAACACAGACCGGCGATACGAATAACATGCCCGGCAATCCTCAACTCGATCCGAATCTGGGACACTTGTAGCACAAAATACGGGCTGGCATCATCCCCTTCCCCACTGACCCCTTTTTTGAGAAACAGGGAATTCCCACCTGGTATGACCCCCAGAGATTTCAGGAACATCGAAAGAACTGGGCTACAACGGATTCATCAGTTATATCACAATGGAGAGGTTGTACAATTTGCAGATCTTCAAGCAGGAAACCACCTAACCCCTGCGGATTTCTTTAGGTATGTTCAAATACGTGAATTCGCCAAAAAGCCACATATCAAAACGGCAGCCTCCGTGAAGCCCACTTTTTACAAGAGGATTTGCTCGGAGGGGGTAACCCCCAAGGGGCTGATTACTCTCTTATACGCACACCTTAGCGGAGAAAATAAAGAATGGGGAAAGTTAACTTACATTGACCAATGGGAGAATGATCTCGGGGAGATTTTGGAAGGGGTCGAGTGGCAGGAGATATGGGAAGCAAACGCCAAGGTCTCCATTTGTGTCACCCTTCAGGAGCAGGCATGGAAAACTATGTTCAGATGGTATACTACCCCAGCCAAACTTCATAGAATGCACAAACGGGAGACAGATGAATGTTGGAGAGGATGTGGAGCACGAGGGACTTACATTCATATGTGGTGGGGGTGCCCAAGGCTACTGGGTTTCTGGAAGTCTGTTGAGGACCTGTTGAGACAGACGTTTGATAGACCCCTGAAAATGGACCCGTGGATCTATTTGTTGAATAGTTCAATTGATGGAAGGACCAAACGGGAGCAGAAATTAGTACACAAAATCACTTTGTGTGCGCGCAGAGCAATAGCGTCAGCATGGCTTACATTAGAGGGCCCGGAATTCGCGGGGGTTATATCTAGAATCAAAGAATGTAGAGTAATGGATGACCTAACGGCGAGGGTGAGAGGAAATGTCTCGACATTCCATAAAATTTGGGAACCATGGGACAATAGTGTAGTTGGCTCGAGAGGAGAATGAGGGCCCTCCCCCGCCCAAGTACGAATTATAAAGGAAAGCAGGGGTCTCCTGTTGTGGCAGGGTTGCTGCTTTTGCCCTCCCCCACCCCTGTTTGCTCCCCCTCCCCCTCCCCTTCCCTCTTCTAAACTTCCCTCTAATTTACTGCACTTTTCTTCCTATATATCTTCTGTTTTCTCTTTTCTTTCCTTTTTCTTTGTTCTTATTTTTTAATTTTTTCCAGGCTAGGTCATACGGTGAGAGGAAAATGTAGCAATGACACGACACCGATTAGCACATCTGATAGTTGTCATTTGTATCTACCTGTTTTATGATATACATATATCCTCTCCATAGTTGGCAAGTGCCTAACGTACAATGAGAAATGGGTTGGCACTGATAGAGTGGAATGATATTTGATTGCACCTATCTGGAATAGAAGTTATTTGGCTTATACATAGGCCCAGCAGGGATCACATGCCTGTTACGGATAAGGAGCTCGTAGACTACAAGATATCTACATAACCGGCAGTTGCCAGCGGTAAGGCAAGGTTAGAGCTTATTCAATGTGACCAAAGGAATTGTACCTTAATTGACTTCTTTATCAGCCTTGAAAGGGCTTGGGCAAAAGACGTTTTTTTCTGTGAATATGTAGTTTATAATAGCATAAAAATAAAAAATCCTCAGTAGACGGCAAGTGTCGATGGCTCAGTTAAGAATGGGCATATACTGTAATTGTCAAGCTATATTATGTATACTACTATTATTGTACTGGCTTATGCATAAGCCCAAAGTCGATGTTAACTTGCTATGTCTGTTGAGTAAAAATAAAGAATTTAAAAAAAAAATGCTCCTATGCCAGGTTCCCATCGTCAACAGCGCCACTTAACGTAACAGGCGGCTTACAAACGCAAAACCCTGTATAGTTTCTACACCACCACTAGTATATTGAACCAAAGCATCGGTATATGTAGCCCTAGAATTTACCATTATTAAAGTTGCCCAACTCATAATTTTCCAGCCCACTATATATAAAAATGTGCATTGTTTGTTTTAGCCAAGTCTCTATATTGACATGTTCATTGTTATCTCTCATGCATATGCTGTTGTGGCAAATCAAAATGTGTCTGCACTGAAATTGCACTGACAATAAAGAATCATTTCTGGATATAATCCACATAGTTTGTACTGGCTCTATCAACAGGGAAAAAAACAAAATTTGTACTCATCATAAATGTTTTCCTTAGGATTAGAGGCAATACATCCATCCCTTCAGTAAACTTTTGATACTTGTACATGATGTGATGTTGCTTTGTCTTCACTGGGGAGTTAAATCAGAGATCCTAGTTTTTTTTTTTACCAATAAGGGGAGGTGGCAGGAGGAGGGTTTTAATCATTAAAAACCTTAACCTTCAATGCTATGCTTGCCCTTAGAATAGAAAGCTGCCCCCCTCCCCGCTTTGATTCATACTGCCTCTAGTCCTAGGTTAAAAGATATTTAAGGTAATTAAAGGATCACTATAGTGTCAGAAAAACAAACTTGTTTTCCTGACACTAGATAACCCTTAGGCCCCCGCCACCCTCAGGGCCCCCCTCCCTTGGCGCTGAAGTGGTTAAAACCTCTTCAGCTACTTACCTTAATCCAGTGCCACGCTCCCTTGGCGCTGGTGACCTCTCCTCCCCCGCCAACATCATTTGTAAACCGGAAATTATGTTAAAGGACCACTATAGGGCCAGGAAAACATACTCGTTTTCCTGGCACTATAGTGCCCTGAGGGTGCCCCCACTCTCAGGGTCCCCCTCCCGCCGGGCTCTAGGGGGTGGAAGGGGTTAAACTTACCTCTTTCTCCGGCGCCGGGCGGGGGACTCTCCTCCTCCCTTGGCTGCATGCGCATGCGCGGCAAGAGCCGCACGCGCATTCAGCCAGTCTCATAGGAAAGCATTCACAATCACAGTGAGAAGCGCGGAAGCACCTCTAGCAGCTGTCAATGAGACAGCCACTAGATGGTGGATTAACCCATTTGTAAACATAGCAGTTTCTCTGAAACTGCTATGTTTATAGAAAAAGGGGTTAACCCTAGCTGGACCAGGCATCCAGACTACTTCATTAAGCTGAAGTGGTCTGGGTGCCTATAGTGGTCCTTTAACAGAGGTGTTTGTAAATCGAGGTCCCACTGTACTAGGATTTGTAGCAAAGTGAGCACTGGCATCACTAAAGTTAGGTGTGTATGGTAATTTTTGTCAAGTAGAAGATCCATCATGTAGAAATTGTGTATCATATGCTTTTCCTGTGTGTCATATGACTACCGTATATACTATCCGAGTACTGTGCAGCCCCCCAGTGCAGCGGCCCACCGGGAATTCTATTGAAACTGTAAGTCGACTCTGCATTTTTACATGAAGTTTACAACTAAAATTTCTCGACTTATACACAGGTATGTCTAAAGAATGCCGATATCTCTAAATTTTGCAATTCAATTTTCAATTTGCTATAATACACTGTTTAGGGAATTAATCCTAAAGATGTGGAATATGTGGAGCTCAGTTGTTAAAGCTAGTTCCTTTGTGTTTTCCACTGGTTATTTCTTGTTCTAATGATCAGGAATTGCAGTTACACCAATTACAGAATCTATTTATAAAGAGAACATTTAAAAGACAAGACATGTATCCCTTTGGTGCAAATTGTGGGACATAGGATTCCTAGAAAGGGATTGATGTTTTGGTGTCTGAAAAGGTCTATTATTGTGGATCTAATCTGTTGGAATTATTAATGTGTCCAAGCACCAAGAGGTGGTTAAGGTCAATGCTTGTTCATAAAGAAGTATTTCTTCTTTAATTCTATTTCATAATTTTACAGTTTTGTACCATTTTTCTATATTTTTAATATATGTAACTAGTGTATTTCATTTTATAGTGTGTATTTATGTTTCCTTTTTATAAAAGTGCAAAGTACTACCTTGTAACAGAGTGAAGTTTATGAGGTATCACCTGCTATGTTTTACTTCAGTCAATTTCTGTGCTTCTATTTTTATATATCTAATTCTAAGAATTTGTCCTAGAGTTATCTTAAGATGAGGACACAAAGATACAAATGTACTTTTTAGCATACATGAAATAATGTCAGGTTCATGTTATCCTCGGTTTTCTAACTCCAACAGAGATGTCCTCGGAATTAGCTGTTTTGCTATGTTCAGAATGCGAGTTGTCAGAGAGTGTTTGTATTTTAATGAGGGGTTGGTAGTATGATGGTGGAGGAAAGTGGCCAGGAGGATCGGGGGTGGATTATCAGAGAACTTACTAATAATGGAGGCAATACTCTTCCAGAAGGGGTACTATGCCCTGGCATTCCCATCATATATAGATAAAAAAAAAAAAAAATGGGGACTGCCGCACTGCCAACACATTGATTATTTTTATCTAAACTGTGTAATAAAATTTTCTGTACTACAGCTCACCGTCTCAGACATCTGTATTCATCTTGGGAAATACTGTTCCCTCGTGTAGGTGTACTCTTCTCTACTGTTTGACTTGAGTTCTTTACCTTAAGGTATATGAAGACTATCAGATCTAGGGTCTGTGACATGCACTGATTGCCATGCTAGGTATTACATTTTATTTTACCATCTGGCTTACTAATACTCATCACTAATATCTGCCCTGCATTTTCAGAACAGGATAATTGTATACAAGTTCTAATTGTTGATGTGTATCAAATACAATCCATGTTTAAACTATTCGTCATGAGTAGGCTTAAGCATGTGACCAAAATCACTCATAAATATATGCTGGTCTATACAAGGATCAGGGTAGTGAATACTTTCAATAGACATGTGTCATACATAGTTGTATAGTTTGATCATACAGAATGCATCTTTTCATTATTTTTAGACAATTATCATTGAATCTGCTTTGACTTCACATGGGACGGCTCAGGAGTTCAAGTATGGAAAAAATGTGCCTCACCTAAGGGTGTTTTCATCAAGAGACTTTTCAAAGCACTTTACAAGTTTAAAGTAATGCTCCAGACACATAAATCACTATACTTATATAGTTATAGTATATAAAATTGCCCATTTTATATGAAATAGGCACTTTTATAATTGGGGGCAGAAACACCTATCTGGGTGTTAGTGAGACTGAAATGGAAATGGCCAGCACGCTGGGAAGCATAAGGAAAATGTTATTGTCCTCACTTCTGTCTCCAGAACAGAGACTTCTTAATAAGGTTTATTCCCTGGAAATGACTGTATGCCTAATGGTATAATGTTCCCCTACCTAATCATAGTCCTCCTTCTCCCCCCACTCCACCTGCCAAGGTTTGAAAGGTAAGTTTCATTAACATTTCTTCCCTCGCCATACTAGTCCCAAATCGACCGCTCCACCTCTGTGGCTAATATCATCAAGACTGATAATGTCAGCCAATCTAATGCTTCCCCATATTGCACAATCGGAGCAAATCGCAGAGCTTTGCCAATTAAATATTCTCTACAAGCAGAATTTAATTGTGAAGCAATCTGATTCAGTTCTCATTTCTCTGTCTCAGAAACACTAGAGGTGTGTTTATGACTGCAAAGGATTGGAGTATATTTTTCCTTGGGGTCCAGCGTTGCTCCTGGGCTGGCTGGTGGGGATGCTGGGCTGGCAGGGGGCTCCTGTGCTGCTGGCATTGCTGTAGAGCTCCTGTGCTGCTGACCTGACTTGGGGGCTGTTCTGTGCTGCTGTGCTGCTTGGTGCGCAATAGAGGTGGCGAGGGAGCTGTGCTCTTCTTGCTCTGCGCTACTTATTGATTCTGAGGCAGGAGTGATGTCATTTTCCGGCTCCCAGCTACACAGGAGGGAGTGTGAGGTAGCAAAGCATAGAGAGCACAGAGGAAAGCGCTCCCTTACCGCCAGCCTGCTATATGCGCTGCAGCCTGCCTCAGAGGGTCCCCAAGGTGGCCAGCCAGCTCTTGGGCACCTCATGATGTCAGGCTAGCAAAGCATCTGCCAGGGCATTTGGGAGCAGCGGTTTTGCCCTCCCCCCAAAAAGTGCCTCCCAAGGCAAATGCCTTGTTAGCTTAGTGGTAATTGTGTTTCGAATTCTATAAATTTTTTTTTTTTTTTTTTAGAAATACAAGAATCCAGCACTGAGAGACCGAATTGAGTGTCCGAGGCTCAAGAAATGTCAACTTTGTAGTGGCGTAGGAAGGTTTTCAACAAGGACCAATTAGCAGCTCTACAGATGCTCTCTGCTGGGACCCAGACTCTGCAGCCCATGAAGTAGTGACAGACCTTGTGGAGTGTGCATGGATATTTTTGGGAACTGGAACCCAAAAACTCTATATGCTTTAGAAATAGCTGAAACCGTCCAAGAACGAAGAGCAGAGACAGATGCTGCTTCACCTTTTCGAGAGCCCCATGGAATAACAAAAAGTTGTGTTTACTTTCTCCAAGCTGCAGAACACTGAATATAGTTTAGTATGCATCTTTTCAGGTCCAGCCTATGACACCTTTCTTCTTCTGGAGAAGATGAAAGTGTGGATCTTCTGGCTTCCTTAATGACAGGTGCATCCACCTTGGAATTGGTGGTCCACAGTTTGGTATCTTCTTCCTTGATGGGATAAAGCTTCTGGAGTCTTCCCTGGAGATACAGTCTTTTGCCTGGATTATGCCATTCTGTACACATCAGGTCTTTAATGGATCTGTGGACTGGAAAGGAAGGTTTTTTTTCTACTTAGGTCCCTGAAGTACCTGCCAGAAGCAGATGCCTCCTGAACCTCTTCTGGAATTTCCAGAGTTCTTCTGACAACTGCAATCAAGTATTCTATTGCCTTCAAATCCAAGGGTCAAGGGCTCTGGGTAATATCCTCCTCACTGGAAGAAATTTGTTCCAACTCCAGGGAACCAGTCTCTTGTCTGTAATCTTTATCAGACTGATCAGAGTCCACGTATAGATTTTCACATTTGGGTCTTTTCCCCCTGTTGGACTCTGCTATGCCTTTCATTACCGCCTGTTTGATCCAATGTGCAACGTCTTGTGCGGAGGAGGTAGAGGCCTGTGGAGTCTGATGTTCTGACTTCCCTGCAATTATGGCTAGACACCTTTTACATAGCCTGCAGTTTTCCAATGGCCTGGAACTGCTTTCTAGGCAGGCCGCTGGCTTTTCCCTTTTCCTGTAAGGAGATCTGGGACTGGACCGTTCTTAAGGGCTGTAAGAAACAGAAGTCTATGTGACTATTCCCTCTAGTGCACTCTTTAAATATGATAATTGAAAGAATTTTGTATGCTCACCCATGTCCTATAGCAGAAGATTTTGCTGAAGTGGGGGATGGCTCCATTATGGATGCAGAGCTAAAATAAAGGCAGGAGATAATTTGTACCAGCTCTGTAATATTTCACACTTGCAGCTGAGTTATGTATCTGTATACAGCCCCTTAAAATATACTGCCCTGAAGAAAGAAATTGTATCTGTACCTGCAGAGTGTAAGCTTTGTGTTAAGAGAGCTCTTGCTGGGGCTTGCAGAAACCGGGACAATATTACTGCCTTCTGCTTATCCTCAAAATATCATCGTTTTAAATACATTTTGTGCCTTGTGTCTTTAATGCATCGCATATGCGGGATTTCCCCATTAGGACGCCGATCCGCCATATTTGAACTGGTCCATTAAAGGGTTGTGTGCTTCGCGCATGCATCGGCGTCCTGGCGGTTGAGACTGCAGCCGGAGAGCCAGATTTATCTTCCAGATGCCGGTAAATACCGATTGCCATACTCCCCGTTTCCTAATGTTAACTGCACCGGAGGGATCATAAACCCTGTGGTCCCCAGGGGTTCCATACTCAAAGACTTGGGCTAGATGTGCATGGGGCTTCCTAGTGAGGGAGGCTGACCTCACAGGGACAAGACCATAAAATGGCCAGGTGAGCATAAAAGAAAAAAATACTCAAATGAGAGATAAACTTCTGTCCTAGGGCTATGAGGACAGGAAAAAGACTGAAGTGAGGGGGATCACGGGGTCCTAAATATAACCTAGGTTGGAATACTTAATTGTTTAATTAATTGCTTGCGTTTCCTGTCTTGTGGGCTCGGGGGAGGAGCTAACCCATATGTTAAATGCTGCCATGATTAGCCAGGAAATTGAGTTTACAGACTTAGGACCTTTGACTCCTGTTGCTCTCTGTTTTACAACTCACATCTAAACAAGTGTTCTAGTACTGTCCTATTCTCCCCTTAGAGATCTTGAATTGGAGACAATAACAGGCACAATAACTGATTACTTTGTAGGGTGACCACAGCAGGGCGAAGAAGAGAATTGAAGAGATGCATGAGATTATGGGAGCTTGAACTAATGAGAAAGGAAAGGTATTGTTTAGCAAGGGTAATGGCTGTGTTGTATGAACGCAAGATTAACTTATAATGTTGAAAGTCTGACAAGGTGTGAGACATTTTTCAGCAGTGTTCAGCTGAATGAGAGAATCTCTGTAGGTAAAGGATCCACTTAGTGTGCCAAAGTTGAAAGCGTGTCCTCCTTGAGGTGTATGTTTGGAGTAGGACTGCAGCATCAAGGGCAGAGATGAAGGTAGTGTTAAATGAGGAGATAGCCAGAGAGGGACAGAAGATAGGGATGGATGAGAGGTAAGAATGGACATCAGCTGACAGCCGCTGAGGGTCAAGAGAATTCAGGTTTTATTTAAATTCAGGAGGGTTAGGTTTGAGGATTGGGTGAGGATGCTCTCAAGAAACAAAGATAAGAGGTGGTGATCTGATCAGAGAACATGGAGTGTTACAGAGATTAAAAACCATGCATGCATCTGAAAAAATAAGATCAAGGGTACTGCCAGCTACATGCGTGGAAGAATTAGCCCACTGGGATAGTCTAAGGGAGAAGGCAATTGAAATAAGATTAGAGGTCACTGTAGTCAAGGGCTGGTCAATTTGAATGTTAAACTCCTCAAGAATTAGAGAATGAATATTACTTTAAAGAAGTAGGGAAACCAGGCAGCAAAATTGTCAATGAAGTGGGCGAGGCCTGACAGCCAAGATGGCCGGACACGTTTCTGCTCAGCTCCTACAAAACCAAGCTAAATTTATTAATGCCCAATACTGCCCAATAAAGTGGTGCAGCCTTCTATGAGCGGCAAATGGACACTTTAGTAAGAGGAACCTCGAGTATATCTGATTTACATGGTTCAGCAATGCGGCCTTCCAAGCCTGATGGCCCAGTGACTGGGGAGGCAGCCGCTCTACCACCATAGGATTTGCAATGGATAGCAACTCCTGAAGCCCCGCAGGTGGAGAGATCAGCGTTTCTGGTGTGGGGCTGGACTTACAGTTATGGCCTCTAAGCAGCATAGGATGATTTCATCCAGCAAACCTGGTGTATTGAGTGATCTCTACCTGCTCCTCATGCTAAGATCTCTGCCTATAATTTTTTTGTCTCAAGTTCTTTTCTTTCTAAGCTGATTTTGAACCCCTAGTGGTATAACAGTTAAGTGCATGATCACATAGTACAACCTGATTTACTATTCCTTCTACCACTTATCTACTGACAGGTTCTCTATCATACAGATATAAGCCTGATCTCCTTTATCTAAAAATGTGCTGTTGTAGCAATTGCCATACTACTGAATTTATGCTGATGTAGTAGTTATGGTGCCATTACGTTGTGAACTTGCTTAATCAATTCTTAACATAGCAGGGGATAAGAAAATCTTAATTAAACAGAACTTGCAATAAAGAAAGCCTAAATAGGGCTCTCTTTACAGGAAGTGTTAATGGAAGGCTGTGCAAGTCACATGCAGGGAGGTGTGACTAGGGTTCATAAACAAAGGGATTTAACTCCTAAATGGCAGAGGATTGAGCAGTGAGGCTGCAGGGGCATGTTCTATACACCAAAACTTCATTAAAGGACCACTATAGTGCCAGGAAAACATACTCCGCCTCCAATCCTCCTCCTCTCCTCTCTTTCGGCTGAATGTGCACGCGCGGCAAGAGCTGCGCGTGCGCGCATTCAGCCGGTCTCATAGGAAAGCATTTACAATGCTTTCCTATGGACGCTTGCGTGTTCTCACTGTGATTTTCACAGCGAGAATCACGCAAGCGCCTCTAGCGGCTGTCAATGAGACAGCCACTAGAGGATTTGAGGGCTGGATTAACCCATTTATAAACATAGCAGTTTCTCTGAAACTGCTATGTTTATAAAAAAAAAAAATGGGTTGACCCTAGCTGGACCTGGCACCCAGACCACTTCATTAAGCTGATGTGGTCTGGGTGCCTAGAGTGGTCCTTTAAGCTAAAGTTGTTCAGGTGACTATACTGTCCCTTTAAACCACTTCACTAAACTATAGTGGTTTTCGGAGTGCCCCTTTAATACCAAGCAGCAAGCCAATAGCACAATCATCTGAAAACGCAGATTTCTTTTTTTTATTTAAAGCTTTATAATAACTATGGAAATAATTGTCATCCACTCAGACTTTTAGGGGCGAATTTGAACATAAATATATGCGTCTTTTCCTCGTCTTTTCATCTAAACAGCATACAGATCAGAAAGCTGGCTGATTAGCAATAATGCAATTCCAAGCATTCTTGTACATGTATACTAAAATAAAATCACTTTGATCTACATTATAAAGTGCAACCAGCCTATGCTAACCTTCTAAGAAAACCACATTGAGTTAAAATTGCCAGCAATGCTACATCTTTTTAGCTACTGGATTGCAAACACGACTTGCGATTACAGAGAAATCAGACCCAGGTTTCTGTTTACACCCATTTCTTGGTGAGAACCAATGAGAACTCTAAGGAAAAGCAAGTCTACTGCGAAGGAAGCACCGCTGATTGGTTCCAACCTAGCAACCGCTGTCTCCACGGACAACAATCCTTTTAACAAGATAGCGAATGGAATAACTCGGACAGAACTCTGACCCGGATTTCTGAACGATGTCTGGTGAGTAAGGCCATCTCCTAACGTTCTAATTATAGCAACACTGTATTCACTTGGGGCTTAAATGCTCAATGTTTTCATTTAGCCCCTAAACTCACTAAACCGAGCTATTGTATGGTGTCATTCAAAACCTCCCATCAAATCTATTATCTGTACCTAAAAACAAAATGAGCTAGGTTCCCATTAGTTGGAATTTATTGGGTTTCCTATCCACTGTAGTAGCTGTTGAAGTCAGAAAAGTAGATGCAAAATTCACTAGGGTTTTAAAATAACGAAAAGGACTAGATGCTGGTTTATTTAGTAATGCTAGAAAATGCACAGGTTGGTGTTTTACAGAGAAAGATGAGCTAGCCCTGTCTTAGATGTTTGAATGTCAGGTGTAATCTGGTATATTGAAACTGCAAAGTAGACATACGATTCACTCTGTGCCTTTGACAAAATAATTGTTGGACTGCATTTCCTACACTGAAAGGCTTAGGCTGCCTGAGCATCATGGGAGTCGAAAGCCAGTGGGATTGCAACACCTCTGTTGATAACTGATAAATATTGGAGCAAATAAGTTTTTATTCATCAAACTCTGAATTGTAGCAAACTAAAACCAGAATGCAAAACTGAGGCTAAAATAGCCAAGCTTTGACTATAGCTGAGTTGTTTTTTTGTTTTTTTAAAATAAGCAATTTTTACCTAAATATTGCTATTCAGATTTTCAGTCACTACAATTCAGAGTTTAGAGAATAAACCCTGAAGAAGGTAATTGATAAAACTCAGAATTGCAGTGAATAAAATCCAAATCCAAATCTCCAAATATAACCCAAAATAGTTAAGCTGTGACTACAGATGATATTGAAAAAGAGAAAAAAGTGTACCAGAGAGGGAGCTGGGTTGGGAAACAATAACCCCAATATGAGGTCGAGATCAAGATAAAGCTGGAATATGTAGGACACGACACGGGTGCGCACACACTGACCCATCAACATAAGACGAGACACAACACACACACTACAGTCACACAACTAACGGGAAATCACATATATCAGCAGGACTTGGAAAAGTAGAAGCAAACTAAGCAAAGGTTACCTGTAGCAGGACAGCCTTCATGAACACAAAAATATTGACAAACGTACACCGACAAACACCTCCTACATTGCCAAGGACCTGATCCTTCCCACTGGAGAACAGGGACGAATGGGCCAGCTAGGCAGACCAGAGTCGTATGCTATAGAGCTTGACAGAGCCTATCTGTCCAGGTGTGGGAAACCCTGAGCTACAAGTCACAGATGTACACCTACAGTTGGACAGGATGCACAACGCTCCATCCCCTGACATATAACAGAAGAGATGGAGGGCGATAGGAAGGTAACTGACCTATTAATTGTTGGAAAGCCTCAGGGCTACGACCAGCCTAGGAACATAACGGCAACTAAACACCTCACGTTCACACCTACTGCATGAGCTTTGCATTTGTGTTTTTTGCTGAGGACCTGCGAGTCCCATGTGAAAATAAAAAAGACTTTATTGGTTTAAATATATATATATTTAAACCAATAAAGTCTTTTTTATTTTCCATATGTGATACTTTGCTTTATCTTGTTCTTTTTTTTTAGTAAATCTATTTAATATATTAAAAATTGCCTCAAGGCTAATCACATGTATGCTGTGAACAAACTCAAATGTGAAAATAAGTAAGCTAGGTCGGGCGAAACTCACACGTCAGGGGTCCACATGGTGCTGTCTCTTACTATGAGTTGGTAGCACACTGATTTACCACCTTATCTATTTACTTTTTTGACTGTACGGTTCATGAGCGATTCGGCTTATGAATACGCTTCTGTCTACCCAGTTTTATTAAGGATTATGTACTTAGAATCGCAATTTTAATCGGAATTGTTCGAGGTGCCCTTAAAGGCATGGGGGTTATGTGAGTACGGTTACTACTTCAGGACAAAGCTACCTTTATTTAGACTGGTAACTCAATTAGACCATTAACCTTTTGTGTAGCTCTACGAATATATATCTATCTTGTTTCATCAAGGATCGTGTACTTCAGTGTCTATGGGAATAGCTTTAGGTGCCCTCGAAGGCACAGGGGGTATGTGACTACGGCTATCATTCCAGGGCTGAGTTACCCTTGTACAGATAGCTAACTGAGCCAGAACACATACTAGTTTAATTGCTCTAACTCTGGTACAATGGCTCTATTTAATAGCCAGCAGATTTTCTTATTCAAAGAACCTAAAACGTACAACATTACGATCCACCTTCTGCTCTAATATCTATAGCACTATGGGGCTAGATTGAGGTGCCCTCGAAGACACACACGGGGGGCTATGCTAGCACAGCTATCTACTCAACATAGTATCACCTTGCTATTATTTTCAGATCACCTAGACCGTTTTCTGTAACACTACTACCTGCCTCTGTTCTCAGCACCATTTTAGTGACAGGAGCCTTTTCAGTATACCTAATTTCTATAATCATGTCGGCTGTACATGGGAGCAATGGGAGTTGTATTCCACATTAGCTCCAAGCTGATCATGCTGCGCACCCAATGTCAGTGCAATTATTCACTTTGAATCCTACCCATATGTGTGTAACCGCCGTAGGTAGAACACAGAACACACCACTGTGCATGCCTGTCTACTGGCAATTTATGTGGCATATGCCGGAATACTTATATCTTAGTATCTATTAACTATTCCCTTAACATCACCCATTGAGTTAATTTTGGTACAGACGTGTACATAAAATTATACTCGCAATAGTGTTGATATAACTACTTCTTCCTGTAGCATGAAGTAGGATCTTTTTTTTTTTTTATTCTTTTTTTTTGCGAGTTTTTGCAAAGAATACAACTTTTCATGTGAATAGCAGATAAACAGTATGTACACTGGAGCTGGACAGACATCACCTAGCTGAACCTACTCAGTTTTGTGGTTATGGGCTAAGACACCCAGTTTGCCCTATAGGCAGCTATTAAGCTTAGAACTTGGGGGATGCTAGTGATGGGCTTCATGCGCCTTGTGGCTAATTGTCGCAGCGCCCTGAAACACAGGCTCTTGTAAGGCACTTGTGGTGAGTATATGCAGTTGGGTAGCCTTCTATGGCTGGGGAGCAGAGCTTAGTACGCTGGTGCTGAAACAGGAGGCCGTGTCTGTACGCGGGGCGAGCAGAGGTTGGCTGTAATAGTACAGGAGTACCACTTGCGCACTCTGAGTAGGATCTATTTTTTTTTTTGACATTCTTTATTTACGTTTTTCAATATTAAATCACAGCATGAATATCCAATACAAATTAACAGGTGGTAACAGATAAACGGGTCAGTTATGAGTATTACAGCATCCAGATGGTTTCAACAACTGGTTAATAAATTGTGTTTGAGTATTTGGCTTCAATAAAACAGTGAGCGTTCTTTTGTGTTGTGTTCTGTCGTTAGCCCTGTATGGGGTTAGTCCCCTATGTGGTTGGGTGTGTATGGAGTTTGTGGTTAATCCTCAAGATTCGTGCGTGTTATCGGATGGGTTGTTTCAACCACTCTGTGTTGTGCTCGTGGGTCAGAGGGGGAGATGTGTATCCCTGCGTTGTTCTCTGAGCTTCCTCATTTGTAGGTAGGACCATAATAGAGAGGCTGGCTCAGTGCAAGGTTTCCCCTCACTCACTTATTGGGTCTAGTGTGACCCATGGTACTTAAGAGTTGTGGAAGTCTCCGTCTACGTGTGGTGCGGTTCATCTTTGTCCCCAGCATCGTACGTGGTGATTTGTTCGTGTTACTAGTGCCAGGCTGATGGATATAGAGCTATGTCCCAGTCCGTGTTGTGTCTGTCTACGTGTGTCAATCTTTGGGGGGGTACCGTCTGGGGCATTGTATGGGGGTTCCAATCCGGTTAGTGTTTGATTTGTGTGTTGGTTCAGGTCGTAATGGGCCTGGTGTGGATGTGCTCAGTCTTAAGTCATGAGGGAGCCAATTATTTTGCCCCTGTGACCGTGTGGTTACCCCCTATTTTCCCTGAGTCGATCTGTTTTTGGTTTTTCCTGGGGGTAGTTGACCTGAGTTGTCCGTAGGCTCAGCTAGTATGTGTGGGGTTGTCCTGTGATGTCTTAATATGTAGTTGTGCGGCGTGTGGGGTCTGTGTCAGTCGCCGTGTCGTCACCTCAGGCCCTTGGTTTGTGTCACTCGTGTGGTGGGTGTAATCATATCAGCCCTGGGGCCTTTGCACGGTCCCCGTGACTCTTCTGGATACCTAAGTCTAGGTTGTTATCTCTTATCTTGGGTCTCGCTGGGTTCGGTGTGTGTGGGGTTATGTCTGCCACCTGCGGCAGCCCTGGTTGTTAGTTGGCGTGGTCTGGGCCTGGTGCTACTGGCTTAAGTCGTGGCTTCTTGCGTCTGGGGTGGGGGTGAGTCCATGTCCCTTGCGTCCCGGCCTCCCTCTTCCCTCCCTCCCCTAGTGTATCGGTCCATATGTCGCTTTAGTGGATCACTCCTCCCCTCCCGTGACCCATGGTCCTCCGCCTCTGTATCTGCTTACTCATAGATTCCGCTTCGTGCGGAGCCGTAAGTCGGTCCGCGTGCCCCCGGGGGTTGTGTCCCTCAGGGTCTTTTGTGTGTCTATGTGTCATGTGGTAGGAGGGGTGAGGGGGGGGGTCGCGTAGGAAGTGTGTCTCCGTCGTGCTGGGGATGCAATCTACTCGTCTGGCACTGCCTATGTCTGTGCAGAGCTCTGTTGGGGGGGTTGTATTGGTGCGGGGGCGCCGTCCATCTCCACCGGGCCTCCTCCTCCCGTCCGTTTTGATGTGTAGTCCATCCATGGGTACCACGCCACAGCGCATTTTTCCTGGCGTCCCTGCAGGGAGGCTGTCATCATCTCCATGTTATATATCATCTCCACCCTATCTACCCATTGTTGCAGGGTTGGAATCGTCGAGCTTTTCCAATGGAGTGGGATGAGCGACTTCGCTGCCGTGAGTAGGTGTATGAGGAGTCCTTTCTTGTAGATCTTCACAGGCGTGCGCGTGTGGTTGAGAAGCAGTGGCATGGGTTGGAATGGGACGTCTGAGCCCGTGATGTCTTTGGTCGTCTGATGTATCATCCTCCAGAACGGTTCGATACGTGGGCATGTCCACCAGATGTGAATGCTGGTTCCTATCCCTGTGCCGCATCTCCAGCATTCGTTCGAGATTGACTCATGCACGTGCTGCAGGATATCTGGCGTCCGGTACCATCCTGTTAGAATTTTGTAATTGCATTCTTGGAACTTGGAGCTGATGGTCCCCCTGTGTGTTAGTTGAAAGATTTTAAGCCATTCCTTTTCCGTAAGTTCCATCCCGGTCTCTCTTTCCCATCGCGATGTGAAGCCTAGAGGGCTCTTATCACCGTTGCTTAGCAGCGCGGTATAGAGGTGTGAGACTCCATGTGAGAGGTGTTGTCTGGCCGTGCATAGGTGTTCCATCATCAGCAATGGGCGGTGTAGGTGGCCTTTGCCCGCAATGCCGTCGAGGTATGTTTTCACTTGGTGATATCGGAAGGTGTCTAGGCCACTGGGCCTGCGGTCCTGCATCAGCGTTGCCAGGGGTTTGAGCGTCGTCCCGGAGTTCCATTGGCTAGCGTATACCCAGTCCGTGGCTCCGAGGTTTTTCAGGTCTGCCGTGTTTAGCCCTCCCGCTAACCTCGGATTGTGTGTTATTGGTGTGAGCGGGTTGGGCGATGACGTGAGGTTTTTGGAGTAACGTATCCTACACCATACCTTCAACGTGGCGTCGATCATTGGGTTCCCGGTAAGTAGTTCCTTGGGTAGTGCGTCTCCCAGCCATAGCATAGCGGGGATTCGTCCCTGGGCTTGGTGTTTCTCCAAGTCTACCCATTGCTTTGTACTGGGGTTTGCATGCCAATCAACCAGTCTGTGCAGATGGGTAGCGTGGTAATACGTGAGTATGGACGGCAATCCCATACCTCCTTCTCCTCTAGGGCGTTCAAGAATCGCTCTTCGGATACGCGCTGGTTTTTGGTTCCAGACGAAGTTCCTGACTGCGGTCGTCAGGGTCTGAAAAAATGCCCTCGGGAGGTACGTTGGTATTGTCTGGAACAGGTATAGTAATCTGGGCATAATGTTCATCTTCACAGCGCTTATGCGACCAAACCACGAGATGTACTGAGGTGTCCAGCGTTTCATGTCTTGTTGTAGGGTGGTGAGCAGGGGCGCAAAGTTCAGTTGGTAGAGAAGTGTCAAGTCTCTCGGGAGCCACACCCCGAGGTAGTGTAGCTTGGCTGTGGAGATCTTGAAGGGGAAATGTGCTTGTATGTGTCGTTGGAGGATGTTGTCCTGTGCGAGTAGCAATATGTCTGACTTATCTAGATTAAGCGTCAAGCCGGATACCTCCTTGTATTGCCGAAACGCCTCCAGGAGATGTGGGAGGGAGGTTCTGGGTTGCTCCAGGAAGAAGAGCATGTCGTCGGCGTAAGTCGCTACCCGGTGTTCTCTTCCTCCTATGCAGCACCCCGTGATACCCCTGTCCTGTCTGACCGCCTCCAAGAAGGGCTCCAGGGTGAGGGCAAACAGGAGTGGGGACAGGGGGCAGCCCTGTCTCGTGCCGTTATGTATATCAAACGAGTCAGTCAGCGCTCCGTTTATTCTTATGTGGGCTGTTGGTGAGGTATATAGAGCCGTTATCCAGGTCCGCAGGTGTGGACCGTATCCCAAATGTCGTAGGGTTTCCGACATATAGACCCAATCCACCCTGTCAAACGCTTTTTCAGCGTCAGTGGATAGTAGGACCATTTCCTTTTTGCCCGTTTTAGCTGTATGGATGGTGTTGAGGGCGCGAATAGTGTTATCTCTGGCTTCTCTTCCGGGGATAAACCCCACTTGATCCGGGTGTACCAGGTCCGGAAGCGTCCGGGCCATCCTGAGTGCCAGTGCCTTAGCGAAGAGTTTGATGTCCTCGTTTATCAGAGAGATGGGCCTGTAGCTGGCGCAGATTGTTGGATCTTTGCCCTCTTTGGGTATTATTGCCACAGTTGCTCCCAGGGTGTCTCTGTGGAATTGGCCTCCATCTCTGATTGAGTTGCTGCCTGTCAGGAGTTTGGGCAGCAGGGTGTCTTTGAAGGAGCGTAGGTACGAGACTGGTAGACCGTCTGGGCCCGGGGCCCTGTGCGCTTTAGTTGATTTCAGTGCGCCAGATAGTTCCTCGATCGTCAAGGGCATTTCGAGTTCCGCCTCCTGGTCCGGGGTGAGCTGTCGGGTGATGTGGTTCTGAAGGTATGTGGTTATCCGTTCTCGATGGCTACCTATGTCTCTGTCTTGGTGGAGTCGTGGTTGGTTATATAACGCCACGTAGTATTCCCGGAACGCTGACAGTATGCCGTCCGGGAGGCAGGTTGTGTCTCCACTGCTCGTGCGTATCTTGTGAACGTGCTGTGCTTTCCTTCTATCTTGTAACATCCGAGCTAGCAACCTTCCACTTTTGTTCGAGTGTTCATAATAATACCTGGAGGCCTTCCTCGCGGTGTGTAAGAGTCCTTGTGATAATATGGCTTTCAGCTCCCTTCGTGCTTCCGTCAGGCGGAGGTATGTGCTGTCTGCGAGGTCCGTCTTGTGTTCCCCTTCTAGGTCAGCTATCCGGTCTAGCAGTGTTGTGATACGTCGTGTTCGTTCCTTTTTGCGTTTGGTGCCTATGGCGATGAAATGGCCCCGTATGACGCATTTGTGAGCTTCCCATATCGTTAACGGTGGCATCTCCGTATCTTCGTTGGAAGTGAAGTATTCGGTTAGGGTTTGGGCAGTCACCCTCTTACACTCTGCATCGTCCAGTAAGGATTCATTCAGTTTCCAGTGTCTTTCGCGGGGTTTATATAGTGGGGAGCTTGTGCGGATCGTCAGTGGTGCATGGTCTGTGTGGTCCATTATGCCTATTCGTGCGTCGTGGAGGAGGTTGAGGTATTCCTGGGCCAGGAATATGTAGTCTATGCGACTATAATTTTTATGGACTGCCGAATAGTGGGTATAGTCTCTACCTTCAGGGTTACATGCCCTCCAACAATCCACCAGGCCGTGTTTATGTATAGATCGTTGTGCTGCTCGTATGCAGTGCGCCGGGATCGCCGTTTGTCCTGTGTAGGTGTCCGTGCGGGGGTCCAGTGGCAGGTTGAGGTCACCTGCCATGACCAAGAGGCCGTCTCTGAATTTCTCCAATTTGGCTAGCGTCCGAGCCAGGAATGTATGCTGCTTTCTATTCGGGCCGTAGAGGCATGCAAAGGTATACGTGTGTTCCATGATTGTGCCCTTAATGAAAAGGAATCTGCCGTTCGGGTCCGCCTGCGTTGCTATGTGTTGGAACGGCGTCATCTGTGCAAAGAGTATTGCCACACCAGCCCTCTTAGCGTCCGGATGATTCGCGTAGAATCCCTGCGGGTAGCGTCTGTTCTCTAGTTTGGGGGCGTCCAGTCCTCGGAGATGAGTCTCCTGCAGGAACGCCACGGAAGCTCTCACGGCCCATAGGCGCCTTACCAGGTGCGCGCGCTTTTCAGGTGTGTTAAGCCCCTGGACATTATTGGACCAGTATGTCAGTTGAGCCGGGACAAATCCCCGCGAGGCTGCCATCTCGGCGGCAGGGCGGCGTCCCCGCAGCGTTGTCTGTATGGTGTGGAGATGAGGTGGTGAGTGTGGGGGGAGTCTGTCTGTCTGTGGTGGTGATGTGTATGGTCTAGCGTCTCTTCTGGGTGTGCGGGTGTGACTCTGACCCTGTACCGGGTGTATTCGTTCTCGAGCCTGGTGGGTAACCTCAGCGTCGAGAACACCGGTGTACTGTACAGTGTGGGTCTGTCTCAGTGGGGGTTCCGTATGGTCACTTACAGTGAAGTCGGTCTCGGATCTGAGTGAGGTTGGTTCTCTCCCCTCTCCATCGGCACCCAACCTGTAAGGGTGTGTGCAATCGCCATGTTTGCCTGCTCTAGCTTCGGGTTCCGCAGTAGTCGCCCGGGACTTAGTGTGTCGGTCGGGCTGTGGCGTCCTGTACCGCAGTCCCACGGTCTAGGAGCGAATGTGCATACCGGTCCTGTCGGCGTTATGGTCAGTGGTACCCGTGGGTCCCCCCGTCACGGTCGGCTCCCCTGTCGTCCCGGTCCTAGTGGCCGGGTGCTGTCAGAGGATTCGGCTGGTTTTGTCTGCTGGACACCCCGTGACCCTCCGTGTCTGACCTCCCCCGCCGGGCGACTTACAGTTCGTGGGCTACGAGTCGGCGTGTCTAGGGCGTAGGGGCGCTGTTTGGGGATAGTCAGTCCTACATGTGGTGGGCTGCATTGTGAGGTCACCCTGTGGGCGTGGCTCGCCAGCTCCCTCATTTGCGTCACTTCAGAGGGGCTGGTTTGGGACGTGGTCACTCCCTGCGCTCAGAATTTCCGTCATGATGTCTATCTGTGTGCCTGGACTTACGTAGTAGGGCGTGCCAACATGGCGTCTTGCTTGTCTCAGGGCGGCTAATTGTGTGTAGTTGTCCCCTCCTGTGAGTGGCTGTGATATGTGTCGGGTGATATAAGTGTGTATAACTAAACAACATGAACAAGAAGTGCCCAGCCCTGTCCCAGCCCCCCTCCCAGCTCTAGCCCTGTGTGCCCGCATATCATGTTGCCCTCGCCCTCCCGCATCCGCCCCCCAGCCCTGTTCCGTGGGCAGCGGTGTGCTGGAGCAGCCTGTTCAGAACAGCAGTCTTGACCCAGGGTGTGACCCGGGTGATGGTGACGGTGTCCAGACCCTTTGTATCCTGCCCATCATCCCCTCCCCACCTACGGGGTATTTCCCCCTTCTGCCCCGGGTGTGTGGGTTCACTGATGGGGCCCTAGCTCCCGGCCGCTCCCCGAAAGTGGCTTCTGTTCCCCCCCCACCTGTCTGCGTCCTTCCTCCCTGTCTACTAGCTAATGCAGGCTGGTAGCGGACTTGAAAGTACATACCCCAGCCGTGGTGTCATCAGATCTGCATGGCGTCCATAATCAAAGCTGGGGGGAGCTCAGGAGGCATTGCCCCGACCTGGCATGGGATGTCCCGGGGGGGCCACTGGTCCGTGCGGCGTGGGGGCCTCTATTCCTCAGGGCCTATTGGGCCGCCTCTGCGTCTTGGTGGTCCAGGCTCCAGGTGGATGTTGTGCGCCACTTCAGATGGGCCTGTGGCTCGTGCCGGGGGTTCCTCCAGGATCCAGTTTGGCACTGTGATAGCAGGTAAGTTGGCGGTTCTTAAAAACCGTGGCACGTCGTTCGGCCAGCGTATGATGTGCCATACGTTTCCTATCCGGGCCTGCAGGCTAAATGGAAATCCCCACTTGTATGGAATTCGTCGCTCCTGAAGTGCTCGGGTGAGAGGCCGCAGGGCCCTGCGGGCATCTAGGGTGATGGTAGATAAGTCCTGGTAAAGGGATATCTGTGCTTCCATGTAAGTGATGTGCTGCTGTGCACGTGCTGCCCGCATTATAGATTCCTTTAGCGGGAATGACAGGAGGGCGCAAATCATGTCTCTTGGCTGCCCGTCTCTTCTGGGGGCGCGGAGTGCCCTGTGGGCCCTTTCGATGCCGAAGTCGCCAGGAGCTGCATCTAAGATCTATTTTTTACCACGCTAATAGTTACCTGACTGAGTGGTTACTTTTTAGCATTTAGATCTACTATACTCCTATTACTGTTTTTTTATTTTCACTTATTTTTACGTTTGAGTTTGTTCACAGCACACGTGATTAGCCTTGAGGCAAATTTTAATATATATATATTTAAACCAATAAAGTCTTTTTTATTTTCCATATGTGATACTTTGCTTTATCTGGATCTTGACTTCATATCTGGATAATTGTTACCCATCCCAGCAAACTCTCTGGTACACTTTTTTTTCTCTTTTTCAATATAGTTTACATTTGGGGTTACCCCCTTCCAGCAGTGTACCAATATTATATTTGGCTTACTTTATTTCCTTGTGACTACAGATGAGTTTGATAGTTTTATAGAGAAGCTATTTTGCCATAAATGTTGCTATTCAAAATTAAAGTTTATGGTTATGGAATAACTCTGATGGGCTTCATTCTTTGATCGCCTTGTTTTTGCTAACACAATTGCTAAACCTCTTAGTATTCTGGAAAATGGCTGATAAGACTTGAAATGATAGAACTATTTTAACATCCTTCGTGAAGTAAGCATTTCATAGAACCTTGTAGGCTGCAATACATTTCTTTTTATTTGTACATTCTCTGGTCACTGAGCACAATGTGAATTCGGGCTGTTTTCTAAATTTATGGAAATATTGTGCAGCCAGTCAGAATAATCTTTCAAATGGAGACAATTTTTTTCTCCCTCTCTCACTACATATGCGACTTAAAGGGACTATAGGCACTATAACCTCAACGGACTTCTGTTGTGGTCATGGTGCCAACATTTCCCTAGCACAGTCCACGGCTCTGTGTCAATGCCACCATGGCCTTGGCATATGTTATAGTAAAAGTTACCCTTTCCCACTAGTAGTATCAATTTAGTCAAAGTTTGGATGTTATTTTTTGACTGAACTTTTCTGCTGATACACTCAGTCAGTGAATGCCATGCAAATATGGTGTAAAGTTTGCAGTAGCAATATACTGAGTGAAAGACCAGCCTACATTCGCCTAGAGAACATTTGTATTGTGTCACACTGCTTTTGGTTTTAATAGAATCGGAGGATGTCTCCTATGGTGTTCTGGTACTGTGGTAGTAGTGGTTGTAGTGCTTAGAATGCCCCTTTAATATCTGTTTTCTGTGTTGGTCTTCCTGCTTAATTAAACACAGGCAAGGCTCCTAACATATTACATGGGCCAATGAGTAGGCAACTCATCATATTGGTAGATTTTCCCTGTTGTGGTTTTGTTTGGTTCCCAATCAGCATGTTATATTCTGTGTTTGCTAATTTTCTTGCATTGACCATGGCTCGTTTCTCAATAATCTTGACCCCAGCTAGTTTACTCGATTTTTCCATATCTCTGTTATCCTGATCTTGACTTGTTACTGTTTGCGAATACAGTATCTATATTGACACACAATAAAACTCTAACTCCCATAATGCTTTGCTGTAGCTGTGAGGAGGAGCGTCAGCCTGTTGCCTTTTTTATCTATCACTGGTACCAATATTGCGTTTCGCAAGGATCACTACATTTAGCTGTCTCATCCCTTCAGTTTGGACCCAGCTAATGTTAGTGAAAATTCGATACTCCATAAGTTTCATGCTGCTGCTCAAAAGTTACTAATTTAAAATACATTGCAGAGGGGTCTTTCCACAGAGGTCTGAATTGTAAGTTGACCTCTGAAGGAAATATGATTGAAAATCATAATTTCAGATTGGTTAAAAGCTACACCTACCATACACTAAAAAGCAAAAGTATCTAGAGTATGGTTGAGGAAACATTGACAGCCCTTTGCAATCTGATTGGATGTTAAGAAGTCTTTCTTAACAGCCAACTTCTCAGTGGGCATTAAGTATGCTGATGGAGATACAAAATGCTTGCTGATTGTACCCCTTCTTGTATTGTGCAATTCTCCTGGATCACCAGTGGCATATTGGGCATTTGATTTGTTGGCATAAACAGTTTTATTGCCAGGTAGTCTGGATAGCCTATTGTCCTGAGACTTGGTGTCCCCTATATATAATGGGTTACTTGTTAAGTGTAATGCTATAATGTTTATTTAAAGGCACACTCCCACCCTCATAACAATTTACGCTTATTTATCCGTGGCTGTCTGGCTAATCTATCTTCATACTGCAGTGCAGAGAGGAACAGAAGCCAAGTGGCAAATCTCCGGGGTACTTGAGCCTCCACATTTTGGGATAAACCATTGCCTAAAGGTTTATCTACCAAAGGTAAGAAGGTGCCCAGACACTCCTGTCCCCATAATAATGTAAATGACCTTAAGTTAACCATAAGCTTTAGTGGTTATGGTGCCAGGAGTGCACTGGCATCCCCAAATGTAGGTGCAGATGCTCCTCACTTTACAACCTACTTGCTCAACGACCACTCCGTTACGACGCGCAACTCCAATTCAGTAGATCATTCGCAGAAAAGATGCGAGGTACAGCTTTACGCTGTACCTTGCATCTTTGCCATGAATAAAAACCCGCGAACAAGCCTTTACAAACAGTACAGGTACTGGGATCCCTCTGAACATGGCAAAATTTGCAGAGTTGAATTTCGCTATTGTGGCAAACTTGACCTCACCACGGGCTCCTAGAGTAGCCTGCTTGCCAGCCTCCTGCCTCAAGACTATGGGAAATGCAAAAAGGCTCATAAAAGTCTGTGTTCGTGCCATTACTCTATGCTGTTTGGGAACCGAAAAGACACACAAACTATGGACCACTCGGTAGCTTGTTAAGCCTTATCATTACCTCATAAAAATTCTAACCGCAGTGTTCTAATTGTTCGTCAGAGTGACTGCCGTTCGTATTACCAACCATGAGGTGGTGGCCATCTTGTTCCCGCGAACGCAGGCAGCAGTGTTTGGGTGTCGAGCTCATGGAACTAAAATTGGACACTCGTACTACTAAACACCACTGAACTTCTATAATCTCCTGCGTTCATTTATACACAACCTGGAAGGGCACTGTTTGGTTCAGTAATTAGTCTGAATGAGGTGAAGAAGCTACCTGTTATACTTATGGATTATGTTCGGTATTTTGGTCGCATGGAACTCCCGAAGTTTACTGGCAAAAGCACAAAATACTCTGGAACTGTTTTGGGCATAGGACCATGTGTGCGGCCGGACAGAACTTTACCCCGGTGATGATTCGGCTGTGTTTGTGGGATCTGAGCACCTTTTGGATATTTTGGGAGCTCAGATCTAGGCTATCCGGGGATGTATAGACTGTGGGGGTTCCTATGTGGGAAATATGAATTTTTATGTCTTTTTCATATTTTATATTTTATGCTGAGTTACAGTGACACTGTATTTCTTGGGCATGTTTTGGGTGTGTTTATGGGTGTGTTTTTGGCATGTCACTGTGCTCAGCTTTTGTATATAAGTGAGCCATTTGGCTGGAAATAAACAGACTACCCCAGCATTCAGTATCGACTAATGTATGTGGGGGAAAGCTATACTTGCTATACAGCTATACTCTCTTAGAGGAGAGGTCTTCCCACTGGGAGCTGGATCCAGGTGTTGGTCCAGGGTGGGAAAGGACGACGAGACCCCAGCCAAGCTACGGCGGCTAAGGGGGGGCTACAGTGCTTATGTTGCTTATGGTAATCTTTGACTACCAGGAAGCACGATTGGCAGAGGTACCCAGATGGGGTGCCAGGCGGTCCGCCAAAGCCATGTTCATATTTGTTGGTTTCTCATTAGTGGCAAAGATGCAAGGAACAGGAAAGCTGTACCTTTCATCTTTGTCATGAATGAGAACCTGGCGAATGAGAATGCAGCAAAATTCAACTCAGCAAATTTTGCCACGTTTGAGGGATCCCAGTACATTTAGTGCCTGTACTGTACTGTTCGTGAAGGCTCATTCGCTAGTTTTCATTCGCGGTAAAGATGCAAGGTAAACTTACATACAAAGCTGTACTCGCATCTTTTCCATGAATGAGATCCCGCAAATGAGAAATTTGGCGAATGATGGATGGCGGTCGTCGCTTATCAACCAATTCGCTTAAAGACCAAATCGTAGGAATAAAACTTGAGGTGAGGAACACTTGTAGTTAAATGCCACTCCCTGTTTCCTCTCTGCTAATGAGCTAAGCCCTGCAACACCTGACGTACCCCAGTTAGCACATCAAACAATTACTAAATAGTTATGTTGTTACGTTAGCATGAGGGTGGAAGTGTACCTTTAATAATCATAGTAACTACATGGTTTGTGTTGAAGTGTATTGCAATTCTCAGCACAGTGATTTCTAAATTACCTATATAATAATGAGCACCTGTCGGTCAAACAAGGTAACAAGAACTGGATGTAAGTCACAATTAAAGGCAACAAGTGTTCATTAAACCTGAATCAAAGAAAATACAGTGTATTTGGTTTATATAGGATGGTAAAAAAAAACTGCCTGCACTCTATATTCCAAATGTATATATGTTGCAAGTATTGCTATAGATATATACCTACAATTAGGTCGAGTGGGGAGATTAAATATCTCCCTCACCAAACCATTGCAGCCTTCGCTAGTGGTGGTGAGGCACCAGGAGACTGTAGTCTGTACCTCCACTGGGTGCAGACTAAGAGTATTTCTCCCATGAGCTCCAGACATTCAGAGCATTTATTTGGGTTAATTGAGGCCTCATACCTGCATATGTAGTGGAGGTGGCAGAGTGAATAGACACTAACTTGCAGATTTTGGTGTTAAACCATTCATTAATGGTTTAACTCTTTCAGGTAAGACAGCACCCATGAACTTTTTGCACTCTAACAACTTAATTGTGTTGAGGTTGTTATGGTGCCTGGAGTGTCCCTTTAATAGTCTCTACAACACAAGTGACATTACCTGTCAACATGAACAATCCACCCCAAACCTCAGACTTTTGATACATATTGTAACTAGAGATGTCGCGAACTGCTCGCCGAACTGTTCGCGAACTGTCCGCCGGCGAACAATAGCGTGTTCGCGTTGGGCGAACATATACGATTTCCGGTCCGCCCCCTATTCGTCATCATTGTGTAAACTTTGACCCGGAACCTCACAGTCAGCAGACACATTCCAGCCAATCAGCAGCAGACCCTCCCTCCCAGGAAGTGTCTGCTGACTGTGAGGTTCCGGGTCAAAGTTTACTCAATGATGACGAATAGGGAATGGACCGGAAATCGTATATGTTCGCCCAACGCGAACACGCTATTGTTCGCCGGCGGACAGTTCGCGAACAGTTCGGCGAGCAGTTCGCAACATCTCTAATTGTAACTATCCTAATTTACCAGGTAGGCGTTTACGTAGGATGCAACATGTTTTAATTGACAAATACTCTACCTACTATTATTTGGTTTGTGTTATGAAAATATAAATGTACTCATTGTGGACACAAAAACACCCAAAATGGATTAAAGGAACACTATAGTCACCTAAATTACTTTAGCTAAATAAAGCAGTTTTAGTGTATAGATCATCCCCCTGCAATTTCACTGCTCAATTCACTGTCATTTAGGAGTCAAATCACTTTGTTTCTGTTAATGCAGCCCTAGCCACACCTCCCCTGGCTATGATTGACAGAGCCTGCATTAAAAAAAATTGTTTTCACTTTCAAACAGATGTAATTTACCTTAAATAATTGTATCTCAATCTCTAAATTGAACTTTAATCACATACGGGAGCCTCTTGCAGGGTCTAGCAAGCTATTAACATAGCAGGGGATAAGAAAATCTTAATTAAACAGAACTTGCAATAAAGAAAGCCTAAATAGGGCTCTCTTTACAGGAATTGTTTATGTAAGGCTGTGCAAGTCACATGCAGGGAGGTGTGACTAGGGTTCATAAACAAAGGGATTTAACTCATAAATGGGAGAGGGTTGAGCAGTGAGGCTGCAGGGGCATGTTCTATACACCAAAACTGCTTCATTAAGCTAAAGTTGTTCAGGTGACTATAGTGTCCCTTTAAGCATATATTATGTATTTCAAGTGGTTTTAAAAGGACACTGTAGCAGAGCACTGAGAAAGGTTGGTAGTGTACCTAATCATAGGTTGTAGTTGTTACTATCAAAGGTTGTAGTTTTAAAAACATCAGCAATAAAAAAAAATAAAAAAATAGATTAGTAAGACAAGAATATATCCTTAGCATAATTATAGCACATATAGAATAGATATATAGAATGGTACAGTACTGCATGGTATTACTAATAAATATTACCCGGACACTTCAACACCTTATACATTTAATGGGGAAAGACATGAGGAATAAAATATGGTAGAAACTCTTAAATAGGTTAAGAGGTTTAAAAATTAAAGAAGGATGTACTAGAAAAATAGCACATGATTTGAAGTCCAAGAGAAGACTGGGGGTGTTATGAGAAGAAAATGTACTTAAAGGACCACTCTAGGCACCCAGACCACTTCAGCTTAATGAAGTGGTCTGGGTGCCAGGTCCAGCTAGGCTTAACCCATTCTTTTATAAACATAGCAGTTTCAGAGAAACTGCTATGTTTATGAATGGGTTAAGCCTTCCCCTATTTCCTCTAGCGGCTGTCTCATTGACAGCCGCTAGAGGCGCTTGCGTGCTTCTCACTGTGATTTTCAGTGAGAGCACGCCAGCGTCCATAGGAAAGCATTATGAATGCTTTCCTATGTGACCGGCTGAATGCGCGCGCAGCTCTTGCCGCGCGTGCGCATTCAGCCGACGGGGAGGAGAAGAGGAGGATCGGAGGAGGAGAGCTCTCCGCCCAGCGCTGGAAAAAGGTAAGTTTTAACCCCTTTCCCCTTTCCAGAGCCGGGCGAGAGGGGGACCCTGAGGGTGGGGGCACCCTCAGGGCACTATAGTGCCAGGAAAACGAGTATGTTTTCCTGGCACTATAGTGGTCCTTTAACAGAATGTAGGTAGGCACCTTGAATAGCTTTCCAGTGAAATAATTTAATGTTAATACAGTAAAGGAACTCATGAAGTAAAACCAATCTCAGATTTCATAAAGGGAAAAATAATTAGCTAATCGGTTCTTATCTGTCATGTCAATATCAATATTTCTAACATTTGTGACGGTGCACCATTTTTTTTTCATACGCTGTAGAATGCTTCCAAAAAAGACCAAACTAAGTTCTCGAAAAATGGCATCAGAGGTGGAACTTGATTCACTTGTATCTTCGTCTACATGGCTCCAATCCCATGGCCTCAGGAAAAAGAAATTAACGCTACAGAAGATATTGGCACAGCTTGGGTTTCAGCACAAAGAAGGTATTCACTTAAATAAGACATTTCCACTCTTACCTGCATATCATGGTCCATGCATGCATTTTCCCAGTTTACTCTATTAAAAAAGAACAAAGTTATAAATGTAGAGATGATTTCATTTAAGCAGAGATGAGGTATTTGAAAAAGGAGCATGACTTTTATTATATTTAAATCTTACACTATGTACTTTGGCTGTTTTGTGTTGGTATATACAATTATTTATTTTGGCCTCTGTTCAACAATGTGCTTCAGTATAGTAAATGTTTCTATGCCATCGGTTTGTTTGACTGTGTGTTGCCATTTTTAGTAATACAAGCTTACACGCTAATACCTTCTTATCTAAACAGAGTATGTGAACAATCTAGGACGACCAGTATCATCACGGTATGCTGAAGGTCTCTTTCACCAATATCACAGTGATGGTAAAATATACAATGTAAGTATGAAATGTTTAACATGCATAAAAATGAATACATATAACACACACATATGTGTAAAACTGTGCAATGTCTATTTCTGTAACAGCATAGCCAGCAACACCAGTGCTGGTAAAAATCTGTACCTATGTTAACATTTTTCATAACTAATTCTTGCACTCGTGTAAACAACATATATATACACCTAAATATTTTTCTACTGGACAGTTTTGTTCCTTTAAAAATACAAAACTCACTCAAATTATTTGCTAATTTGTTAATTAGAGCATTAGGAATACAAACATGTTAGTGTTACCCTAGCTAATAATGGGACATCCTTCCATGATGGTAGTTTTTAAATATCTTTAATACCTTGTCACTATGGTCTTGCTGAGATCAAGATTAATGATCTAAGCAATTCAATGCTTCGATGGATAGTTCACATGTGCAGCAATTTGAAGTGCTACACCAATCAAATGCTGTCTATCAGCAGCAGCATTTGATCGAATAACCAAGTCTGATTTGATTAATCAGCAGAGCCGCCTCTAGAGTCTGTCAGAAAGACAGCCACCAGAGGTGTGTTTCACCCTGCAATTTAAGAATTACACTTTGTATAATGGTCCATGCGTGTATTTTCCCAGCTTACTCTATTAAAAAATAATCCGACGGGGGAAACCTATTGAGCATTCGCAGCCGGCGGCGGGGGAGACCTAATGCGCATGCGCGGCAATGCCACGCACTCACATTAGACCTCCCCATAGGAAAGCATTGAATAATGCTTTCAATGCTTTCCTATGGGGATTTCAGCAACGCTGGAGGTCCTCACATAGCATGAGGACATCCAGCGACGTTATAACACACTTTTCGTGTCCTCTAGTGGCTGTCTAATAACGGTTGTCACGAGCCCAGCGTGTGCACTTGAACCGGCGCCCGTACGCTGATGGGGCCCATCGGGTGACCCACGCTGTGTAATAATGTGGGCCCCTTTAAAAAAAAACAAAAAAAAACCAGCCGCAGCAAGTGCTGCTGGGAGGAAGTGGTCACTTCCTCCCAGCTCAATCCGCGCGGGAGGAGTGCTCGCGCCCGGCAGTGAGGGAGAGCCACGCCGACTACTCCCATCAGCCCCAGCCACCCGCCTGCAAAGAAAAGGTAAGAAACAGGAGGGTGGCTGGAACATGAGCTTTGTGTATGTATGTCTATGTATGCATGTATGTATGTCTATGTATATCTGTATGTATGTCTGTCTGTATGCATATATGTCTGTCTGTATGTATGTCTGTCTTATGTATGTATGCATGTATGTCTGTATGTATGTATGTCTGTATGTATGTCTGTCTGTCTGTATGTATATCTGTATGTATGCATGTATGTCTGTATGTATGTATGTATGTCATTATGAATGTATGTATGTATATATGTATGCCAGTATGTATGTATATATGTCTGTATGTCTGTCTGTATGTAAGTATGCCAGTATCAATGTATGTCTGTCAGTATGTATGCATGTCTGTATGTATGTATATATGTCTGTCTGTATGTATGTATGTATGCCAGTATCAATGTATGTATGAATGTATGTCTGCATATCATTATGAATGTATGTGTGTATGGATGTCTGTATGTCAGTATGTCTGTATATATGCATGTATGTCATTATGAATGTATGTCTGTATGTATGTCGGTCAGTATGTATGTATATATGTATGTCAGTATGTATATATATACAGGGAGTGCAGAATTATTAGGCAAATTAGTATTTTGACCACATCATCCTCTTTATGCATGTTGTCTTACTCCAAGCTGTATAGGCTCGAAAGCCTACTACCAATTAAGCATATTAGGTGATGTGCATCTCTGTAATGAGAAGGGGTGTGGTCTAATGACATCAACACCCTATATCAGGTGTGCATAATTATTAGGCAACTTCCTTTCCTTTGGCAAAATGGGTCAAAAGAAGGACTTGACAGGCTCAGAAAAGTCAAAAATAGTGAGATATCTTGCAGAGGGATGCAGCACTCTTAAAATTGCAAAGCTTCTGAAGCGTGATCATCGAACAATCAAGCGTTTCATTCAAAATAGTCAACAGGGTCGCAAGAAGCGTGTGGAAAAACCAAGGTGCAAAATAACTGCCCATGAACTGAGAAAAGTCAAGCGTGCAGCTGCCACGATGCCACTTGCCACCAGTTTGGCCATATTTCAGAGCTGCAACATCACTGGAGTGCCCAAAAGCACAAGGTGTGCAATACTCAGAGACATGGCCAAGGTAAGAAAGGCTGAAAGACGACCACCACTGAACAAGACACACAAGCTGAAACGTCAAGACTGGGCCAAGAAATATCTCAAGACTGATTTTTCTAAGGTTTTATGGACTGATGAAATGAGAGTGAGTCTTGATGGGCCAGATGGATGGGCCCGTGGCTGGATTGGTAAAGGGCAGAGAGCTCCAGTCCGACTCAGACGCCAGCAAGGTGGAGGTGGAGTACTGGTTTGGGCTGGTATCATCAAAGATGAGCTTGTGGGGCCTTTTCGGGTTGAGGATGGAGTCAAGCTCAACTCCCAGTCCTACTGCCAGTTCCTGGAAGACACCTTCTTCAAGCAGTGGTACAGGAAGAAGTCTGCATCCTTCAAGAAAAATATGATTTTCATGCAGGACAATGCTCCATCACACGCGTCCAAGTACTCCACAGCGTGGCTGGCAAGAAAGGGTATAAAAGAAGAAAATCTAATAACATGGCCTCCTTGTTCACCTGATCTGAACCCCATTGAGAACCTGTGGTCCATCATCAAATGTGAGATTTACAAGGAGGGAAAACAGTACACCTCTCTGAACAGTGTCTGGGAGGCTGTGGTTGCTGCTGCATGCAATGTTGATGGTGAACAGATCAAAACACTGACAGAATCCATGGATGGCAGGCTTTTGAGTGTCCTTGCAAAGAAAGGTGGCTATATTGGTCACTGATTTGTTTTTGTTTTGTTTTTGAATGTCAGAAATGTATATTTGTGAATGTTGAGATGTTATATTGGTTTCACTGGTAATAATAAATAATTGAAATGGGTATATATTTGTTTTTTGTTAAGTTGCCTAATAATTATGCACAGTAATAGTCACCTGCACACACAGATATCCCCCTAACATAGCTAAAACTAAAAACAAACTAAAAACTACTTCCAAAAATATTCAGCTTTGATATTAATGAGTTTTTTGGGTTCATTGAGAACATGGTTGTTGTTCAATAATAAAATTAATCCTCAAAAATACAACTTGCCTAATAATTCTGCACTCCCTGTATGTCTGTGTGTCTGTCTGTATGTATGTATGCCAGTATCAATGTATGTCTGTCTTTTTGTCAGTGTGTATGCATGTATGTCTGTATGTATGTATATATGTCTGTCTGTATGCCGGTATCAATGTATGTATGAATGTATGTCTGCATATCATTATGAATTAATGTATGTATGTATGTCTGTATGCCATTATGAATGTATGTCTGTGTATGTCTGTATGCCATTATGAATGTATGGATGTCAGTGTCTGTATGTGTGTGTGTGTGTATGTATGTCGGTGTCTGTATGTATGTCAGTGTGTATGTATGTATGTGTCTTTATGTCCTCATGCCCTCGTGTATGTATGTTAGTATGTGTCTGTCTGTCACTATGTATGTCTGTGTGTCTGTATATGTGTGTATGTCTCAGTATGTGTGTGTCAGTGTGTATGTCTGTTTCAGTATGTGTGTCTGTTAGTATGTATCTGTGTCCTTTTGTATCAGTGTGTGTGTTTGTGTCTGTGTGTGTATTCCTGTGGGCGGTATTTGGAGGCGGACCCTGTGGGCGGTATTTGGAGGCGGGCCCCAGGGGGCCCAGACTCTGAGCTGAGTTAGGGGCCCCAAAATTTCTGGTGGCAGCCCTGCCCAGACCACTCCAATGGGCAGAAGTGGTCTGGGTGCCTGGAGTGTCCCTTTAAGGTGCTTTGCAAAATGTATTTTGCTTTTAATTAAAGTGGATTTCAATAATAAGTCACTGACCTAATTTAGACATAGATTTAATATTCTTGGATAAGCTTTCAAATAATTTAATTATGAAAAAAATGCAATATCTTTTATTTATATATTGTATATTTAATGTTTTATATATAACTTTTTGTTTTTGTTGTGCATGGTATAACAGGTATGCTTGCAATGCCACAATATCAGTAGTAAGCATGTCCAAAACATACATATACATGTTGTATGGAGATCAATTGCATATAATTATATCAAAAGATATAATAAACAAGATTAATAAACAGGATTACTTAATAAAGAAAGGCTGCATAACAAAGGAATCAGGCTGGATCCAGGGCCGTCTTTAAGGAGGGGCAAAAGGGGCAGTTGCCCTGGGCCCAGTTACTCCTGGGGGGCCCAAGGCAGCTGAAGTTATCAGGGGCCCTGGCCCTTTAATACTGTTCTGTAATATGGGGAGGCTGAATACATACACACAGCTAGCCTCCTCACACACTGCCCTGTGATTCTGTTTCTTCCCCGTGGCATGCTGGGAGTAAGTGAGGTCAGATTGCTTTCTCCCAGTAGGAACAGATCGCTTCCTCCGCAGTGCTACTGGGGAGGGGGCACACACCACACAGAGGATGCAAGCATTGTGGGGGAGAGAGACTGGGGCAGCTGAATGCACACTCCCATCAGCCTGGGCCAGCAAGCTCCCACTGGACCCCAGGAAAGCCACCCCTCTGTACCCAAAAGGTAAGCAGACAGGAGGGTGGCTAAATATTGTTTGTTTTGCTAATTTCTGATTTCACTTTTATTCATCAGATATTACAAACACCCATGTGTTGGTGTTTGTAATGAAACACACTGGGAATAACTATATGTTACAAATCCTAGAAGAGCCTGACAGTTCCCTATTAAATATAAATTTAAAAAAATATTTATTTTAAAATATTATTGCATAAAGTGTTATCAAAGGCTGAACACCATTTCCAAATGTCACTTTTGACAAATTCTCTACCAGGGTATGTAAGAACAGAGTTGAAACATTATATTGGCCAAGGTTGCTGGGAGTTGCTGTCCAGGAGCTGCTAAAGGGCAGAGATTAAAATATGTAAATTTACACATATATGTGTGTGTGTATCTGTCTGTGTTTATGTCATTGTGTGTATCTGGTTGTGTTTGTGTCAGTGTGTGTATCTGGCTGGGTTTATGTCATTGTGTGTATCTGGCTGTGTTTGTGTCATTGTTTGTATCTGGCTGTGTTTGTGTCAGTGTGTGTATCTGTCTCTGTTTATGTCATTGTGTGTATCTGGCTGTGTTTGTGTCAGTGTGTGTATCTGGCTGGGTTTATGTCATTGTGTGTATCTGGCTGTGTTTGTGTCAGTGTGTGTATCTGGCTGGGTTTATGTCATTGTGTGTATCTGGCTGTGTTTGTGTCAGTGTGTGTATCTGGCTGTGTTTATGTCTTTGTGTGTATCTGGCTGTGTTTGTCAGTGTATCTGCATGTATGTATACCTGTGTATGTGTACTTGTGTGTCAGTGTGTATGGGTACGTGTGTGTGTATGTGTGCAACTGAGTGTGTGGTAATGCATACATCCCAGCATTTTAATGCCAACACTGCACACAAATACACTCCTACATTCCATCGCTAGCACTGTACACATATACAACCCTGCATTTATACCTTTGTATGTGTGTGTACATACCTGTGTCAGTGTGTGTGTGTGTATGTATGTCTGTGTGTGGATGTGCCAGTGTGTGTGTATATCTCTGTGTGTCTGTGCCAGTGTATGTGTGTGTCTGTGTGTGTGTATCAAAGTGCTTGTATCTGTGTGTCAAAAGGTGTGTATCTGAGTGTGTGTGTGTAAATGCCAGTATGTGTCAAGGTGTGAGTATGTGTCAGTGTGTTTATGTGTGTATCTGCGTGTTAATGTGTATATGTGTTAATATGTATGTGCATACATTCCAGAAATCACACAACATGCAAACAGACCCCTGCAAACATTACATACAAACACACCAGTTTGCTGAAAGACCAATACTACACACAAATGTACATATGCATTTAAAAGACAACACTACATCCAAACACCCCCTGCATGCAAATACAAACATTACATACAAACACATCCCTGTATTAAAATCCTAAAATGATATACAAACACCAACTCTACACACAAAAGTACACCTGCATTTAAAAGCCAACACTACAGACAATCACACACCCCTGCATTCACACACAAACACTACACACAAGTACACCACTGCATTCCAGTGGTAACAGTACACACAAATACATGCACACATACACTCTATACAAAATATGCTGACATTCAATTGCACAAACACTGCTCACAAATACAACCCTGCAAGCATGGTAGATCCCCAGCTGGCATAGCATCGCAGGAGTTGTTTGACAGATGGGGATCTATCTTTTCTTTACTCTTGTGCTACAGGGGAGGCCTAAAAATTTTTTTTGCACCAGGTCACTCTCTACATTACTTTCGCCGCTGGGTTGGGGCGGAGGGAGTGATTGCATGCCCAGGGGGCCCAAGCAAATGCTTGCCCAGGGTCCAATCAATATTAAAGACGGCCCTGGCTGGATCCGACTGCTTGGTATGTGTAACTGAGCATAGTGTGCCTGAAATCAGGAGAGCGATAAAGTAAGAGTACTTGCTAATATTGCCTATCTGAACTGATAGTGAATGTTGGGTAACAAGCTCATATTGAACAGTGAACAAGTGGTATTATGATGCATAACTATATTTAATGTTTTAATACTATTAGAATGATTTGAAAAGTTTATCCAAAAATATTAAAGCATTTAATAAGCTTATCCAAAAATAGTAAATGGAGGCCTTAGTAGGTTAAAATATTAAATGGAGGCCTTAGTAGGTTAAAGTATCTACTGCATTATTTTGTACCTCTGGGATTCTGGCCTCTCATTTAAAATTTTAACCATTGTAGTTTGAACTCAGTGTTCTATGGGTCTCCAATTATAACTTTCAGCTATCTTTAACAAAAATCTTCTCTGTTAACCAGTATAACATTTATATGTATATGTAACACCTTTAATGGTGCTATCAATCTTATTTTCAGTCTACAGAGTGGGGTTTTTTAATAGGTTTTTTCTACTTTCAACGGGACCACTAGGCAAACCACATCATCCTTTTCTGCTTTGTTTTAATGATGTCCTGTTTTTGTTTTTTTTTTATTTATCTATCCAATTGTTCACAAAAGATGTGATTCAATGCGTCATTTATAAAAGAGCAAATTCTGCAGAAGATTACAGGTACAATCACATCATGTTTGTAGTGTGGAACAGCTCATTATTGTCCTTATGGCATCGTGTGCTATAAAGGGCATGTCTTTCCTTGAAATGTTTGCATAAGATGCAATACTACAAAGAATGTTATTATAAACAGTAAGCCTGTGTGGTGTCCTCAGATTAATACAGTTGCTACTTCATTGTACAAACATTGTATCCACTAAATTACAGCTTTGTTAAAGGGACACTATAGTCATCAGAACAAATACAGCTTAATGCAGTTATTCTGGTGAATATAGCCTGTCCCTGCATGCTTTTTGCAGTTAACACTGTCTTTTCAGAGAAAAGGCAGTGTTTACATTAAAGCCTAGGACACCTCCAGTGCCACTCCTAAGACAGCCCAACTTGAGGTGCTTCCTGGGTCAGTGCTGCACAGTGTTTGCCTTGCCCCACCCTGCCTCCTTGACAATTTCAGTAAATTCAATAATTTTCCTATGGGAAAGCATTGGATTTTCTAAAATCATCAGTTCTGATAATGTGAGTTAGAGAGATGGATCAGGGGTGGGGCCAGCACTGGCAGACCCATGCGGCACTGCATATAAGGTAAGTTTTCTTACATTTTATGGAGTGTAAGTTGGGGCAAGCCACCAAAATGGTGGTTTTAACACTATGGGATCAGAAATACATGTTTGTGTCCCTGACCCTTTAAATAATTGCTTTTGAAACAATACTGAAAATGACCCGATTAAAGGGGCACTGTAGTCACCAGAACAACTACAGCTAAATGCATTTTTGGTGTGTATATTATGTCCCTGCAAGTCTTTTAATGTAAACACTGACTTTTCTGAAAAAAAGGCAGTGTTTACGTTGCTGCTTAGGGACACCTGTCGTGTGTGTCAGTATTTGACATCATTGGGTCCAGGTATCCTGGTAAAGAATTGTTTCCAATTTAGGGGAAGTAATTTCTTGTGTTCTATGATATAATATCACTATATTATAATATGATAACTGTAACGGCTACCCAGGTAGTAGGAGGGTATCAGCCGTTGGAGACGTCCTTTTCTTCCCGGCAAGTCCTTTTCTTCCCGGCAAGTCCACTGGATCCAAGGCAGGAGTCAGGCCGAGCTCTTAAAAGAGCTAAGTGATTAAGCTGCATATCCCCTTTCAATAACGAGACAAGGCTACGTTTTGAAGGGTCAAGAAGAACTGAATTTTAATGGCAGGTACTCTCCTTTTATGTGATTCTGCCCATGCAAGGGAGACACCCACATAATTAACAAAACAACCAATACAACATAACAATACACATCTCCTCCCCTCAGATAAGCCTGTAACCCAATTAACACAGTTAAATTTTTCCCCAAATTTCGGATGTACCCCAAATACCGAATAGCCCTATTCTAGGGGAAACAACATGTGTAAAAATCAGCTCATTCGGTTCAGTGGTTCGGGAGATATGGGACTCTAAAGCTTTGACCGACCGCACAGGCAAAATAGCCGAAAATAGTTCCATGAGTTTTGGCCTTGCGGTCGGTCTTTGTTCGTGCGTTAAAGTCCCGAAAGGCTTGCCATCAGTGTGTAACTTGACATTCGCCAGAATCCCCATATGCTGCTGAGTCTTTCTACCGAACGGCAGGGTGTTCGGTAGTTTTGGCACAAATTTCTGGTACTATGGAGGTCTCAGCGGTGTTCGCCTACTCGAGTGTCCGATTTTAGTTCCAGACTCTCAACGGCAAAACACTGCTGTTCGGGAGTTAAGATGGCCACGACCGCGTGTAAAAGTCCCGAAATGGCGGCCACCCAGGCACTTAAACAAAGCGTTCGTGTCTTTCCCATGAAGACTGTATTCGCCGATCAGGGAGGTAAATTACACATAATTAGGTAGCAGGGTTGTCCGATGTTCGGTAGTTTGCATTCGTATGATGAATGCAGCGTTCCTACTGTCTGGGTCTCACAATTGAGCGAATGGTTTAAAAGTCCCAAACTGCTTTATAGAAAAATCCCCACGAAAGCCGGTAAGGACCTTCAATTTGTATCCAGCTTGATGTTCTTTTCTGTATAAATGATACATCCTTATAATCCAAGGTTTCTGTTCCTGTGTATGTGCCTGACTAGCTCTTAACGGGTCGGTAATAGCAAGTGTTTCCAGGCACAGGGTAGAGTTTTGTTACAATAACATTAAAATATGACTTTATTAAAGGGATACTGTAGGTACTCAGACCGCTTCAGCTCATTGGGTGCAATGTCTGGGCTCAATGTCCCATGTCCCTTAACCCTACAGTGGTAATTATTGCAGTGATTATTAAATCATGTATACAGTGTTTGAAATCTTATTTATTTCATTTTTTATCACCCAGTTGACAGCCAAGAGAGAACATGTCCTACAGAAGATTGAGTCTATTACAGAAGCTATAGAAATGTATAAACAAAGGCTGTTCTGGCTTGCGAGCGGAAGCCGTGCAATATTCGGTGTAATTCAGGAACAGACAATTATTTTTATTCTGGGAATGCACTCTGTTTCTAAAGAGCAATACGACTTGTGCCGCAATGATTTCTGCCTTGTTCTCCAGGAGCAAGTGAGACATGTAAAAAGGTTTAATCTGATTTGGTAAGTACAGCATAAGTCACATAAAGAAATATATATATTTATATCTGCACATATATATTGATAAATAATAAATAATTATTAATGATGATTAAACACCAATGGACTGACCCCTTTAATACAAAACTAAAGATATTTTCCACCACCAACCTGTTTTTAAATTACATGCCGGTTTTAACACTTGTGTTTAACATTTACTCTTCTTTGAAATTAAACATCTAGCCTAATAAACATATTGATTGTGATTTCTTGAATAAAATGTATTATTGTCTATTAAGTCAATGTTTGTCTTTTAATAATTTTAAATTAGTAAACCCACAGTCTTTAAATGGACATCTAGAATGTTGTTTCTTGACGCTCAAAAAGTCAACCTGATACGTTTCTGTACCTACACTGGTACAAATGGCAGAACTGATTCAAATACAGGGATATTTAATAAGCAGGGACTCATCCAGGAAATTGCACATTTTAGGAAAAAATATCATAACTGATAATATATTCCTTTTAACATTTAGCAATTCACATGAATTCTCAGTTTATAACAGTAACTGTAATATTTTTTCAATTCAGCTATTTTGAATTAAGATTTGGTGAAATTTGAAATGCACTCTGAATTCCCAACAATTCACACTTTAGTGAAATATTCTGCAAAGGAGTAAACATGCCTCCTGGGCAATACATGGTTTAAGCTAATTAAAAATACTTAGGATATAAAGATAATTCAATTATTTTAATGTAATTGGGCCAGTTCGATTATTTCAACTGTATTTGCACTTCCATTTGGCTTCCGTTACATTAAAATCAGTTATTATTATCATTATTAATATTTATAAAGCGCCAACAAATTCTGCAGCGCTGTACAATGGGTGGACTAACAGACACGTATTTGTAAACAGACAAGTTGGACACACAGGAACAGAGGGATTGAGGGCCTTTACATGCTAGAAGAAGTATAGTTACACTAAAGGTATTCACTGAGAGCTTAATGTTTCGTTTTGATCAGTTGAATCTATATATAAATTTTTCTTAATTTGGATGTTCATTAACAGCTGAATTGCAAACTAATTTGCAACTGATTCCCTGATACAGATCAGAGGGATTGCACATGCAGAGACCAAGCTCCCTAACCCAGGTCACTCCAGGTTACTCAAGTACTGCTTACCCTATTTTGATGTCATGTCCAAGCCTCCATGAATCTTAGCTTATCTGTAGAGATCTTTTTCTTCTTCTGAGAGCACAGACATTTGGCGGTTCCACAAAACTTTGGTCTTAGCTTTGTTTGTTTTTTAGTTTTGAGTTAACTTGCAATCCATTTGAAATCAGCTCAATTAAATTTCTATTTTGTTGATAGTAAAATGAAATGTACTTCCGAGGAATATTAGCCATCTGAAAAGAAATTTTAATGAAACAAACAGTTTTGCTACAGCAAATGCAGCATCTGGTGAATAAACCCTTCATTATTGTCTTTTTTTCTTTAGGGTTTCAAAGGTACCATTGAAGTGGCACCAGAAAACTGTTCTTGCCACACAGAAGTCAATTGAGGAAGCCGTGGAATGGGTTTTGAATCTACCATACCCTCCAGATGAGAATGTAGATTGTACCACAAAAGCTTTCTCAAAAGCACTGAATGAGCAGGTAGCGAACTAAACCCATGGATCTTTCATAATCTCTCAGTGGCTGCTTTTCTAAAGGGCTAGATGCTCAGGACCTACTATAAGATCAAGTAGCAGCTGTTCCTTACTAGCTGTGCTCACTAAAAACTGTGTTTTAATAAACTGTTGCTTTTGTGAGATTGGGACAGAGTTTCAGAAAGGAGACTGACAACTTTTTGGTATTTTTTGGAGCATGCTTCAGTAAATTAAACAACCAACAGTGTTCTAAAGAGATATCTGTCTTTTTTTTCACATAACATTAAAAGGTATAGAGAAAGTCCGCCTACATATGTTTACCAGAACCCTGCAGGAATTATATAGGTTATTTGCTAAAAATCAAAATTGCTGAAAATTCATAGTGAATTACAGTGACTTTCAAATTTAAGGTCGAAGCTGTCAAATTGGTAATATTCTCCAAGTCAGCTATGCTTCCCGTTTGACTACTTTGGCCTTAAGTTTGAAATTCACTTTCAATTCCTGACAATTCTCACTTCAGTAAATAACAGCTGTATCAACAGCTGTATTTTAGCAAATAACCCATAATTCCTGCAGGGTTCTGGCAAACATATGTAGGCGGACTTTCTCTATACCTTTTAATGTTATGTAAAAGAAAAGACTGATAGCTCTTTAGAACACTGTTGGTTGTTTAATTTGCTGAAGCATGCTCTAAGGAGCATACCAAAAAGTCGTCAGTCTCCTTTCTGAAACTCTGTCCTAATCTCACAAAAGCATCAGAAGAGCCAGTAAGGTTTGGTCGTATGATAGCACAATTCCATCAGTTTCCTGGACCTTAAGGTAAATATCATAAGAGAATGGAACAAGTTGCCATTAAAGGACCACTATAGTGCCAGGAAAACATACTCGTTTTCCTGGCACTATAGTGCCCTGAGGGTGCCCCCACCCTCAGGGACCCCCTCCCGCCCGGCTCTGGAATGGGGAAAGGGGGAAAAACTTACCTTTTTCCAGCGCTGGGCGGGGAGCTCTCTTCCTCCTCTCCGCCTCTGATCCACCCCGTCGTCTGAATGCACACGCGCGGCAAGAGCTGCGCGCGCATTAAGCCGGTCGCATAGGAAAGCATTATCAATGCTTTCCTATGGACGCTATGAGACAGCCGCTAGAGGCTTTGGGGGAATGCTTAACCCATTGATAAACATAGCAGTTTCTCTCAAACTGCTATGTTTATAAAACAATGGGTTAACCCTAGCTGGACCTGGCACCCAGACCACTTCATTAAGCTGAAGTGGTCTGGGTGCCTAGAGTGGTCCTTTAAGACTTGACTCTCTTATGCTTACAAAGAACCATTTTTATACAACTGTAGAGGTGGAGGAAGACACAGTTTCTTTCCTCAGATATCTGTTTCACAATCAAAAACATCACAACAGATACCTCTAGCAGAACTCACTGCAGATGTTCTCTGAAACGATGATGGCCTGAATCATTCATTGATTTATCAATTATTCATGACAAGGAGCTCAGTGCAGTCTTCAAAGCTGTCATTCAATTTCATATACACATTCTGGAGTAGGAGCGGAGAACTGCCTAGTGAACAGTTTGCAAACTAGATGATCTGGATATTCTAGATGTCTTTACAATTCTGTAATAATTCCATTTAGCCTACGTTTTTCAGACAATGTATTAATATATTTATAGCTCAAATGAAAAAGATTCACTTATGTCTATTTATCACAATATCTGGAAAAAGTTTCTAGTATGGTGCTCGTTTCTTCAGATTAACCCATTTCAATATCCAATGCCTCATATCCTAAGGTTTCTTCAGTTGGGGTTTACCAAAGGTCTCAGGCCTGCTACACTAAAAGTTTAGATCACAGCTATCAACTCATTTACCATCCAGAATTTAGCTTCTCATCCTTTAATCCTTCACAGTTAATCAGTTTGGGAAATCTTTCCCCCTTGGCAGTTACATTGTGTCCTTTCCTCTTAAAGGACCACTATAGTGCCAGGAAAACATACTAGTTTTCCTGGCACTATAGTGCCCTGAGGTTGCCCCCACCCTCAGGGTCCCACTCCCGCCAGACTGGATGGCGAGGAAAGGGTTAAATCTTACCTTTTTTCCAGCGCCGGGTGGGTAGCTCTCTTCATCCTCTCCGCCTCTTCTGCTGAATGCGCATGCGCGGCAGGAGCTGTGCGCGCATTCAGCCTGTCTCATAGGAAAGCATTCATAATGCTTTCCTATGGACGCTGGCGTCCTCTCACTGTGATTTTCACAGTGAGAAGTACGCAAACGCCTCTAGCGGCTGTCAATGAGACAGCCACTAGAGGCTTTAGAGGCTGGATTAACCCTATTATAAACATAGCAGTTTCTCTGAAACTGCTATGTTTATATAAAAAAGGGTTAATCCTAGAGGGACCTGGCACCCAGACCACTTCATTAAGCTGAAGTGCTCTGGGTGCCTAGAGTGGTCCTTTAACTGAGGCATCCTTTAATCTCCAAGACTGCTCTTTACAACTATTTACCGGGAAAACCGTTTTTCTTGTTGCCATCACATCAGTCAACAGGTTAGAAAAACTTCAGGCACTTGAAACATTTTCACCTTATCTATTTATCTAAGACAAGGTTGCTCTTACATTTCTCCCTGATGTAATCAAACCATTGTTCCTTGTTCTCTAAGAAATTGTGTTACCAACCCTGTACAAGAATCCTTCCAGTCCTTTGGAGCAAAATATAAAACTTTTTGAATGTTAAAAGAACCTTTCCAATGTATCTAGTCATAAATTCTGGTTTTCAAAGTTTTAGTTCATCCTGTTCAAAAGAACAACTAAAGAAAAACAGTCTTTCAAAGCTGTACTATATTGTGGAATCAGGGAAACCATATATTTTTCCTACTCCAAAACACGATCAAATGATGGTGAAGTAATAGAATCCTTCCCCCAGTCATTTTGTTCTTTATCGTTGGTATTGTATCTCTGACAAATATACTAAAGTTTACTTACTGTATTTCTTTTTTAATAGGATTAGCAACAGCACCAGTTCATAGCTTCTCAGTATATTTTCATTTTTTTGCAGAAATCTTGCATCTTTTCTAGGGAGTTTTTGGTTTTGCAGTATTGTATAACCAAAGCGGGAGAAGTTAGGTGTCTTTCCTTATAGGAACACTATAGTCACCTAAATTACTTTAGCTAAATAAAGCAGTTTTAGTGTATAGATCATTCCCCTGCAATTTCACTGTCATTTAGGAGTTAAATCACTTTGTTTCTGTTTATGCAGCCCTAGCCACACCTCCCCTGGCTATGATTGACAGAGCCTGTATGGAAAAACAAACTGGTTTCACTTTCAAACAGATGTAATTTACCTTAAATAATTGTATCTCAATCTCTAAATTGAACTTTAATCACATACAGGAGGCTCTTGCAGGGTCTAGCAAGCTATTAACATAGCAGGGGATAAGAAAATCTTAATTAAACAGAACTTGCAATAAAGAAAGCCTAAATAGGGCTCTCTTTACAGGAAGTGTTTATGGAAGGCTGTGCAAGTCACATGCAGGGAGGTGTGACTAGAGTTCATAAACAAAGGGATTTAACTCCTAAATGGCAGAGGATTGAGCAGTGAGGCTGCAGGGGCATGTTCTATACACCAAAACTGCTTCATTAAGCTAAAGTTGTTCGGGTGACTATATTGTCCCTTTAACTTTTAATGAGTCTAAATCTAGATTTAAGATTTTTTTGCCTCTAAACTACAACAATGGAACTTTTGGGGAAAGATCAATTCTACTCTATACCTGTCTGAAAGCAATTAATTGTTTATATCTCTATAAATGAGACATTAAAAAAATTCACACAAATTGATGGACATATGAAAACAATGTATTATTATATTTTAGGTTGAGTCCATTTACCTCTTTACTGTGGGTGATATTCCTGACGGCAAGAGGTTGCTATTGTCACAAAGGATTTCAAAATGCCCTTGCCCAATCCACGTTGTGTCCTATAATCCTCAGAAATCAGAAACTATTGAATTTTGGAAGAAGTTAAGCCATCAATCCCTTGGCAGGTATGTTTTATAATGTAAAAACTTATAGTAGATGTATTTGTTCATTTTAACCCTTCCTTATTGTGGTGTATTTCCCATGACGGTTTGCTCAAAGTGAGGTTTCAGTAGGCTATTAATTGCTTCTTTAACCCCTTAAGGACACATGACATGTGTGACATGTCATGATTCCCTTCTATTCCAGAAGTTTGGTCCTTAAGAGGCTAAAAGACTAGACATTGTAGTTTAAGGGAACAATAGCTAAACAGTGTACTATGATTAATACGTTGTTCTCCTGGATAAATGTATTGTACCTGTCTGAATTAAAATGTGGCGAGATATTGTTCTTTATAAAGTTGGTAAATAAGACCATACGTTTGATGACCATGATATAATATATATATATATTTATTTATTTTTATTTTTTATTTTTATGGAATATTGTGCTGAAAATACAACTCCTTAGTTGTAAAATGTTGATTGGGACAGATGTAAAGTGTATTTTTGAATAAATATCACCATTGAAGAAAGACCTTTGTGTGCACCCTGTCTTTGGAAACTATACAAATAACGCAGGTTTGCACTTGAGCGAATACATTTTATGTTCTAAGGGATCAGCGTCAAGTTTTCTTTGAATATATATATATATATATATACATATATACAGTTGCAAGAAAAAGTATGTGAACCTTTTGGAATGATATGGATTTCTGCACAAATTGGTCATAAAATGTGATCTGATCATCATCTAAGTCACAACAATAGACAATCACAGTCTGCTTAAACTAATAACACACAAAGAATGAAATGTTGCCATGTTTTTATTGAACACACCATGTAAACATTCACAGTGCAGGTGGAAAAAGTATGTGAACCCTTGGATTTAATAACTGGTTGAACCTCCTTTGGCAGCAATAACTTCAACCAAACGTTTCCTGTAGTTGCAGATCAGACGTGCACAACGGTCAGGAGTAATTCTTGACCATTCCTCTTTACAGAACTGTTTCAGTTCAGCAATATTCTTGGGATGTCTGGTGTGAATCGCTTTCTTGAGGTCATGCCACAGCATCTCAATCAGATTGAGGTCAGGACTCTGACTGGGCCACTTCAGAAGGCGTATTTTCTTCTGTTCAAGCCATTCTGTTGTTGATTTACTTCTATGCTTTGGGTCATTGTCCTGTTGCAACACCCATCTTCTGTTGAGCTTCAGCTGGTAGACAGATGGCCTTAAATTCTCTTGCAAAATGTCTTGATAAACTTGGGAATTCATTTTTCCTTCGATAATAGCAATCCTTCCAGGCCCTGATGCAGCAAAGCAGCCCCAAACCATGATGCCTCCACCACCATACTTCACAGTTGGGATGAGGTTTTGATGGTGGTGTGCTGTGCCTTTTTTTCGCCACACATATTGTTGTGTGTTTCTTCCAAACAACTCAACTTTGGTTTCATCTGTCCACAGAATATTTTGCCAGTATTGCTGTGGAACATCCAGGTGCTCTTGTGCAAACTGTAAACGTGCAGCAATGTTTGTTTGGACAGCAGTGGCTTCCTCTGTGGTATCCTCCCATGAAATCCATTCTTGTTTAGAGTTTTACGTATTGTAGATTCGCTAACAGGGATGTTAGCATTTGCCAGTGACTTTTGTAAGTCTTTAGCTGACACTCTAGGATTCTTCTTCACCTCATTGAGCAGTCTGCGCTGTGCTCTTGCAGTCATCTTTACAGGACGGCCACTCCTAGGGAGAGTAGCAGCAGTGCTGAACTTTCTCCATTTATAGACAATTTGTCTTACTGTGGACTGATGAACAGCAAGGCTTTTGGAGATACTTTTATAACCCTTTCCAGCTTTATGCAAGTCAACAATTCTTAATCGTAGGTCTTCTGAGAGTTCATTTGTGCGAGGCATCATTCACATCAGGCAATGCTTCTTGTGAAAAGCAAACCCAGAACTGGTGGGTGTTTTTTATAGGGCAGGGCAGCTGTAACCAACACCTCCAATCTCATCTCATTGATTGGACTCCAGTTGGCTGTCATCTCACTCCAATTAGCTCTTGGAGATGTCATTAGTCTAGGGGTTCACATACTTTTTCCACCTGCACTGTGAATGTTTACATGGTGTGTTCAATAAAAACATGGCAACATTTCATTCTTTGTGTGTTATTAGTTTAAGCAGACTGTGATTGTCTATTGTTGTGACTTAGATGATGATCAGATCACATTTTATGACCAATTTGTGCAGAAATCCATATCATTCCAAAGGGTTCACATACTTTTTCTTGCAACTCTATATATGGATATATATATATATATATATATATATATATGTATGTATGTAAAAGGACAATATGATCTGTCTGCTCTACATCACCATTTTTTGCAGTGAACTAATAGCTATGTTTGCCTTTCAAAGTCTGGAGTAAAACGTTCAAAGAGTTTTTCAACTGTCCCTTCTTTAGTCAATACATTTTTACCGTCATTAATATTAAGGCTATTATTAGATTTTTATATATATATATATATATATATTCTTTATTTTAGGCAGTGCAAAGTATGACAGACTCGGTGGTTCAAACGTTTCACAGGAGTATACATAGCAATGTTAAAGAGCAGAACAGGAAATATCCATAATGCTGCACTTTTTTTTTTTTATAGTTAAAGGAGAGAGACAGACAAAACAAGGCACACCTCTAATATGGGTTAAACAGAGTAGATTTGGAAGCTTCAGAACTATAGAACTGTGGGCTAGTACAAGAAACAGATACCACTGAGTAAAATAGGTAGTTGAGCAGATAGGTCTCTGTAGGAGGATGTGTCAGATTTAGGCATAGCGATCATGCATATCAAGAGAACATCACTATGTCAGCCCAGCTGCAGGTAAGTCTTGTGTGCCACCTAACCTATACCCTTGGATGGAGAGAACTGGAGAGCTACCTCGGGGAGGCCCCCCATGGAGTCCAAGCCCCAATAGAGTCCAGGTCGGTGTTTCCCAAGCAGTGTGTCTGCAGATTTGCGGTCCCGCGCTCTTCACAGCATGACAGAAAGGCCTTCTGTTCTGACAGGGCACTTCGAGGACGCCTGTTCCTCCGCAGGTGGAGTGAGGGGTAGCGTGGCAGTTGCTTGCGCCAGCTTCTGAGTTGTGCTTCTTTGGGAACACGTGGGGAATAGACGTGCTTGCGGCGGCGAGCAGGAGGACGGCTCCGGGGTTTCACGCTTTGGTCAGCGAGATGAGAGGTATGCCCCCTTTCGCCGAGCATCACCCAGAATGATGCGCAGACACGGTCAAATGTTGCTAGTATTGGTTCCACAGGTGGGGACGACCACAGGGAAGCATCTCTGGCTTCAGGCCCCAGCAGGGCAGCCATCTTGGCAACAAGGCCTCACCTTTCTGCTTCATCAGAAAAGTGCATATTTTGGCTAGGTGGCAGTGCCAAGTTGTCAGTGGGGGGCCGGGATATCCCCCACTGGCCCAGAGGAGGGGAACAGGGCTCGACACTAGCAAGCTCCAAAACAGGGCCAAGGATCGGCCGCTTCCTCGTCCCTGAGTGCACCTGCAGGCCGCAGGTATGTCTTTCATGGGCTGTGTCTACCCTCTTCTGATTAGAAAGTGTCAAAAGAGCTGTGGAGTATTTTCCATGGCTGTGGACAAGATTGTAGCCCGAAATGGGAATGAAAAAGACCAATTTGGGCTCAAGTTGAAGGTTTTCCTGGGGAGCTCCAGCACCATGCGACTCCCTCAGTTGATTGTCAGGCCCCGCCCCCATGATTTCATTTTTTAATGACCTCACGGATAAGCACAGCCAATTCAATTTGACTTAAATTCCTTGTATGTATTTTAAATTCCACCTAACTATGATTACAATTTTTCCTATTACAAAGGTCCAATTACTTACGATTTGTTTTTCAATGGGATTGTAACTGATGACAATATTGGAAGAAATGGAAATATGGCATAATATAATATATTAAATATCCCAGTTGTATATAACTTGTTATGAGATTTCTTTACAATTTAGATGCTTGCTGATGCAGCACTGCCAAATATGTACTGGGAGTAATTTTTACAAGAAAAAATAAGTGCAGGTGCTCTATTTCTCTCAAGGTTGTATGCTATTAGCATTCTTATTGTTAAGGGACATAGTAATCACAGACAGAGGAAATAGTGATATCATCTGATTGAAAACAGCATGCAAGAGATGTGAATCACCTGTTTAGTACTTCTTTGTTTTTGCTATTTCCTCTTCTCATTGATAGGTTAAAAACACTTGTAATCAAATGATTTTAAAGACTGTACCCCTGTAGGACATGCAACACTCATCTTTTACGCTCATTACTAATTTGTTATTAATATTATTATTATTCACATTTATATAGTGTCAAAATATTGACTGCTCTAACCAGCTGATATATGCCCATGTCAACTAGAACCTGTATACTGCCCACATAATATCCAGCTCCCAAATACACATCCAGTAGCTACCTCACTACCATTTTAAATGTTATTTCTACACTGATAAATCATAACATTAAAACCAGTGACATGTGTATTGAATTACATTGATTATATTGTTGCAATGGCACCTGTCAAGAGGTGGAATAATTATTGGCAACAAGTGAACAGTCAATTCTTGGATTTCATGTGTTGAAAGCAAGAAAAATGGGCAAGCGAAAAGATCTAAGTGACTTTGACAAGGGCCACATAGTGATCGCTAGATGGCTGGGTCGAACATCTCCAAAATGGTTAGTCTTGTTTGGTGTTCCCAGTATGCAATAGTACCTACCAAAAGTGGTGCTAGGCAGGAAAACCTTTGAACCAGCATCAGGGTCATGGGTGCCCAAGGCTCATTAATGCACGTGAGGACCGAGGGCTAGCCTGTCTGGTCCGATCACACAGAAGAGCTACTGTAGCTCAAATTGCTGAAAAGTTTAATGCTCCCATGATACAAAGTTGTCATAACACACAGTGCCTTGCAGTTTTCTGCTTGTGGAGCTGCATATACGCAGACTAGTTAGAGGGCCTGTGATGACCCCTGTCAATGGATAAAAGTTCATTCAATGCGGATTTGAGTAACAAAACTGGACCGTGGAGCAGTGGCGTACTAAGGGGGGGCGGACCGCCCCGGGTGCCAGCAGGATGGGGGGTGCCATGACCAGCCCCGCTGGCCCCCCCATGCTGCAGCCGCCCGAGCGCTCTGTAGAGAGCCTCGGGCGGCTGCAGCTTTGCCCGGGCGGTGCATCCATGAGGGCGGACCGCACCGCCCGGGCCCAGCCTGAGGAGAGGGGCTGACAGGAGGGAAACGCTCAGCCGCTCCCTCCTGTCAGTTTCAGGTATAATGCTCTAAGTGAGCCTTCTACCGACTAACAGGAAGTGCACACAGTGTGTGCACTTCCTATGCTAGTCCGGCCGGTACAGGAAACAAAAGCTACCCAGTACCGCTTCTAATTACAGGGCTCTGCCACGCTACAGCAAAGGGTAGGGGAGAGTGGGGTGAGAGAGAAAGGGGATGAGGAAGAGAAAGGGGGGATGAGAAAGAGAAGGGGTGAGAGGAGAAAGGTGTGGGATGAGAAAGGAGAAAGGGGAGGAGAAAGGAGGGGTGAGAAAGAGGAGGTGAGAGAGAAAGAGGGGTGTATATTAATTATGGGGTGTAAATAATTATGGGGTGTATTAATTATGGGGGGTTGATTATTATAGGTGGATTACTTAGGGGTGGATTAATTATGGGGTGGATTAATTATGGGGGTGGATTAGTAGAATTAGTATGGTAGTGGATTGATTAAGGCTGAGTGGATTAGTATAGGTGTGTATTAATTATGGGGTGTATTAATTATGGGGGTGTATTAAGAGGTGTATATTAGTATAAAGTGAATATTTATAGGTTAATTAGTACTATGGGGTGTATGATTATAGGGTGATTTATTATGGGGGTGGATTAGTTAAGGCAAGTGGATTAGTTATGTGGGGTGCATTAATTATGGGGTGGATTAATTATGGGGATTAATTAAGGGGAATTAATTATGGGTAGTGGATTAATTAAGGCGGAGTGGATTAATTATAGGGGGTGAATTAATTATGGGGGGTGTATTAATTATAGGGGTGTATTAATTATAGGGGTGGATTAATTATTGGGGATGTATTAATTATGGGGAGTGTATTAATTATAGGAGTGGATTAATTATGGGGGTGGATTAATTATGGGGGGTGGATTAATTAAGGCGGAGTGGATTAATTATGGGGGGTGTATTAATTATGGGGGCTGTATTAATTATGGGGGTGGATTAATTATGGGGGTGTATTAATTAAGTGGGGTGTATTAATTAAGGGGGGATGGATTAATTATGGGGGGTGGATTAATTAGTGTGGATTAATTATGGGGGAGTGGATTAATTAAGGGGGAGTGGATTAATTAAGGGGGTGGATTAATTAAGGGTGTGTGTATCAATTAAGGGGGGTGGATTAATTAAGGGTGTGTGGATGAATTAAGTGTGGATTAATTAAGGGGTATGGATTAATTAAGGGGTATGGTTTAATTAAGGAGTGTGGATTAATTAAAGAAAACCTTTAACATTTTTTACAAGTTGTTTTTTTTGGGTGGGGGGGGGGGTGCCAAGCACAGGATCCGCCCCGGGTGCCAAATGCTCTAGGTACGCCCCTGCTGTGGAGCAATGGAAGAAGGTTGCCTGGTCTGACGAGTCACGTTTTTTTTCCGATCAGGTGAATGGCCAAATGCATGCATACATGTGCGAAGAAGGCAGGCTGGCAGAGGCAGTGTTATGCACTGGACAATATTCTGCTGGGAAAACTTGTGTTCTGGTGTTTGAGTTAGTTTGAGGAGCATGACAAAGAGCTCAAGGTGTTGTCCAAATTTCCTATATCTCAATCCAATTCACAAATCTGATCCATGGATTGCAACTTTCAGGACCTAAAGGATCTGCTGCTAATATCTTGGTTACAGATGTCACAGGACACATTCAAAGGTCTTGTGGAGTCCATGCCTCGATGCATCAGAGCTGTTTTGGAAGCACTATCAGGACCCACATGATTTTAGGCAGGATACTTTAATGTTGTGGCTGATCAGTGTAAATTCACAATATATTAATGTAAGTAACTAATAAAAAACTTCCTAGTGATGTTATGTGAATATTAGTGATCTGTGTGTACCACATGACTGAACCCGTCAAGTATCCCTAGACATCTGTTATTTGAATTAAGCTTCTATTAGAAACAATGTGATATAAATTGTTTGATCTACAATGCAGTTTGTATTTTCACACAGATTTCATGTATATTCAGAACAAAACAAGAATAATATCACAAGTTCAACACAAGGTGAAGAATACTCAGATATAAAACCAATAGAAGAAGAAAGTCTTCCAGGTATATTATTGAATAATGACCAATAAAAAGTTAATGGATGGCTCAATGTGCAAGGGGCTCACCTATTTCAACTCTTCATCTTGTATGGTGCTCGGCTGGCTGTTGACTCGGGCATTTCAAAATCAATAGTTTCCTTTATTCCACACTCACTCCTTATAAACCACTGCAAGTTTTGTAGTTTTTACAGTCTCTAATCTTGTCCACTCTATACGTTCATTTTTCTCACCTACCTTTATAATTTACATACATTACATAGTAGTCTAGGTTGAATAAAAAAAAAAAAAAACTAAAGTCAATCAACTTCCAGCTTGAAACCTATTATTTTATGCTGTTGATCCAAAAGAAAGCAAAAAAAAAAAAGAGAGCGAGACAAAGTGTAGCCATTTCCAATGATATCACAAAAAGGGGAAAAAAAAAATCCTTCATGACTATAATGGCAATCATATTTCTCCTTGGATCAACAAGCTGTTCACATACATATTAATCATATGCTTGAATATTCTTTTTATGTAAATAAAGCATCCAAGCCTTCTTAAAAATATCTTTAGAATCTGCTAAAACAATTTATTTGATACCATTGATTTATAAAGAAGCAAAATTATATTTTGATTACGTGAATCAATACCACTTTTTATACAGGTAAGCACCTTACCAGCTTATGCAATGGTAGACCCACATTGCATACTGTTGCCCAATTCAATTTGTTATCTATAATTGTTCCTAAGTCCTTTTCATTTTAATGTTATTCCTAACGCAACTAAATGTAATGTATACATAGCTTGTGGGGTCCTTCTCCCATGACTTTGCATTTATCTGTATTAAATCTCATCTGCCACTTACCTGCCCAGCCTCCAGTTTATCCAAATTCCTCTGTAGGTAAGTTATATCATGTTCCAAAGGTATCATCTTACCTAATTTTGTGTTATCTACTTACACATGACTTTCAATGACCACTCCAAGATAATTTATAAGCAGATTAAAGTTGACGCAGGACAGAACTCCGAGGCACTACACTTACCACTTTGAAAATTTTACATTTATAACTGCTCTCTGCACTCTATCTTTAAGCCAGTATCCTATCCAAGAGCACACTTTTTAATCTATACCAACTGTTTTCAGTTTTATTCGTAACCTTTTGTGTGGAACTGTATCAAATACATAAGCAAAATCCATGTAGATCACAGTATTTTGATGTTATGTACATCTTAACCTGCTTGCAGGAAAGCGCATGAATAAATAAAGAATTAAAAGAACACTATAGTGTTAGGAATACAAACCTGTATTTCTAACGCTATAGTGTTCCCCTACCTTTGAACATCCTCCCTTGCAGGGGTTTAAAAGGCAAGTGCACATGCGCAATAGGCGCATTGCATTGGGCCATCTCAGAGGAGGTCATGCCTCCTTGGTAAGATCACGGGAGGCAATTGAGGTAACCAGTGCTGTGGGAGCCTCTGAGCGGGAAATAAAACTTGCTGTTTTTATAATTTTTATTTTAATGCACAGAGTGGACGTGAATACAAGTAGGGACAGGAGCATTATAGCATTAGGAATACAGATTTGGATTCCCAACGCCATAGTATTCCTTGAACTCTGTTATAGCTGTGGAATCGCTTTTAGACAGCCACCTGAGGCATGTTAACCCTACAATGACAACATTGCTGTTCCTGCGAAATTGCTAAAGTTTCAGATGCATAGTTAAACACACAGTGGCATGGCACATAGACTACTACATTGAGATGAAGTCATTTGGGTGCCTATAGAATCTCTTTAAAAAACAAACAATCCTTATATTCCAGCAGCAATACATATATTAGTTGAACTGACTACTTGTAGACTCTTTCTAACCATATTTCTACATTTGAATGTATAATTTGGATGCCAGTTGTAGAGAGAGACAAGTGATTGAAATGACTTAAATGGGTCCAATAAATCTGACTTTATTTCATCTCCTGTTAAAGCTGATACATTTCTGTGGGAATTTTCCAGGCTTTACATATCAACTCCTAGTAGCTACTCAGCTCAAATGACAGGAAGAAAACAATATAGGAAATAGAAACCCCTAACCAAAGTACCTTGTTATTGTTCCTGATCTCTCAGAGAGTCAAGAAACGTGCTTAGGGGTACTTGTTCTTTTTGGCTTATTTTCTGCTTTTCATTCAGCATTTCCCAGGAACTGCAGCCTCTTTTCCTGGAACCCCAAAGACATGGCTCCACATAGGTGAGCCCCATGAGCATCCCTCACACTTGCCTTAAGCTAAGAGCAGGTTGAGTAATCCTCCAATGCAGTACTATACAGTTAGGTTTAGCCTGTGTGAATAAGCTTAATCGTTATAACACTGTGACAGCCTCTCGTTTCTTTACCTTGAGCACTTAACCTGTTATGTTGTAAGCTTAAAATGCCAATGACACGGTTGAACCCCTACGTAGATAGCTACTACAAGCGCATTATGTGTTCACCCTAATATAATTGTATGTTCACAGTTTGTATTAGTTTGCGTGATGCCTGAATTGCCTATAAACGCCTTACGACTAGCAAATACATTATGGCTGACTAGTAGTTTAACCTGCACTGATACCTTACTATATAAAAAAAAGAGGCTGACCCAAGCGGGAGCTTAAGTACCTAAAATGCCTTGTAAACTAAACGCTGATGTACTCTAACTCCATGTTTACATTCTGTACTGTCTTAACCTATGCCTCAATAAAAACAAAGATTGACAAAAAAAGAAAAATCTCTCTCTAGATAGTCCAACATCCTCAATATATACCTTACAACTAGTTGTTTCTCAGTGGGCAGAATCCAGGGTGGATCAGAGTGGTTTGGCCTGGCAGTTTATTGCCCACTCCATTTTTTCTTAAACTATGTTGTCCTTTGAAGAACCCAAAGTCAGAGCATACACATCAATACCTTCTATGATGCCCTATGTCCAGCTCTGGTGATGGTTATCTTAGTAGTTTTATGGCTTAGGCCGGGTGTAAGATCAAAGCCTACAATAAAGGTTATCCAAACATGTAGAAAAAAACAACTCATATATCAAATGCCAACTCATGCTTTGGCATGACAATGGACTCCTCATGTAATTAGCCTGTCATGTTTTTATTATGCCAAAAGGATAGTGAAATCAAAATATATAAAAAGAAAAAATAAAGTTACTTTCTCTGAGTAGACTTCAAGTAACATTTTATTCTTATAGAAGTATTTTGATAATCCAGCAAAAAAGCTATTGATCCAGAGAAAAAAAAAAAACAATGCCAGAAATCTTTAGGTAAATGAAAGTAATAAACTAAACAGCTTTTTTACTCCACCAACATGTTTGGTATAAAGGAATCAGAGAGGATCGTACCAGTTTATCTAGGTTCCAAAAACTGGTAAATGTTGTGTACCGCATAAAATAAAGTATCAAATAGTGTACGGGGCTAGCTAAGGGAGGGCTAAGACTAAAATCAGTAAATGTGTATCTAATCAGGCTTTAATAAGTTGTGCCTCAGATACACTAACTGAAATAGACAAAGTAAGAGATAGCAGATAAGAGGGAAGGAATCTCAGAGAACAGTGGTAATGGTGGTATCTGGTTCTAATATTGCAGGAAGTAATCATATGGCCAGAGGTAACAAGGTATTAGTGTTGTATGTATTTCTCCTTGTACACACTTGTTACAAGGTATATAGGAGACTACTACAAATTCTAAGAAAGCAGTTGTGATGGTGGTAACTGGTTCTTATATTGCAGGAAATAATCATATAGCCAAAGGTAACAAGGTACTAGTGCTGTATCTATCTCCACTTGCACGCCCTTACTAAAAAGGTAAATAAAAGGTTACTATGACTCAAGGGAGAATATAATTAGTGCCCACAGGCTAACGCCTCGGCTATTCTAAGGAAAGCAACAGCCTACTACCACAGGACAGGAAATTAATACCTGGAATAGAGCATAATACCTCAGTTGCTGTGCTGAGCCAGCAATTTATCAATACCAAAGAACCACCCACCTTACAGAGCAGCTACCCAACTGACACTAATAAAATAGTATATACAATTATCTACAAAATCAAACGTGCATAGTGCAAAGTGAAAGTTAGAAAAAGGAAAGAAAAGCAAGTGAGCCCAAATTAAAGAAATATAATGTTATCTTTGTTAAGTGGGAAAACAAAAGGTAATTATGAATTCAGTTCATTCAGAATCCTTTTGTTTGTTTGTTGTTACCAAAAATCATTCCAAGTATAACACTTTAGAGAAATCTATTAAGCAAGCAAGAGTTTGTTACTGTGAAGAATATCACTTAAGAGAAGTCATATAAACAAGCCAGAGTTCCATACCAAAAATCAGTCTAATAATGGGAGTAACAAGAGAGAAAGTCGTTAATCAAGGGCCGGGTCAGAGGTTGTTAAATTCAGTCCGAGGCCAACTCACCTCACCTTCAATACCAATTGAAAATAGAAAAAGGTATTAAAACTTCAACGAACATAAAAACTAATTTAAATGGTTTATGGAGAAAATAGATTTAAAAAAATTGGAACTTCTTTAACCAAATTTGCTCCAGAAGTGTGGACCCTGCACATTCAAAAAAGAGAACCTTTCCCTTCTACTTCTTCCTCCCTTCAGCATCTATAATTCAACTCTTATTAATTTATTTATTAATCCATTATTGATTTATTTCATTTTATACTTTTTTTTTCTACCCTATTTTCTGTTGTATCTGTCTAATGTGAGTTAAATAACAACACGAAGGAATATATGAGCTATTAATACATAAAAATAACATATTCATATGATGACTTACTTGCTTAGTTCATTTTGTATAAACATTTTATATGATGACTGCATGTGCTCCCTCGTTTTATGAACATATAATTTGTTATGACTGTCTTAATCTGTGTAAAATCAAATAAAGATGAATTAAAAAAAAAAAAAAAGATTCAGTCCGAGGAGATACAAATAAACAAAGTCCAGTATCCAAGCAGAGGTCAAAAGGCAGTATTCACTCAGGGCTTTAGGGCAGATTATGTTAGGATACAGATGGAGATTGTGGAGTAGAGATTGGGCCCTTAATGAAGGAACCTGGAAACAATTATTAAGCATATGATCTCAGATAAGAATTTAGACACATTAACAGTGAATGGAGACAATGAAGGTGTGTGTCTAAATAGCCTTACACCACGTCCATCAGTGTCTCCTTTAAAGTATTGAGACTAAGGAGGGATCTGTTAGACCTGCTAACAGAAGACTTGATTCCCCAGTTAGTCAGTGTTTACTGACTTGATGAGGGGAAGTGTACAAACTACAGATGTATTATTAGCAAATGTAGTGTGAATCCCTAAACTGGGCAAGAACTGCATGTTGGCTACCAATTTCCCTTTTAGACTTAGATATGAAATTAACAACCTATAAAGCAAAGGCCCACCGGGTCTTTTCCTTCACTTCTTGTCATACTACCTATTCCCTATACATGCTACTAATTCAGACTCCATATACACCCCTGGACTATGTGAGCATTTTTTTTTTTTTTTATTAAACTTTTTTATATAGCCATGATTTATTGAAATTTCATCTCTAGCTAGATACTGTGAACTAACTGTAATAAATGTACACTGGTACTAAACTTTCATCTCTAGCTAGATATTTAGTTTGTACCTATTTTATACAGCATAGAAAAACATGCTAACATACAAACACTGCTCAATGCTAAATACAACTGCAATAAATGGGCAACTATTAGATCCTCAGCTGGCAAAGCACAGGAAGAGTTGTTCAACAGACAGGGATCTACTTCCCCATCTTTGCGATAGGGGGCTCCCAGAAACATTCTTGCACCAAGGCCCTCTCAGGGCCTGCCACTGCTTCTACATACTCTATTTACCCATGGTTAGTGTAAGTCTGTAATGTTTCTGATAGGAAACAATTCTGTGTTGCTGATAGTGTATTCTTAGTTTACATGTTAAGTTTCAGATTACACTTGGCACAGAGATAAAAGCCTTATCTAAATTAATGGTTTAATTTTGTAAACTAGTTCTAATTATACTAGATTCTAATTAACTCTGTACTGTTAGCTTTGAGCCTTGGCAGTAATTGAGTAATCTATCTTTTTTAGATTGATACAGTGTGCAAAATCTTTTTTTTGGTTACACTGTTAGAGTTTACATTTCCCTTGCCATTCTAGATTCACTAATTTAAGAGGAATTAGGCTCTGTTGATACATATCATTTTTTTTTTGAGAATAAGTGTTGATTATTCTCTCCACCTCTCTTATTGTGTGTTGCACTTAGAACACAATTCACACTATCAATAGAATATTGGTTACATAACATACAAGGTGAGAGCTAACAACACACACAGTGTATACTACCACTTTCGGTCTGTCTTTAGATGAATGCACTCAGAGATATTCTGCAATGAAGATACAAACAGTTTTAATCGGTTTAACTCACATGTTGTTGGGCCTATTAATATAACAGGCTCAGACTTTCAGCGTATAGACAGGTATCTCCCTCTGAATCTTTCTTCACCACAGTTATATCTTCTATATGATCACCGCACAAATTAGGTTCCAGGCAGGTGAAGTATAAAACGTAATTTATTAAGGGAAAGAATATTCCAACTAAGTGTTAAAAAATATAAAAAATGTAAACCAGTACACAGCAGCACTAACACATTTCAACCATTGGAGGTCTTTCTCAAAGTGCATATAAATCAGTCTGTGTTTTCTCACTTTTATTTCATAATTTGCACAGCTTTTTCCAAATCTTGCGCGCTTTCCAGGACTTCCGGGTTCGTAGTGCGATCTTTTCATCATGACGTTGGGCATTCTACCATAACATCTGACATCATCGACATCACGCTGTGGCGTCCAACTTCATCGCGTGAAGATGAATCTTCGATCTTATACGCCATCTTAGATTCTGGCAAATTAGTATTTTCCAATCTTTATATACTACTCCACAGTCCTCACATAAGTCCATTATTAATACAAAAACATAAATAAAATACCTGTAATACAAAACATCATTAATATACATCTCTATACATATTGTCTGACAATTATGTTCCAGATCATAAATATATGTCAGAAGGAAAAAAGGCTGGATCTACTAAAATGGTGAAAGGATATAAGAACTACTTAATGAATATAATATACCTCTTACAAAACATATCTACACTAAAATCTGAAAACCCATGTATATAAATATCATAAATTACATAAAAAGGGATAATCTCAAAGTCTACATTTAGTCCTTTTGGGGCTATGGTATCAAGATTAAAAATTCACTCCATCTCCTTTTTATGTAGTTTTAAATTAATATCACCCCCCCTCCAATGTGTAGACACTTTTTCAATAGCACACAATTTTAGATATCTACTATCACCATTGTGGTGTTCTGCCAAATGTTTAGAAACATTATGGTTAAGGAATTTTTTGTTAATGTTATTAATATGTTCCCTAATTCTGACTTTTAGCATACAAGATGTTTTTCCCACTTATTCATATCCACATGGGCAAGTTAGTCGATAAATCACATATTTTGTACCACATGTGAATAAAAATTAAATTTTATACTCTTTACTAGTTTGAAAGGATTTAAAACTGTAAATTTTCTTTTACTTTCTTTTCATAGTTTTGAACCCCTTACAGTGTCCACAATAATAAAATCCCTCAGAATTCATAAAACTTTTTTGATTATCTTTCTTATCCTGTCAGATGCGGCAAGGGAGCTATGTTCTCTCTGCTCTGCTCCCTCGCGGGCTGTCTACTGATGCCGGGAGCCAGAATATGACGTCATATTCCGGCTCCCGGAATCAGTAAACGGAGTGCGAGGAAGCAGAGCAGGGAGATTAGAGCTCCCTCTCCCCATCTGACTGGAACTCTGCTGCAAGCTGGGGAGGTGCTCCATAAGGTGGCCAGCAGGCTACCTCTTGGGCCCCCCTATGACAGGGGGGACCCAGGGGTGGGATCTAGGCAGCCCCTGCAGTGAGGAGCCCCTGCGACCGTGGTAGGTACGCCATTGTTTTTGTATTAATAATGGACCTATGTAAGGACTGTGGAGTAGTATATAAAGATTGGAGAAGACTAATTTGCCAGAATCTAAGATGGCATATGAGATTGAAGATTCATCTTCACGAGATTAAGTTGGATGCCACAGCGAGACGTCGATGATGTCAGACCTTATGGTAGAACGCCGACCGTCATGGAGAAAAGATCACACTACTAACCCGGAAGTCCTGGAAAAGCGCGCAAGGTTTGGAAAAAGCTACGCAAATTATGAATTAACCCCTTAAGGACACATGACATGTTAAGTTTGGTCCTTAAGGGGTTAAAGCGGGAAAACACAGACTGATTTATAAGCAGTTTGATATAGACCTTCAATGGTTGAAACTTGTTAGTGCTGCTGTGTACTTGTTTGCATTTTTTATATTTTTTAACCCTTATTTGGAATATTCATTCCCTTAATAAATTACGTTTTATAATTCACCTGCCTGGAACCTAATTTGTGCGGTGATCGTATTGAAGATATAACTGTGGTGAAGAAAGATCCAGAGGGAGATACCTGTTTATACCCTGAAAGTCTGAGCCTGCTGTATTAATAAGCTCAGCAACATGTGAGTTAAACCGACTTGGTTTTACAGATTAACTTTGTCCTGTACATACTACACTATCGTCTCTGTTTGTATCTTCATTGCAGAATATCTCTGAATACATTAATCTAAAGACAGACCGAAAGTGGTAGTATACACTGTGTATGTTTTATAGCTCTCACCTTTTATGTTATTTATCTTATGTTGAGTGTGTTTATAGAGAGTGACAAAACACTGGTGATAGTAGCTACAATCTGTTTTGAACTAGAGCACTTTGTATGGGGTAGACGTATTGTGGGGGGCCCCAGGGCAATTTTAGCACTGGGGCCCTGTGATTTCTATTTACGCCTCTGCTCTGAGTTCTTCCTTCTCAGCTCCCTCACGCTCGCCGTGCTGCTGGAAGCCGGAATATGTCATCACCCTGGTTCCCGGCATCACTAAGTGGCACGTAAGGAAGCTGAGCAGGAGGATGTGTCTTAGTGTGTGTCAGTGAGTGAATATGTGTGTCTGTCATTGTGTGTCCATCAGTGAATGTGTGTGTCTGTCAGTGAATGTTTGTGTGTCTATTAGTGTAAGTCTGTCAGTGGATGTGTGTGTCTGTTATTGTATGTCTGTTACGAGCGTTTTTCTGTTAGTCAGTGTATGTGTCTGTCAGTGAATGTGTGTGTCTGCCAGTGTGTGTATAATCAGTGTGTCTGTCTTTTAATGTATAATACAGAGTGTGTGCCTGTCAGTGTGTGTCTGTCAGTCAAACTATGTGTTCATCTAAAACAGGCAAGGGCATTGCAAATTTAGATTGAGGGTTTACATGAGTTTCATCACGTCTAGGGCAGCACAAGTCCAAAATACACCTCTGGCTCCACCTACAACTTGAAGCTAACACAGAGTTCCTTTAAATATTTTAGAATAACATTGACAGTAGACTTAAATAGATTATATCAGCAAAACTATCTCACCTTGATTAGGACGTTTATAAATTACCCAGATAAGTGGATTGATGAGACAGTATCTTGGATAGGCAGTATCCGTAGTATAAAAATGAACGTTTTGCCCAGGATACTTTTTCTTTTCCAATCATACTGACAAGAAAGGATTTAAACAACTTACCAAGGCTATGGATTACTTTTTGGCAAAGTAAACACCTGATAAGAGCCAGGAATCTTTTGTATCACCTTAGGCAGAGAATGGGATTTGGCCTTCCACACTTATGCTATTTGTTTGCACAATTTATTCAAATACTGACTTGGCACTCTCACCCTGATACACATAGGTAAGTGGATCTGGAAACGCTATTAATGGGATCTGAACTACCTCAAATTTGTCCCTAAAAGAGACATACATCTCAATGCCTGCCCATTATGCACCCTGTTTCAAATTATTATGCAAATTATATTTTTCTCATTTACCTAAATAATTTATGTAAATAACAGTCAGCATAATTGTCATATCAACTATTAAGAGTACAATTCAAATTTTATTGAACAAACCTCCTAATAATAACTATTTTTTTAAACATAAAAAACTTACAATGCACTGTTCCAAATTATTACGCACAGTAAGTTTCAAAACACTTTTTGGTTGTAAAGAACTGAAAATTGTCATTTGTTGTGTTTGCAGCATATTTACTGAAATCAAAAGCTATTTCAATCAAACTTTTTAAACATTTTAACAGGTAAAGTTACATTTTAACATAGGACCCCTTATTTGATAGCAGCTTCACAAGTCTTACATCCATTGAACTTGTGAGTTTTTGGACAGTTTCTGCTTGAATTTGTTTGCAAGATGTCAGAATAGCCTCCCAGAGCTGCTGTTTGGATGTAAACTGCCTCCCACCCTCATAGATCTTTTGCTTGAGGATGCTCCAAAAGTTCTCAATAGGATTGAGGTCAAGGGAGGATGGAGGCCACACATGAATTATTTCTCCTTTTATCCCCATAGCAGCCATTGATACAGAGGTATTCTTTGCAGCATGATATGGTGCATTGTCATGCATGAAGATGATTTTATTATGGAAAGCATAGTTCTTCCTTCTGTACCAGGGAAGAAAGTGGTCAGTCAGAAACTCCACATACTTTGCAGAGGTCATCTTTACACCTTCGGAGACCCTAAAGGGGCTGACCAGCTCTCTTCCCATGATCTGGCCCAAAACATGACTCCACCACCGCCGTCACAGCCTTGTTGGGACAGGGTGGCCGTCCACCAACCATCCACTACACCATCCAGGGTTGCACGGCATTCATCAGTGAACAGGACTGTTTGAAAATTAGTCTTCATGTATTTTTCTGCCCAATGCAGCCATTTCTGCTTGTGACATTGGTTAGTGGTGGCCGAACAGAAGGGTTATGCACAGTTGCAAGACTCTGGAGGACTCTACACCTTGATGTCCTTGGGACTCCAGAGGCACCAGCAGCTTCAAATATCTGTTTGCTGCTATGTAATGGTATTTTAGCAGCTGCTCTCTTGATCCGATGCATGGATCTGGCAGATATCTTCCTCAATGTGCCTTTTGTCTGCACAAACCCGTCTGTGCTCTGAATCAGCCACAAATCTCTTAATAGTGTGATGATCACGCTTAAGTTTTCGTGAAATATCTAATGTCCAAGGCATTGAACTATTTCACTCTTTTCGGCAGCAGAGAGATCATTTTTCTTCACCATATTGCATGAAAATGGTGCTCTGCTTAATAATGTGGAACACTCTCCTTTAGTAGTTTTTCCTTAATTTGGGCTCACCTGGCAATTTAATTATCACAGGTGTCTGAGATTGTTTTCAGTGATCAAAAGAGCCCTGAGAAACAATGCCATCCATGAGTTAAACTGAAAAACAAAATATTTAATCTTTGTAACACTTAAATAGAACTTGCATAATAATTTGGAACAGGGTGTAAACTCCATTAGAATATGGGATAGATCAGCTATAAAGTACCCCATCTGCCCTCATTCCCTACTTGAGCAATAAAGCCTTACCACCAAGACAGTGGGCAAGAGAGTTTAAAAGAGTAGAGAACACAGGATGCAAAGGTACATGCACTTAAAGTATTTGATAAAAATGTACTTAAAGAAACAGCCCCATTATCCACCGGGGATCATTTTAGATATTTGCAACTATCGCCAAGGGAAACTCAGTAAAATCTTCTGCCGGCAGCCCCCTCAGTTTTTTTGAAAGTTTATGTGTCACAGACACACCACAAAAAGGTCTAATAACATTTATATATATGCATATCTGTGATTCATAAGGAGAATGGGGCAAACTTAGGTACATTGAAAAATGAGAAACAGACCTACAGCAGATGCTAGAGGGAAGTGATTGGGAGGAAATTTCTCAAAAATTCCTCAAAATCCTCCATATGAGTAACACTACAGGAGCAATCTTACAAAATGTTATATAGATGGTATACTACCCTTGTGAAGCTGTTCTGAATGGGGAAAACTACGTCAGATCTGTGCTGATGGGGTTGTGGATTGATGGGAACTTATCTCCATATGTGGAGTATTTGCCCCAAAGTGCTAGAATATTGGAATATAGTATTTTATAGGCTTATAGACTTGGACCATTGGCCTTTCTTAGTAGTAAAACCAAGTACATCGCAAATGGAAAAGCTATTTAATAAAATTATCATTGCAGCGAAGAGAGCTCTAGCGCAGATGTGGTTGGGGTTAGACGTTCCTGAGAAGGCAAAGTTTTACTCAAAATAAAAGTTAGCTACCTGATGGATAAGCTCACAGATCAATTTCGCAACACTATGGCAACGTTTAATCAACTAAGGAAAAATATAGTGATTAAGTTGCTAACAGAGTCACCTGGTGGCCAACTTAGTTTTATTATATAACACCCGCAGTGGAGATGTCCCCGTCCCCACCCTTTATTGTCATGCTTTTCTTTTTCCTCCTCTCCTCTCTTGTTCCTCTCCTTTTTCTTCTTTTTATTGTCTCTCTCTTCATGGTTGTACATACAATACATGTGGAGAGAATGTTTTACAGTTAAAATTAGAGGCTGGAAGACGTAGATGATTCAATAAATAACATTTATTAAGAATTGTAGTGTTTTTTGTTAAAACTGGTATTCTGTATTATGAGATCTGCATGTATGCTGTCATGTTCTTTTTAAATAAATAATTAAAAACATATTTAATGCTTGCACACTCACTAGATTTCAGTTCATGAATGATGTCCAGTGCATTTAACAAAATCAGATCCCTGGATAAAAATATGCAACACTGCATTACAGTGAACTGAAAACCACATATCACAATTAAGGCTAAAATAACAATAAAGCAGTGACAAAAGCTGATTTTTCCAAATCAGCTAATTTATGCCCATGTTTTGCAGATCAGTTCTCAATTATAAATATTTGGTATTTATTAAATAAGCCCTACCATGTTATTTAAAAATAAAAAAAATCATTTTATTCTGTATCTAATGAATACAAATGTCTGCTATTTTCACCCTGTTGTATTCTTTTAATGAATATTGTTCTTAATAATGTACACTATGGTAGCTTTCTATTTAGTTAAAAAATAATAAACGTAATGCCCAGCTATTTGGATTAAAGATAATAACTAGTGTCTTTTTGTGACTAGTAATTTATGTGCCAACGTCCATGCTGTGGCCTTGATAGAATTAATTGGCAAATTCTTACATGATACACGTGACTTATATATTATTCAATAGCAAAGGCAGATAGTACTGGAACAGAAACAAAGCTGTGCTGTTGATATAGGAAAGGATAGCAAATGTGTTTTTTTAAGAATTAAAAATAAATGTAGCAAGGATACATTTTATGGCTCCTCCCACTTAAACTGACTTGTATCTCCCCTGAATTCAGAATATTATTATAAACTACACACCTGCTGCATAATTAAAACCAAGCACTGACAATACCCTAACACTGAGTTGTATAATCAACTCCAAATGTGGTGCATTAAACTGACATTGCCACAAATTGATTCTGTAATTTGAGTTTTGTTGTTTCTATCTCAATGTTACAGGGGCTAATAATGATAGGGTGCCAAAATCTGAACCAGGCTGGTACCCCTATCAGCAATACCCCTGAATATAAGTATAGGAGCTAAGGAGACATAGTTTGGGCAGGCAATGACTGTAATTATATACTTTACATGTATTATAAAACAGAATTTGAGGGGTTAAAATTGTAAAAAGGGTTTCCTAGGTTATTATGGATTGAATTTGATGCCAGCAGCTTGACATTTTATGCAGCAGCAATTACTCTCACTTTAATTAGTGAGGCCAGAGGAGCATTGAATATTCGTCAATTATCCCACATTGTAGATAGCAAGATTTTTTTAAATGAACACAATGCTTGTGTCCTATATTGCTCTATGCTTGACCTGTTGCTGTGGATAAATCAGTCATAGCACGTGTTTACTGGATGATGCCTAAACCATTATGCATCCCAGTGGAACAATATATATTAATCCTATATAATGTCATTTTAGTAAAGTGACACTTTATATCAAAAATGAAAGGTACTCTATCTTATTGTAGTTGTTAAGGTGAGTGTAATCATTTCATTCAGGCTTTTTGCACTAAACACAGTTTTCAGAGAAAAGGCTTACAGCCTAGGGATACCTCCATTAGCCACTATTCAGATGTCCACTAGAGGTGCTTCTGAGGGCAGTGCTGCACAGTGTGCAGCACAGACATTCTGTGTCTCCACACTCTGCATGGAAACACTGAACTTTCCTCATAGAGATGCATTGATTCAATGCATCTCTATGAAGAGATGCTGACTGGCCAGGGCAGTGTTTGGCACTGCTCCCCGGCCTGCCTCCTTGGCTGAGATCATCAGAATTGACAATCTCAGGCAATCCAATGGCGGTCCTATGGGAAAACATCATGATTGGCTGAGGAGGCAGATCAGTGGCCAAGTCAGCACAAGCAGACTAAAATAAGTAAGATTGTAGTATATTTAGAAGGACCAGGGGGTTAGATAGTGCTTTTAACATGTTTGTGTTCCTTTAAGCACCAAAATAACTTTAGCTTAATTTAGCAGTTTTCGTGTATATAGACCATGCTCTTGCAGTCACAGTGGTCAATGATCTGCCATTTAGGAGTTTAGGAGTTGATCACTTATTTTTCTGTTTATGCTGTCCTTTCCACACCTTCTTTCACACAGCCTACATGAAAAATTGTTTCATTTTCCATCTGATCTGTAGGTTACATACAGAGGAGATGTGGCTAGGGTATTTTTCTTTTAGTATATCACAATGAAAACATGCAGAAAAAAATAGATGCGTGTTTTCTTTGGGGTATATCTTCTAAATAAAAAAATATAACAACATTTTTAATGGAGTGTTACTTTAACATAAATGTTTTCAAATGGAGAGAAATAGGCTCTATTTATAAGATCACAAATATCAGAAAGGCACTAATCGAGGCTACAAACCAGGTATGGAGAACTGGACATGTAAGTAACTAAGCTGAGTTTCAAGCATTGTGCTAGCGGGCATTGTAAAGGTATTGTGAATGACACCTTAAAGGACCACTATAGGCACCCAGACCACTTCAGCTCAATGAAGTGGTCTGGGTGCCAGGTCCATCTAGGATTAAGCCTGCCTGCTGTAAACATAGCAATTTCAGAGAAACTGCTATGTTTACTTTAGGGTTAATCCAGCCTCTAGTGGCTGTCTCATTGATGATGTGATTTTCACTGTGAGAAGACGCCAGTGTCCATAGGAAAGCAATGAGAATGCTTTCCTATGGACTGTCTGAATGCGATGACATCAGCCGATGACATCAGAAGAAGGAGAGTCCCCAGTGCCAAGGGAGCCCGGCGCTTGAGAATGGTGAGTGTTTAACCCCTGTCCTCCCCTTCAGCCCGGCGGGAGTGGGACCCTGAGGGTGGGGGCACTATAGTGCTAGGAAAACGAGTTTGTTTTCCTGGCACTATAGTGGTCCTTTAATAATTTGTACACATAGCTAATAACTTCACAATACCTTTTGGAAACATATCTGTTAAAGGAACATTCCACTGAAAATGTTATGTTTTTAAATTTAGTAGATACCCCCAACCGCCCCCTCCCCCCCCCCGCGCGCGACCCCCACCCATCCCTTCCCCCCACCTTCTAAATACACACACACACTCACTGACAGATACGCGTACACTAGCTAACAGAAACACAAACTCACTGACACACACAGTCAAACACACACACTCACTAGCAGAGACACACTTACTCACAGACACACACACTCACACTCACAGACACAGACACACACTAACAGACAGACACACACTCACTAATAGACACACTCACTAATAGACACACACACACACTAACAGACACACTCACACTCACTAACAGACACACTCACATTAACACATGTACTTTTTAAACCCTCCCCTCCTCCAGCCTCCTTACCTTTGGGAGTGCTGGGGAGGGAAGGGGTTCTCTATCTCCCTGGTGGTCCAGTGGCTGCTGGGTGGGCGGCATTGGCGGGTGGGCGGGCGGCTGACGAGGGAGCTCTTCCTGTGAGCTGACTGCTCAGCTCCCTCGCGCGCCGCAGAGTGAGACTGGGAGCCGGAAGATGACGTCATATCCCGGCTCCCAGCCTCACTCTGCGGCGCGCGAGGGAGCTGAGCAGACGGCTCACAGGAAGAGCTCCCTCGTCAGCCGCCCGCCCGCCCAGCGCCCAGCATGTCTGTTAGCCGCGAGGCTAACAAGACATTTGCCTTGGGCATTTGGGGGGCGGCTTTTTTTGCCGCCCCCTGAAAAATGCCGCCCAAGGTAAATGCCTTGTTTGCCTCGCGGCTAAAACGCCCCTGGATATACCCCAAATGAAACACACATGCTTTTTTTCTGCATGTTTTCTTTGTGAGTATATTAACAAAAACAGCTTGCAAAAACTGACTGCAGACCTGCTGTCTGTTGACTTTGCCCTCCCATCTTTTCCCATCACAAGCTTTGGGAATTCACCAATCAGAGGATTATCATTGAGAAGCCTCTGTGCTGGAGCATGCACATGATTGTGGCTTTTCTACGTTTCCCAAATGAGCTGCCTGTAGTACAGCTCATGTAGTAGTGCGTAAGACAGGCGCACCAGGGATGTGTTTCGTGACAAACTCCACTGTCTTCGTGAGTTTGCCACAAGTTCCTGGAGGAGCCTGCTTGCCAGCCTCCTGCCCACCGACTATGGGCCAGGTCAGTGACTATAAAGACCCATATTTTATTCCCCCTTGTTCGACACTTTCAATTAGTGTGCATAGAACTGAATGCTAGCTCCCTGGCGGCTGTACTCATGGACCAAAACCGCAAATAGACTTCAGGGGGACTTAACCACGAAAGCCTGGGAATATATTCCTGCTTGTTCTCCCTGAACTGTGTGTCGTCTGGTTACTGGGAGGGGAAAAGGCTAATCACTGTTCCAGCTTGTTCCAGCGTGGAGGATTCAGCGGTGGAAGTCCTTGTAAGGACTCGAGCTCCCAGGATTGAGTGTCATGCAGTGCCTGGGGTTGTCTAGAGTGAATTCCCCCTTCGACTCCAGGAGGGAGTGGTTCCAGGACAGAGCTCCCAGGACTGAGTGTCATCCAGTGCCTGTGGGTGTCTAGAGTGAATTCCCCATTCAACTTCAGGAGAGAGCGGTTCAGGGCCCCAGTCAAGCCACGGCGACTATGGGCAGAAGTGCTGCGGTTTGTCCCCTGTTCCAGCTAGGAAGCGGTCCTTGGCGGAGGTACCCCGCTAGGGGTACAGGGAGGTCCGTCACATGTTTCTTTTGAAAATGTCCCTTTTATATGACAGACTCCAGACACATAAAGCATAAGTTCAAAGCTGAAGTGCTTTATGTGACTGGAGTGATCATTTAAGCCTAGACACTCTAACTCACATATGTGCCTTCTGTCTTACTTCCCTGCCTTTTTATTCTCTTGGAAAGTAACTGGAAAACCAAAAAGGCACTAATCAAGACTACAATCTAGGTATGGAGAACTGTACATACAGGTAACTAAGCTGGGTTCCAAACAGTGTGCTAGCAAACAGTGCAAAGGTATTGCGACACCTTCATAATTTGTGCACACAAATAACTTCACAAACATTGCACAGTCCTTGCACTTGCAAGTTGTACACCTGTAACTAGCAGATTAGTAATACTTAGTAATAACTGAGTCACTATTGCTACAATTGCGTATTTCAATGGTACACCAGCCCAGCATAGGGACATTCCATGGTATTTGGCATTATTGTGTGATTTGTTAAGAAGCATATTTTCTTTACATATCTAGACACTACTCTGACATCATTGATGAGTTTGCAGCTGTACTCTCTGCATACTGTAAACAGGTGTATTAAAAGGGAAACTGTTAATCCTATGTTGTTGAATGTGTTTTGATCTGTATCTGCTGCCGTCAGGGTGTTATTCTGCCTGAGAAAACCAATCTGTCATTTTTCTTTTGTTAAATCTCATCACTGTCAACAGGGATTAAAAAGCAAGAACTGCCCATGACTAGTGGCATTATATGCATTTGGCAATGAGGGCAATCTATCATGTTGTCAGTGTTTTTAAAAATATGTTTTTACTGTAACCCTATATACAAAATATTTGTTCCCTTTACATGTTTTTAATTTTTAATAAATGTTAGGATTATAATGCTTACACCAGAGACACAACTGTCTAGTAATAAACCACTAGACCAGGGATTCCCAATTAATTTTTCCCATGGAACCCTTTGACATAGTGTATCAACATCGTGGAACATAGTGAATCACCTCTTTTTTGCGCCGGTTTTTGTATGTGCCAGTGTGTGTATCTTTGTTTGTATGTGTCAATGTGTAATGTGTGTGTGTGTATATCTGACACACAGATACACACACCCTTGCACATAGTGGCACACAGATACACACACTGACACACAGTGTATATCTGTGTGTGTGTGTGTGTATGTGTGTATCTGTGTGTCAGTATGTATAATTGTGTGTGTGTGTGTGTGTGTATGTATGTATGTGACACACAAATACACACTGGCATATGGTGACACAATGACACACAGACACACACACCTTGACACACAGATACACACAGTGTCATATACACACACTGACAAACACTCGAATACACACACACACAGGCACATACACACACACCAATAAACACATACTGACATACACCCACACACTCAGATACACACAGTTACACATACACAAACCTTGACCCACAGATACACACACTCAGACACACATATTTGACAGACACACACACACACACACACACACACACACTCTCACTGAGAAACACACATACTCTTTGACAGACACACATACAAAATACATATACACTCTCACTGACAAGCACACATACATTCTCACTGATAAACACATACACACTAACACACTCACGGACAAGCACACATTCACTCTCACTGACAAACACACATATACTCTTTGACAGACGCACAAACACATACAAACTCACTAACAGACACACACACACAATTTATTTATTTTTTAATTTTTACCTCACCCAGCCTCCCAACCTTTGGGAGTGCTGGCATGTAGACTTTATGTCCCTGTAGTCCAGTTGGGCTGCTGGGCTGGACGTGTGGTCCCTGGGGTCCAGTAGGGCTGCTGAGTGGCTGGCGTGCGGCACAGTGCGGGTGGCGAGGGAGCAGTGATCTTCCTGCTCAGCTCCCTGGCACACCTCTTAGTGATGCAGGAGCAGGAGTTACGTCATATTCCGGCTAAGGCATCTTTTGGTGGAACCCCATTTGTGTTCTCACTGCACTAGACAGTTGTGCCTCTCTAATGTAAAGATATTACATATTAACTGAAATTAAGTAATGTAAATATTAATTTTAAATCTTTGTTTGGATCTTTGTTTTCCAGAACTTGACCTGAGAGAAGACGAGCTGTTGATCTCAAATGAACTGATTGAAGCCCAAAATGTAGTGGAAAAATTACAAGACATTCTAAAAACATGTTATGCCTCTGAAGACGGTAATGTGATCTACCTTGTGTCATTCATTGTTCATAAAATAAATAATAATAATATTTTGCTTCTAACAGAGAACACCTGCATTTTCTTTCTATCTGGAGGTACTCATTGACATCCTAATGTTTAACTCATTAAAAAGAGTCAGAAATAATATTGCATCAAACTGTAAAACTGGCCAACATTGCTCTTTGTATAGAGAGCTGCTTAATTAAGCAAACAAAGTTCAGTGTTTAGTAAGTCTCTCAAATGTGTTTAGTGAGAATCATGGAGTGACAACACCAGAAGACCCCAGGCACTATACCCTTTTCAATCAGATGAAATAGTTCTAGTGCCTACACTATCTCTTAATAAATGATAAGGAAACTAATCAGGTAAGTAAAAATAAAGACATTTTTCAAGAGGTACTAAACCTTCCCTCTGTCATTGTTTATATATTAAGTAAGACAGACTGGCTCAAATTAACTGCATGTTTCAAGTAGATCGCATTATTTTTTTACATCAAATAATTACATTATAATCAATAAAACAAGAAGAAAATGAATTTGTTGTGTTTACAAGTTCAGCAGTTTGCAGTATTCTTTTAATAATTTAGTTCTGTTTGACATATTTCCAATTCAATAATATCATCAAACATCCAACCAACCACTATTTACTGTTTGGCTGCCTATAGCATATGTTATTAAATCATTCTAACGTGTTCTATTAAAGGAGAGTCATGCCAAACTTAACACAGGAGGGGGTTAATGAGCTGGTACACAACCAGTATTAGGTATTTTGACCTATATTTTTAAACATATAAATACAGAAGGGACATTTGAATAAGCTAGTACAATATCGTGACTGCTTCCAGTGCTCTTAAATAGTTGGTTTATGTTACATTTCCATATTATATGTACAATATACTTAGCAGATAGGAACACTGGGACAGAATGAGTAATGGTAGAGGCAAAACATTTGAGGCAAGGGTTGCATCACAAACTGTTTTTTTTTTTTTTAAGGCAGAACTTTACCATTCCGTCTTTCTGGTTGTGAAATACCTTGCTTTCTCCTTTGTGTTTCATTTAGAAAAGAAGAACCAGTCCATACCAGAACCAAGCCCTGAAGATTGTGTTAGCTCCAAAGTATGGCTACAGAAGTATGGTTTAAAGGCACAGAAATTGCAGTTTTATGATGCCCTCGCAGACTGTGCTTTCCGCCATAGTGATGGTGTGGTGGATATAAAAATTAAGCCAGAAGATGAGTCTGTACAGACAGATGCTGTAAGTGAAGCAAACACATAGATTTTATAATATATCCATACAGAAATGGTCCCTCATCTGCCAATCAGTTCTTTGAATAGAAGTGGTTCTGTGGTTCCCCTACTCCCTCTCACAACAACTACAGTCCCTGCACTGTAGTAGCTGTGATTTCCCTCTGGTGAATGCATCTTGTTCTGAATCACTGAGCTTTGCCTGGCAAAGTGCGTAAATAAAATTACAAAAATGTATAAAGAACTTAAAAAAACAAAACAGTATTATCTATAGCTAACTTTTAGTTAGTTATTAGATTATGTTAAAATGGAGGAAGTGGAAGTTCCTCTATATGCAATTAATTTAAATCTTTTGTCACTATGATAAATATATATTGGATGAAGATAAAGAGATATTCGAAAGTGCGCTTGTCATGACAGGTTTGCTTTAAAAAAAGCCTTAGTTTTCAGCAGTGGCATCTCTAGGATTCATTTTTAGGGGGGGCACATGGTGGGCCAGGGACTAAAGTAGGGGGGCACATTTAACCCCGTCCTCACCGCAGTTTGACCCCGCCCTTGCCGCATGTTAAGCCCCGCCCCCGACAAGATGTGTTTTTTTGTTTTTTTTTAATAATCCCTGGTGGAAAATTCATTATTTTCCACCAAGGATTATTAAAAAACAAACACATTTCCACTTGATACAGTCCATACACACACACACAGACTGCTGAGTCCTTTTCAGAATTATGTTTTATATATTTTAAAATTTCATGAATTGTATGTAGAGTTTCCACCTTACTTGGTAAAAAAAAATACCGGCTGTTCTAATTTTCATAATTAATGATGTATGCGTGATGTCACAGGACATGACGTCACAATATATTGCGTAACATTTGAAAGAGGAAAGTTCCCTAAATTGCTAAAATACTAATTACAATGTGTACTATGTCTAACCTAGTTATCCAGGCACAAAGATATACAGACACACTGTCATAAAAGGCACACATTCAAACAAACACAGTACTACAGGCACATAATCATACAATCTATACATACAGGTACACTGTCATACAGACAGACACATACAGAGACTCACAGACACTCTTATACAGAGACATACAGACATAGGGTTACATACACTGTACTAGTATTATGTAGTGTGTATCTCTCCCCACTCTCCCTGAGTATCTCTCCCCACTAGTTTTGCAACATCTTGGGGGATCTATATTTTTGCAATTGTGGCCGAACCACCTATCATAATGTACCATACATGTTATATGGCACAAGACATACAACATTTTCAGTTTTGCTATGTTGGCTTTAAATTTGAAATTCAATTTGAATTACTGCCAATTCCTACTTCATTTTATAACCCTGATAGTTTCATGACCAGATCAAAAATGTGTTATCACTAGTATATTAGTCATGTTAATGAGAAATATTGGGACAGAAGCACACTATTGTAAAAATAATAGGGCTCAATACACATCACAATAATGTGGCCATGTTTGATGTGTGTCAGGATTACTGTTTGATCCAGCACGTAGAACTGTACAGCACGGATGACAAATAAGTAACGTATTACCGGTCCTTAGAATGGCCGGATTTAACGTACAAAGAATAGTCAAAAATACTAGCCGAGGTCAGGGAACACAGAAAGGGACACAGCGATGAGGAAAGCCAGGAGTCAGGATACCAGAATATAGAGAAGTCAATAAACAAAGCCAAAGTCAAAAACCAGGTAGAAAACTATAAACAGGAACGCGCTCTCGGACAACCACAAGGGAAACCACGACAGGGCACTGAGCAGGCTGAGAACTGGGCCTAAATACCCCTCCTTTCTTTCTGATAGGCTGTAACCGGCCTTTGACCCCAAAGTCAGTTACCAGGTTTCATTTGCATAATTGCTGCTCAGCATTAACCCTTCTGTGGATTAGGTTGCTGCTCGGCACAACTTTTCCTGTGTGGACAGTAAATGTCATTAACCACTTTTCTATAAGCGGATGAATACATGAGACCAGGTTTCATTTGCACAATTACTGCTCAGCATTAAACCTTCTGTGGATTAGGTTGCTGCTCGGCACAACTTTTCCTGTGTGGACAGTAAATGTCATTAACCACATTTCTATAAGCGGATGAATACGTGACATTACCCCCCACCTGAAGAACGCCCACCGGGCGGACAGGACCAGGCTTGAGAGGAAATTTAGCGTGAAAAGCGCGGATCTTACGGCCCGCATGCAGGTCAGGAGCCGAAACCCAAGAACGATCAGCAGGACCGTAACCTTTCCAAACAACCAAGTACTGTAAAGTGCCCCGAGAAAACCTAGAATCCACGATAGAAGATACCTCATACTCTTCCTGACCACCCACCACCACTGGAGGGGGAGGAACACAAGGAACAGTATATCTATTGCAGACAAGAGGTTTGAGTAAGGACACATGAAAAGTGTTGGGAATCCCTAAAGATGCAGGAAGAGCCAGAGAGTAAGACACTGGATTGATCCTACGAAGCACTCTATAGGGACCAAGGAATCTGGGGGCAAACTTCATGCTAGGGACCTTAAGCTTGATGTTGCGAGATGACAACCAAACCCGGTCCCCCACTTGGTACACCGGGTTGGCACTCCTACGCTTATCAGCAAAATGTTTGAAGCGTTCAGCAGCAGCCCCTAGAGCAGTTTGAACCTTAACCCAGGTATCCCGAATGGAGGCCAGACGCTCATCCAGAGCAGGAATGGCAGTATCAGAAAATACCGCAGGGAGAACCGTAGGATGCCTACCATTATTGACAAAAAATGGACTGTGCCCAGAGGAGTCATGAACAGCATTGTTTCTAGCGAACTCGGCCCACGGGAGTAGTTCGGACCAATTGTCTTGTGTGCTATTAATAAAACAACGCAAATAAACTTCTAATGACTGGTTAGCCCTCTCAGCTGTACCATTGGTCTGTGGATGGTAGGAGGAGGAGAAGGAGAGATCAATCCCCAATTGTTTACTGAACGCCCTCCAGAACCTGGACACAAACTGAGAGCCCCTATCAGACACAATATTGTGGGGGATGCCATGCAAACGGACAATTTCACGTATGAAAATTAGGACCAAATCTTGCGAAGATGGCAACTTCTTGAGAGGAATGAAGTGAGCCATCTTAGAAAATCGGTCTACAACCATGAGAATAGTAGTGAACCCAGCAGAGCTAGGAAGCTCTACAATAAAGTCCATGGATAAGTGGGACCATGGAATCTCAGGAACAGGAAGAGGCTGCAACAGGCCACAAGGAAGTGCATGAGTCACCTTAGAAACTGCACACACAGAACATGCCTGCACATACTCCTTTACATCTTTCCTGAGTGAATCCCACCAAAATGATCTAGTGATCGCGGCAGTGGACTTATTGATGCCCGGGTGTCCAGCAGTTATATTGTCATGGAACACTTTCATGATATTAACCCTTTCACATAGGGGAACGAACAGTTTATCACACGGTTTACCACTGGGCGCCTGAGGCTGGGCCTCCAGTATGGTGCCAAGCAGTGGAGAAGACAGTGAGAGGACAGTAGTGGCAATAATACACTCTGGTGGAATAATAGGAGATGTCACCTGTTCCGGAGCTGACTCATTATCAAATTGCCTGGACAAGGCATCAGCCTTGGTATTTTTAGAACCAGGTCTATAAGTAATGAGAAAGTTAAAACGTGAAAGGAACAGTGACCATCTAGCCTGTCTGGAAGACAAACGTTTGGCATCCCCTATATATGCCAGATTTTTGTGGTCGGTTATGATCAACAGGGGGTCCTTGGAACCCTCCAAAAGATGTCGCCACTCCTTGAGGGCAAGAATAATGGCCAACAGTTCTCTATTGCCAATATCATAGTTGCGCTCAGCAGGAGACATCTTTCTGGAGAAGTAGCCACAAGGATGCAATGGTGTTCCCTGGCTTTCTCTCTGAGAGAGAACAGCCCCTACCCCTGTCTCGGATGCATCAACCTCCAATATAAAAGGTTTACTAGTGTCGGGATGTTTTAGTATGTCCGCAGAGGCAAATCTTTGTTTAAGAGTCTCAAAAGCATTCACAGCCTCTTTGGACCATACCGTGCTACTAACCCCTTTGCGAGTCATATTTGTGATTGGGGCTATTACAGAAGAAAATCCCTTGATGAATCTTCTGTAATAGTTGGCAAAACCAATAAACCTTTGAATGGCTTTTAAACCAGAGGGTAATGGCCAGTGTAGTACAGCCTCTAGTTTTTTAGGATCCATTTGAAATCCCGATGCAGAGATGTTGTAACCCAAAAAGTGGACTTCAGGCTGGTCAAATATGCACTTTTCTAATTTACAATAAAGTTTATTTTTCAACAACGTCTGCAGAACCTGTTTCACATGGGAGTGGTGAGTTTGAAGATCAGGGGAATACACCAAAATATCGTCCAAATAAACCAAGACAAATGAGTAAATGAATTCCCTGAGTACATCATTTATAAAGTCTTGGAATACGGCCGGGGCGTTGCATAACCCAAATGGCATTACCAGATATTCATAGTGTCCACTACGGGTATTAAATGCCGTCTTCCACTCATGATTCTCTTTAATTCTAACCAAATTGTAAGCGCTCCTAAGGTCAAGCTTAGTAAATACTTTAGCTCCCTGAAGTCTATCGAACAATTCGGAAATGAGTGGGATAGGGTATGCATTTTTTACAGTGATTTTATTAAGTGCCCTGTAGTCTATGCAAGGGCGTAACTCACCACCCTTTTTCTCAACAAAAAAGAATCCTGCACCAGCTGGTGAGGATGACTTTCTTATGTGCCCTTTGCTCAAGGATTCTTTGATGTATTCCTCCATTATTTTACTCTCCTGGGGAGATAAGGCATAAACTGCCCCCTTAGGTGGCATAGCACCTGGAAACAGGTTAATGGCACAGTCATATGCTCTGTGGGGAGGCAATACATCAGACTGAGCCTTGTTAAACACCTCCTGAAGTTCTCGGTATTGTATGGGAACTCCAGGAGTTTGGGGAGTGGTAGTGGGAAGGTCAATAGTATCCAATCTCTTTAGTACTGGTTTTATACATCTCCCCATACACTCTTTACCCCATTCTAATATCTCCCCATTAGCCCAGTCAATATAGGGATTGTGCTTACTCAGCCACGGAAACCCTAATATGATAGGACATGATGGAGAAGTAATAACCTGAAACGTCATCTCCTCCCTATGGGAGGCCCCAATGGAGATCGTAATAGGGACAGTTTCGTGGGTTATAAGCGGTTGTGTGAGTGGTCTACCATCAATAGCCTCTACAGCTAGCGGCGTAGGTCTCTCCCTGACCGGTATCTCATTACCCCTAATAAACTGGACATCAATAAAATTTCCAGCAGCACCTGAGTCCATTAGGGCACTGCAAGAAAACTTCTTGTTATCAAGGGAAATAGATACCTCAAGGAGGAATCTACTTTTGTTTTTGTTAGAGGACAACTCCATCACACCTAAGATCTGTCCCCTTAAGGTTCTTAGGTGCGGAAGTTTTCCGGACGCACTGGACAATTAGTTATCATATGTCCCTTTCTACCGCAATATAGGCATAACCCCTCCCTTCTCCTATACTGTTTTTCGGCCTCTGACAGTCTAGTGTGACCCCCAACTGCATAGGTTCGGGTTCGGACTGTACAGGGAGGTTAGACAAAACAGGTTTAGAGAATTGAGGTGCTAGGGACATAGCCGTACGTCTGGTCTTGCTTCTGGTGACTTCTCTGAGTCTTAACCTATTATCAATATGCATGACAAACGTAATAAATTCGTTAAGACTCTAAGGTAATTCTTTAGCGGCTATCTCATCTAGTATAGTCTCTGAGAGACCCTTTTTGAATGCTGAGATTAACCCATTGTTAGTCCAGTCTACCTCGGAAGCTAAGGTACGGAATTCAATAGCATAATCCGAGATAGACCGGTTACCTTGTCTGATGTGCATTAGGGCAGTGGAGGCGTCATCCTCTCTACCCAATGGCTCAAACGTGAGCTTGAATTCGGCAAGGAATTCCTGGTAATTATGAGCTATGCTCCGATTACTCTCCCACAACGGATTAGCCCAGGCAAGGGCCTTGCCCTTTAATTGATTCATTAGATAACCAATTCTTGCTCTGTCCGTGGGGAATGACCCTGGTGAGGCCTCAAAATGGTACTCCACCTGATTAAGAAAACCCCTGCATTCCTGGATATTGCCATCAAACTGTAGGGATGGTGATAAGGAGATGCTAGGAGTCATATTAACAGTGGGTGGAGGTACACAGGGTAGAGGTGCTATAGGAGGAGACGCTGCAGGCTGCAGATGCTCCGTTCTAGCGAGAAGCGTACTTAAAGCCTGAGTGAATTGATCCATGCGGTGATCATTCTCCTCTAATTTCCTCTCGCAAGCAGCTATGTGCTGACACAGTTCTACAGGATCTATGGCCATGTCGTAATGTCAGGATTACTGTTTGATCCAGCACGTAGAACTGTACAGCACGGATGACAAATAAGTAACGTATTACCGGTCCTTAGAATGGCCGGATTTAACGTACAAAGAATAGTCAAAAATACTAGCCGAGGTCAGGGAACACAGAAAGGGACACAGCGATGAGGAAAGCCAGGAGTCAGGATACCAGAATATAGAGAAGTCAATAAACAAAGCCAAAGTCAAAAACCAGGTAGAAAACTATAAACAGGAACGCGCTCTCAGACAACCACAAGGGAAACCACGACAGGGCACTGAGCAGGCTGAGAACTGGGCCTAAATACCCCTCCTTTCTTTCTGATAGGCTGTAACCGGCCTTTGACCCCAAAGTCAGTTACCAGGTTTCATTTGCATAATTGCTGCTCAGCATTAACCCTTCTGTGGATTAGGTTGCTGCTCGGCACAACTTTTCCTGTGTGGACAGTAAATGTCATTAACCACTTTTCTATAAGCGGATGAATACATGAGACCAGGTTTCATTTGCACAATTACTGCTCAGCATTAAACCTTCTGTGGATTAGGTTGCTGCTCGGCACAACTTTTCCTGTGTGGACAGTAAATGTCATTAACCACCTTTCTATAAGCGGATGAATACGTGATAATGTGAAGCTGGGAATATGTTTGTTTTGATGAGTTGTTTTACTGATGGGCAATCTCCCTGAATTTTACTACAGGAAAATAAAATAAAACGGATCAATGCCAAATACTGTGATCGGTTTGTACATGCTCTCTGGAAAGATGGCTCGGTGGTGCACCTATTTGTCAGTAAAGAGAAATGTAGGTGGTGTGAAGAGAAAATGAGAAGTGCCCTTGAACTAATGGAAAAAAGGTACGACTGCTACAGTGTTCATGTTCAAGAGAGAATTTGGTGTTTGATGATTAAGGACTGGTCTCCAGTCCATTTGTGGCACTATGTTCCTCTACTCATCTGAACCAATACATAGAGGCCAAAGCTAAACTTAAACACTATTTGCCATAATTCAGCATACCACACTGTTTCAAGAAAAGATAGGAAATCAAAATTTAAAAAAACATCCACTTGTGAGATCATGGTAACATTGGGGCAGCTTAAATCATCCCATCTAATGTTGTTGCTAGGGAGGGGTTGACCTGAACTGGATTCCAGAGTGGGGTCCTGAAAATCCCTGGATCTGGTTCTGGCACCTATTTATTGTTACCCCTGAGTCCCTTGTAATAATGAGAGAGATAATAATTAATTTGTGACAGAGCCAGGGGTGGATCCAGAACCTAATCTTGGGAGGTGCACTGGTAGATTATTTAAAGAAACAATCCAGGCACAATAACCACTACCTACAGCTTTCTGTAGTGGTTATGGTGCCAGGAGGGCCATGGTGCCCACCCAGGGACTAGGTACAGTAGTAAGGAATAGGGGCAGTAGTGTGTGTGTGAGTGGTACAGTGTGTATGTGTGTATAGGGGTGCAGTATGTGTAGGGGGGTAGGAGGGGTTGTAGTGTGTGTGTATGTGTGTGTATTGGGGAGCAGTGCTGTGTGTGTATTGGGGCAGTGTGTGTGAGTATTGGGGACAGTGTTGCGTGTGTATTGGGGTGCAGTGTGTGTATTGGGGAGCAGAGTGTGTGTGTGTGTATTGAGGGGCAGTATGTGTGTGTGTGTGTGTGAGTATTGGGGGGCTGTGTTGTGTGTGTATTGGGGAGCAGTGTGTGTATTGGGGCAGTGTGTATGTATTTGTGTATTGTGGCAGTGTGTGTGTGTTTGTATATATTGGGGAGCAGTGTGTGTGTGTGTATTGGGGGGCAGTGTATCTTGGGGAGCAGTGTGTGTGTGTATTGGGGGGCAGTTTGTGTGTGGGAAGATATTGGGGTTGGGGGAGCAGATAAATAGATATATATATATTTTTTTAAATTAAAATAAATAATTTTTATATCCCCTCCTCCCGTCTTACCTTCGCTGAGGGAGGGGGGATATTTCCTGCAATCCCTGGTGGTCCGGTGGAGAATCCCTGGTGGTCCTAGTTGTTAGTCTGCCAGTGTACAGAGCCCATTTAAGGCACCATATTTGGCATTAATTATTCCGCATAGTGTGAAATATTCCTGTGGGTACAGAGATTTAATGTAATGAATGCAGGTTTGATGCTGCTAATTTGGGGTTACTGCTGTGGTTTCAAAGGTTATTACAAAATGCTTTGAGCATAATAATACAACAGATGTGGCGTTTATAAATACGGGTTTATATAAGACTAAATTTATGAAAAAATAATGTGTTTTATAGAACGTTAGGATTTAGATTTGGGTATAGGACATGGTATAGGGTACGATTTTTGCCAATATGCAGTATGTATATAATGGTTGCAGTCTGTGTGTGAGTGTATAGTGGATGCAGTTTGTGTGTGTGTTTATAGTGGATGCCATATGTGTGTAGTGGATGCAGTCTGCATGTGTGTACAGTGGATGCAGAGTAAGTTATAGTGGATGCAGTTTGTGTATGTGTTTATAGTGGATGCAGTGTGTATATAATAGATGCAGTCTGTGTGTGTGTGTATAGTGGATGCCATGTGTGTATATGGTGGATGAATTGTGTGTGTAGTGGATGCATTGTGTGCGTTTGTGTAGTGGATGTAGTGTGTGAAATGGATGCAGTGCGTGTTTGTGTAGTGGATTCAGTGTGTGTGTTTGTATAGTGTGTTTGTGTGTAGTAGATGCAGTGTGTATGTGTAGTGGATTCAACATGTGTAAATATGTGGTGTAAGATAGGGGCTGCATTTTGTGTGGAAAAGGCTTTTTATTTTTTTTATTTTTTATTGAAAAAAAATAATTACTTTTATTCTTCCTTCCTGCCTCTTAACTGTGGCAGAGAGGGTAGGCATTACACTCCCTGGTGGTCCAGTGGAAATGTGCAGTGTGCAAGCTGCATATATAGTTAGAGGAGCCCAGCACACGTGATCTTCAGCTTCTGGCAGCTCCACTCTCCCTCTCTCTCATGAGCCCACTGCAATGTTCTGATGGCCAGGGACTCATAAGAATTGGATAGAGGTACTGCTGAAAGTTGAGGATTGCATGTGATGGGCTACCTCTTCACTATACATGCAGACAGTGGCCTGGGGGCCCACAAGGCCCTGTCAGAAACTTTATCGATACAAGATCAGTGGTAGAAGTCCGTGCCTCCCAGCACTGCCAGGCCCATGATAACTGTTATGGTTGTCACGCCCTGATGGCGGCCCTGTTGGCGACGTATAAACTGTACTTGAAGAGCAAACCTGAATAATGGAACTTCCAGCTAGATAAGGGTCAGAACTGCCATCTGAGACTGAATCCAGGATAATTACCTTTTATTATTTAAACATACTAATACCCATTTAATAATATTGACATTTAGTAGCTTTTGCATTTAGTAGTCAAATGCAAATTCTTTGTGTCTCAGATAGTGCCTTATTAAAAAGTGGAAAAAATTAGTTTTTTTTATTTACCATTTTTTTTTAATAGGTTTAATTTAATATAATTTGAAGCATTTCATTACACTATACATTTTCTGTGTTTGCACATTACTTTCTGCCTGATAAAGTAAATTTTCATAGAGTGAATTGGCTTCGGAATGGCAGCAGAGAACTTTTTGGATCTATTCTTGAAGATCAAATTTATATTCTCATCGACACATCGCACTCCATGAAAGATAAGCTGTACTTGGTGAAGGAAAAGTTATTTCAGCTTATGCAGGTAACATTTGGGTAAAAACATATAGTTATGTACTTCTATTTTCATCTCATATATTTAAAGCTTATATTTATTCTTCTTCTTTAAAGGAACACTATAGGGTCAGGAACACAAACATGTATTCTTGACCCTAGAGTGTTTAAACCACCATTTAGGTCACTTGTCCCTCCTTAGCCCCTTAGAAAAGGTAAAAACTCACCTTATTTCCAGTGCTGCGTGGGTCTGTTGACACTGGCCCCGCCTCTGATCTGCCTCCTTAGTGTCATCATCAGAATTACCAATTTGTAACCAATCCAATGCTTTCCCAATCCAATACTTTCCCATAGGAGGCAGGATGGGAGCAGGGCCAAATGCCGTTTTAGCCAATCAGTACCTCCTCATAGAGATGTATTGAATCAATGCATCTCTATGAGGAAAATTCAGCATCCTTATGCAGAGCATGGAGACACTGAATGGCAGTGCTGCCTACTGTGCATTTTCAGTGGCCATCTGAGGAGTGACAACTTGAAAGTGTCCCTAGGGGGCAATGTAAACACAGCCTTTTCTCTCAAAAGGCTGTGTTTGCATTAAAATTCCTGCAGGCAACGATTATACTCACCAGAACAACTACATTAAGCTGTAGTTGTTCTGGTGACTATAGTGTTCCTTTAAGATACAGATGTATACATGGAGTTTGTAGGGATGCCCTAAGCACCAAACCACCTTTAGCTTAATGATGCAGTTGTGGCGTTTAGATTACTGTTCAATTCACTGCCATTTAGGAATTAAATCTGTTTTGTTTCTGTTTATACTGCCATAGCCATACCTCCATTGGCTGATACTCACACAGCCTCCATGAAAAAAATGGTTCCAATCTCATTCAGATCTTACAGCACTGCGTGCTTTAGATGTTTTAATTCCCTTCTCTGTTAACTGAACTTTAATTATTATTATTGACATTTATATAGCAACAACTAATTTAGCAGAGTTTTACAAAAATATAAAGGTGGGGGGTAATTTAACAACATGTTATACAAACTTTTACAAATGTTGTCAGGAATAATAGAGCTTACAATCTAGTGAAGGTGGTATAATAACACAATAGGAAGCATAGCTTTGGGAATAGCAGCCAAGTGACAGGGTGGGTCAGTGTCTGTCTGAATTGGAAGGTGAGAATGAAGTGGAGTGTGGAGATTTGAAGAGTGACAGCTACCCTGCAAGGCCACAGACTATTCTGAAGAGATTGGGTTTAAATTACTTCTTGAAGGATTGAAGATTAGGGTAGAGTCTGATTGGAGAAGGAAGGCTCCATATATAGGTAGTTCAGAGAGTTGTTCCCAGATGTGGCACTTATGAGTTGTGTATATGTCCCCATCAGGTTAAAGTGGCAGAAAACAACACTGAGAGTCTAGTCACTATTATTGCATGCCCATATTTCAGAAAATAAACAAATGACAGCATTGTGAATATCCTTTTTTTTAATTGGGACTCATTTTCTTATAGTAAAATGATGGATAGGAATTGTACTGTAATTTAAAACACAGCAACTTGTTAAACAGTAATTGACGACTATTATCTTATCTATTCAACCTATATTTATTTCTTTGTACACTGTAAAAAAAAGAATCTGTAGAACTACCTGTGGAAAATCCTCGATACACATGATATCAGTACAGGTCTGAGTAGCAGACAGGAGAATGTCACTGATAGAGCGAAGTGAATGAGAAGGAGTGTACCTGTGAGTTAGTGAATAAATGTATAGCGGGGTGGAGTTATTGAGAGCTTTGTACGTAAGCATTAATGTTATGAATCGAATTCTTTAGGATACAGTTGTGCTTAAAAGTGCAATCCCTGGCAGAAATGTTGAAATGTTGGCATTGATTTTGAAAATATGACTGCTCATGCAAAAAAAAAAATATTTTATTGAAGAATAGTGATCATATGAAGCTATTTATTATCACATAGTTGTTTGGCTCCTTTTTAAAATCATAATAACAGAATTCACCCAAATTGCTCTGATCAAAAGACACACAGGGTGACACACACAGGTTAAAATGTAAATAAAAGGTTAATTTCCCACACCTGTGGCTTTTTAAATTGTAATTAGTATCTGTGTATAAATAGTCAGTTTGTTTGCTCTCACGTGGATGCACTGAGCAGGCTAGATACTGAGCCATAGGGAACAGGAAAGAACCGTCAAAAGACCTGTTTAACAACGTAATGGAATCAGTGGCGCATCCAGAGTCTGATCTCAGGAGGGACACTTGTAGATTATTTAAAGAATTAATCCATGCACAACAACCACTACAGCTCTGTGTAGTGGTTATGGTGCCAGGACCCCCTCCCAGAGTAAGTAGACAAACTATTTAATAACAGTTTGACAACTTACCTGGGATCTGCTGGGATAAGGGGCTGTAGTAGCGTGGTGTGTGTGAATGGTTCAATGTGTGAGGGGTGCAGTATGTGTGAAAGGTTCAGTGTGTGTGTGGGGGGTGTAGTGTGTGAATGTGTAGGGTGTGTGGAGCAATGTGTGTATGGGAGAACAGTGTGTGTGGCAATGTGTGGATGGGGGCTGTGTGTGTGTGTGGGGGGAAATGTGTGTATGGGGGCTGTGCATGTTTGTGGGGCAATGTGTGTATGGGGGGGCTGTGCATGTTTATGGGGCAATGTGTGTATGGGGGCTGTATGTGTGTGTGTGGGCAGTGTATGTATGGGTGGGCAGTGTATGTGTGTGTGTGGGCAGTGTATGTGTGTGTGGGGCAATGTGTATATGAGGCGGCAGTGTGTGAATGTGTATGGTGGGAGGGACACACATACACTGCCACACACACACACATACACTGCCCCTCCCCATACACACACTGCCTCCCGATACACACACCGGTGGTCCCAGTGGTGAGGTGAACTCTAGCCCGCAGCTCCAGGGCTAGAGTTCACTCTTGCGAGATCCAGAGCCGCGGCAATGCTCCGTGCTCGCGAGAGTAGGACCCGGAGGAGCTGCAAGCTGAGCAGGTCCTCTCTCCCTCCCCTGCCGGCTGCCAGCACAGTGCCTGCAGGCCAGGGTGGGAGATCCCCCCTCCGGTCCGTGAAGGCACATTGCAGGGCTGCATTAGCCAGCAGGGGAGAGCCTCGGGGGGGAAGGGAGGGCCCCCGTTGCCCCCCCCCTGAATTCTATAAAGATGGAAAAGCATATGAAAATATATACAAAGCCTTGAAAATGCCAGTCCGTATGGTTCAATCACTTTTGAAGTGGAAAATGCGAGGATCTCTTGATACCAAGCCAAGGTCAAGTACACCAAGAAAGATTTCAGCTACAACTGCCAGAAAAATTGTATAGGATACAAAGAAAAACCCACAGGTTACCTCAAAACAAAATACAGGCTGGTCTGGAAAAAAACAGTGTGGTTGTTTCAAGGAGCACAATACGATGATACTTGAACAAAAATGAGCTGCACGGTCGAGTTGCCAGAAAGAAGCCTTTACTGTGCCAATGCCACAAAAAAAGCCTGGTTACAATAAGCCCAACAACACATTCGACTCGCCTCACAGTTTTTGGCACACTGTAATTTGGAATGACAAGTCCAAAATAGAGCTTAATGGCCACAACCATAAGTGCTATGTTTGCAGAGGGGTCAACAAGGCTTATAGTGAAAAGAATACCATTTCCACTGTGAAGCTTGGTGGTGGCTCACTGATGTGTTTGGGGGTGTGTGAGTTCTAAAGGCACAGCAAAGCTTGTGAAAATTGATGGCAAGATGAATGCAACATGTTATCAGAAAATACTGGCAGACAATTTGCATTCTTCTGCACGAAGGCTGCGCATGGGACGCTCTTAGACTTTCCAGCTTGACAATGACCCTAAGTACAAGTTGACCCTCTAGTGGTTACAGCAGAAAAAGGTAAAGGTTTTGGAGTGGCCATCACAGTTTCCTGACCTTAATATCATTGAGCCACTCTGGGGAGATATCAAACGTGCAATTCAAGCAAGATGACCAAAGACTTTGCATAATCTGGACGCATATTGTCAAGACGAATGGGCAGCTTTACCACCTGCCCAGGGGCCTTATAGACAACTATTACAAAAGACTGCATGCTGTCATTGATGCTAAAGAGGGCAATACACAGAATTAAAGGACCACTCTAGGCACCCAGACCACTTCAGCTTAATGAAGTGGTCTGGGTGCCAGGTCCAGCTAGGCTTAACCCATTCGTTTATAAACATAGCAGTTTCAAAGAAACTGCTATGTTTATGAATAGGTTAAGCCTTCCCCCAAAGCCTCTAGCGGCTGTCTCACTGACAGCCGCTAGAGGCGCTTGCGTGATTCTCACTGTGAAAATCACAGTGAGAACAAGCAAGCGTCCATAGGAAAGCATTGATAATGCTTTCCTATGCGACAGGCTGAATGCGTGCACAGCTTCTGCCGTGCGTGCGCATTCAGCCGACGGGGAGGAACGGAGGAGGATCGGAGGCAGAGCGCTCCCCGCCCAGCGCTGGAAAAAGGTAAGTTTTTACCCCTTTTCCCCTTCCAGAGCCGGGCCGGAGGGGTACCCTGAGGCTGGGGGCACCCTCAGGGCACTATAGTGCCAGGAAAAAGAGTATGTTTTCCTGGCACTATAGTGGTCCTTTAAGAACTAAGGGTATGCAGTTTTTTCTTTGTTGCCAAGTTTTGTTTTATGATTGTGCCATTCTATTATAACCTACAGTTGAATATGAATCCCTTGAGAAATAAAAGAAATGTGTTTTCGCTGCTCACTCATATTTTCTTTAAATATGGTACATATATTACCAATTATCCAAAGGTATGCAAACTTTTGAGCACAACTGTATAGGAAGCCAAGGAAACAATTGGCAGAGGGGTGATAAAGAATTTTAAATTAAACAGACTGTGCAATAAGGGAAGCTAAATAAATTACACTCTAGAGAGGCTATGTGAGTCTCAGCCAGGGGCAGTGTGGCTAGGGCTAAATAAATAAAGTGGCTTAGCTCCTAAAATACAGAGAATTCAACAATGAGACTATATGGGCATGATATATACATAAAGTCAACTTCATAAAGCTAAAGATTTTTTGGTGCTTAGAGTGTACCTTTAATTAACATCATCATGAGCCAATCATTGCTTCTGTTTTAAGAATCACTTGTTTTATTTTTTTGCAGGAGCAGCTCAGGCACAAACGGATGTTCAATTTCGTAAAGTTTGATTCTAAAGTTGAAGCCTGGAAATCAAAATTAGCAGATGTTAATGAAAACAGCTTGAATGAGGCCTGGATTTGGGTTAACGAATTGCAGGTAATGTGCCATGTTACTCACTCAGGGTTATTCACTAAAGTCATTATTGTTGGGAATCTGAAGTTAACATTTTGCAAAACTTCATGCATAGCTGGCTTAACTTTTTACCTGTTAGAAGAATTGACAACACTAGTGTTACATTCTATTTTTCCCCATTTTCATAATATATTGTAAATTTGTAAAGATTATTTAAAATAAACTTTTGATGTTTAGCACATTTTTGGAATGTTAAGTGGAGTACAATGATGTGTATCTTTAGATTAGCCATCAATCAAGTTACATAAAATAAGAGAAAAGGTGTAAGCAGCTATCTAACATTACAGCCTTGCCTTAAACTGCCTTCAGCCCTTATATTTAAACAATAACTTTATGAAATTAATCAGAAAATACCCACCAAGAAATTATGGGAAGGATCTGAAGGATTTCAAGCTGAAACACTGCACATCCAAACTCCTACGTCCATGACAACTTCAAAAAGCAGAAGTAGTCATGGCGGTTGGAGTAACCATTTAAGGTAACTGCAACAATATCCACTCTTGTCCACTTGTAAAAGCACGAGTCTATAAATGAGCTTGCAGTACATGAGTACAATATAAACAAATTACCACTGGAATCACAGTAATAATAATAACTCTATCTTAAGAATTAATTTGCTTCTTGGAGTAAATATGGAAATTACACCTATATAACCATTACCTGTTTAAATAATCTCAAAGTGTAGGTTTTTGATAATCACTAAAGTAAAATATCAATTTGTGGACATAGAAAAGCTACACTAAAGTTTACCCAATTGTAGCCAAGATTTTAACAACAATTCCACTAATTTATTTATGCTCTCAAATAATTTATGCTTGTCTTGACATGTTATGAGATACCCAAGGCTTATCGTAGTGTACATAACAGTACAGAATGTGTATTATTTTATGGCCATATCAGCAACCGATATATGTTTTTCAGTGTTTTTCTCCTTATATTTTTGTCTTGTAAATTATAGCTTGGTACATACACTTATAGCTTGGTACATACACTTCCTGCCATGCCATGCACCTTATCCTATACCTTGTAATTGGGCCGAATTTATATATATACCCTTCAAGGTAATTTTAGAAATCAGCCATTCCCCTAAATTTGCCTTTAAACATCAAATGCAAAAATTAAATAAAATAAAAAAAATCTAGATTCAAACTTTGGGGTTCACTAAACACTGATCTATTGTTAATTAAAAGGAACATTTGGGCAAATAGTATTAATTGGAAAAACTCTCCATCTGAGCTTTAGGTCTATGTGATGCGTTTGATTATTTAAGCTTAAATCTGGCAATTTGGTATTGAGTTCGCTAAAATTCAGTGTTAATTGAATAAATCCCTTTGTGGAAATATACCTGTACACTCGCTGCTTTGTGTCTTCATAGAATATTGCTGCATCTTCTGCACACCAGGGCACAGAAGAAAAATTAAACGGAGACCTGTCCTGTCCCAACTTGTGATAATACTCCCCTTTACAATAGTTAAATTATGGTGTGCTAAAGGCAATTGTTTGTGAAGAAACATGAACAATAATGGGAAAGCAATAGCTGCAGTTAAACACTCCTTGTAATTAGCAAAACTTGAATTATTTGTATGTTTGTCTGGTATGTTAATTAAGCATCCTGTGTAGTAGTCATTAGTGGTTAAGTGTGTGCAAAGTGCTGAGTGATGCATCTATTTAAAGCAAGGTAAAGGTCACATGTCACTGGTGATGTGTTCCTATAAATGTAAGCTAAAATTCTTC
>OW240912.1:266412841-266470341 GCA_933207985.1 Pelobates cultripes
GTGCTTACTCAGCCACGGAAACCCTAATATGATGGGACATGATGGAGAAGTAATAACCTGAAACGTCATCTCCTCCCTATGGGAGGCCCCAATGGAGATCGTAATAGGGACAGTTTCGTGGGTTATAAGCGGTTGTGTGAGTGGTCTACCATCAATAGCCTCTACAGCTAGCGGCGTAGGTCTCTCCCTGACCGGTATCTCATTACCCCTAATAAACTGGACATCAATAAAATTTCCAGCAGCACCTGAGTCCATTAGGGCACTGCAAGAAAACTTCTTGTTATCAAGGGAAATAGATACCTCAAGGAGGAATCTACTTTTGTTTTTGTTAGAGGACAACTCCATCACACCTAAGATCTGTCCCCTTAAGGTTCTTAGGTGCGGAAGTTTTCCGGACGCACTGGACAATTAGTTATCATATGTCCCTTTCTACCGCAATATAGGCATAACCCCTCCCTTCTCCTATACTGTTTTTCGGCCTCTGACAGTCTAGTGACCCCCAACCGCATAGGTTCGGGTTCGGACTGTACAGGGAGGTTAGACAAAACAGGTTTAGAGAATTGAGGTGCTAGGGACATAGCCGTACGTCTGGTCTTGCTTCTGGTGACTTCTCTGAGTCTTAACCTATTATCAATACGCATGACAAACGTAATAAATTCGTTAAGACTCTAAGGTAATTCTTTAGCGGCTATCTCATCTAGTATAGTCTCTGAGAGACCCTTTTTGAATGCTGAGATTAACCCATTGTTAGTCCAGTCTACCTCGGAAGCTAAGGTACGGAATTCAATAGCATAATCCGAGATAGACCGGTTACCTTGTCTGATGTGCATTAGGGCAGTGGAGGCGTCATCCTCTCTACCCAATGGCTCAAACGTGAGCTTGAATTCGGCAAGGAATTCCTGGTAATTATGAGCTATGCTCCGATTACTCTCCCACAACGGATTAGCCCAGGCAAGGGCCTTGCCCTTTAATTGATTCATTAGATAACCAATTCTTGCTCTGTCCGTGGGGAATGACCCTGGTGAGGCCTCAAAATGGTACTCCACCTGATTAAGGAAACCCCTGCATTCCTGGATATTGCCATCAAACTGTAGGGATGGTGATAAGGAGATGCTAGGAGTCATATTAACAGTGGGTGGAGGTACACAGGGTAGAGGTGCTATAGGAGGAGACGCTGCAGGCTGCAGATGCTCCGTTCTAGCGAGAAGCGTACTTAAAGCCTGAGTGAATTGATCCATGCGGTGATCATTCTCCTCTAATTTCCTCTCGCAAGCAGCTATGTGCTGACACAGTTCTACAGGATCTATGGCCATGTCGTAATGTCAGGATTACTGTTTGATCCAGCACGTAGAACTGTACAGCACGGATGACAAATAAGTAACGTATTACCGGTCCTTAGAATGGCCGGATTTAACGTACAAAGAATAGTCAAAAATACTAGCCGAGGTCAGGGAACACAGAAAGGGACACAGCGATGAGGAAAGCCAGGAGTCAGGATACCAGAATATAGAGAAGTCAATAAACAAAGCCAAAGTCAAAAACCAGGTAGAAAACTATAAACAGGAACGCGCTCTCGGACAACCACAAGGGAAACCACGACAGGGCACTGAGCAGGCTGAGAACTGGGCCTAAATACCCCTCCTTTCTTTCTGATAGGCTGTAACCGGCCTTTGACCCCAAAGTCAGTTACCAGGTTTCATTTGCATAATTGCTGCTCAGCATTAACCCTTCTGTGGATTAGGTTGCTGCTCGGCACAACTTTTCCTGTGTGGACAGTAAATGTCATTAACCACTTTTCTATAAGCGGATGAATACATGAGACCAGGTTTCATTTGCACAATTACTGCTCAGCATTAAACCTTCTGTGGATTAGGTTGCTGCTCGGCACAACTTTTCCTGTGTGGACAGTAAATGTCATTAACCACCTTTCTATAAGCGGATGAATACGTGATAATGTGAAGCTGGGAATATGTTTGTTTTGATGAGTTGTTTTACTGATGGGCAATCTCCCTGAATTTTACTACAGGAAAATAAAATAAAACGGATCAATGCCAAATACTGTGATCGGTTTGTACATGCTCTCTGGAAAGATGGCTCGGTGGTGCACCTATTTGTCAGTAAAGAGAAATGTAGGTGGTGTGAAGAGAAAATGAGAAGTGCCCTTGAACTAATGGAAAAAAGGTACGACTGCTACAGTGTTCATGTTCAAGAGAGAATTTGGTGTTTGATGATTAAGGACTGGTCTCCAGTCCATTTGTGGCACTATGTTCCTCTACTCATCTGAACCAATACATAGAGGCCAAAGCTAAACTTAAACACTATTTGCCATAATTCAGCATACCACACTGTTTCAAGAAAAGATAGGAAATCAAAATTTAAAAAAACATCCACTTGTGAGATCATGGTAACATTGGGGCAGCTTAAATCATCCCATCTAATGTTGTTGCTAGGGAGGGGTTGACCTGAACTGGATTCCAGAGTGGGGTCCTGAAAATCCCTGGATCTGGTTCTGGCACCTATTTATTGTTACCCCTGAGTCCCTTGTAATAATGAGAGAGATAATAATTAATTTGTGACAGAGCCAGGGGTGGATCCAGAACCTAATCTTGGGAGGTGCACTGGTAGATTATTTAAAGAAACAATCCAGGCACAATAACCACTACCTACAGCTTTCTGTAGTGGTTATGGTGCCAGGAGGGCCATGGTGCCCACCCAGGGACTAGGTACAGTAGTAAGGAATAGGGGCAGTAGTGTGTGTGTGAGTGGTACAGTGTGTATGTGTGTATAGGGGTGCAGTATGTGTAGGGGGGTAGGAGGGGTTGTAGTGTGTGTGTATGTGTGTGTATTGGGGAGCAGTGCTGTGTGTGTATTGGGGCAGTGTGTGTGAGTATTGGGGACAGTGTTGCGTGTGTATTGGGGTGCAGTGTGTGTATTGGGGAGCAGAGTGTGTGTGTGTGTATTGAGGGGCAGTATGTGTGTGTGTGTGTGTGAGTATTGGGGGGCTGTGTTGTGTGTGTATTGGGGAGCAGTGTGTGTATTGGGGCAGTGTGTATGTATTTGTGTATTGTGGCAGTGTGTGTGTGTTTGTATATATTGGGGAGCAGTGTGTGTGTGTGTATTGGGGGGCAGTGTATCTTGGGGAGCAGTGTGTGTGTGTATTGGGGGGCAGTTTGTGTGTGGGAAGATATTGGGGTTGGGGGAGCAGATAAATAGATATATATATATTTTTTTAAATTAAAATAAATAATTTTTATATCCCCTCCTCCCGTCTTACCTTCGCTGAGGGAGGGGGGATATTTCCTGCAATCCCTGGTGGTCCGGTGGAGAATCCCTGGTGGTCCTAGTTGTTAGTCTGCCAGTGTACAGAGCCCATTTAAGGCACCATATTTGGCATTAATTATTCCGCATAGTGTGAAATATTCCTGTGGGTACAGAGATTTAATGTAATGAATGCAGGTTTGATGCTGCTAATTTGGGGTTACTGCTGTGGTTTCAAAGGTTATTACAAAATGCTTTGAGCATAATAATACAACAGATGTGGCGTTTATAAATACGGGTTTATATAAGACTAAATTTATGAAAAAATAATGTGTTTTATAGAACGTTAGGATTTAGATTTGGGTATAGGACATGGTATAGGGTACGATTTTTGCCAATATGCAGTATGTATATAATGGTTGCAGTCTGTGTGTGAGTGTATAGTGGATGCAGTTTGTGTGTGTGTTTATAGTGGATGCCATATGTGTGTAGTGGATGCAGTCTGCATGTGTGTACAGTGGATGCAGAGTAAGTTATAGTGGATGCAGTTTGTGTATGTGTTTATAGTGGATGCAGTGTGTATATAATAGATGCAGTCTGTGTGTGTGTGTATAGTGGATGCCATGTGTGTATATGGTGGATGAATTGTGTGTGTAGTGGATGCATTGTGTGCGTTTGTGTAGTGGATGTAGTGTGTGAAATGGATGCAGTGCGTGTTTGTGTAGTGGATTCAGTGTGTGTGTTTGTATAGTGTGTTTGTGTGTAGTAGATGCAGTGTGTATGTGTAGTGGATTCAACATGTGTAAATATGTGGTGTAAGATAGGGGCTGCATTTTGTGTGGAAAAGGCTTTTTATTTTTTTTATTTTTTATTGAAAAAAAATAATTACTTTTATTCTTCCTTCCTGCCTCTTAACTGTGGCAGAGAGGGTAGGCATTACACTCCCTGGTGGTCCAGTGGAAATGTGCAGTGTGCAAGCTGCATATATAGTTAGAGGAGCCCAGCACACGTGATCTTCAGCTTCTGGCAGCTCCACTCTCCCTCTCTCTCATGAGCCCACTGCAATGTTCTGATGGCCAGGGACTCATAAGAATTGGATAGAGGTACTGCTGAAAGTTGAGGATTGCATGTGATGGGCTACCTCTTCACTATACATGCAGACAGTGGCCTGGGGGCCCACAAGGCCCTGTCAGAAACTTTATCGATACAAGATCAGTGGTAGAAGTCCGTGCCTCCCAGCACTGCCAGGCCCATGATAACTGTTATGGTTGTCACGCCCTGATGGCGGCCCTGTTGGCGACGTATAAACTGTACTTGAAGAGCAAACCTGAATAATGGAACTTCCAGCTAGATAAGGGTCAGAACTGCCATCTGAGACTGAATCCAGGATAATTACCTTTTATTATTTAAACATACTAATACCCATTTAATAATATTGACATTTAGTAGCTTTTGCATTTAGTAGTCAAATGCAAATTCTTTGTGTCTCAGATAGTGCCTTATTAAAAAGTGGAAAAAATTAGTTTTTTTTATTTACCATTTTTTTTTAATAGGTTTAATTTAATATAATTTGAAGCATTTCATTACACTATACATTTTCTGTGTTTGCACATTACTTTCTGCCTGATAAAGTAAATTTTCATAGAGTGAATTGGCTTCGGAATGGCAGCAGAGAACTTTTTGGATCTATTCTTGAAGATCAAATTTATATTCTCATCGACACATCGCACTCCATGAAAGATAAGCTGTACTTGGTGAAGGAAAAGTTATTTCAGCTTATGCAGGTAACATTTGGGTAAAAACATATAGTTATGTACTTCTATTTTCATCTCATATATTTAAAGCTTATATTTATTCTTCTTCTTTAAAGGAACACTATAGGGTCAGGAACACAAACATGTATTCTTGACCCTAGAGTGTTTAAACCACCATTTAGGTCACTTGTCCCTCCTTAGCCCCTTAGAAAAGGTAAAAACTCACCTTATTTCCAGTGCTGCGTGGGTCTGTTGACACTGGCCCCGCCTCTGATCTGCCTCCTTAGTGTCATCATCAGAATTACCAATTTGTAACCAATCCAATGCTTTCCCAATCCAATACTTTCCCATAGGAGGCAGGATGGGAGCAGGGCCAAATGCCGTTTTAGCCAATCAGTACCTCCTCATAGAGATGTATTGAATCAATGCATCTCTATGAGGAAAATTCAGCATCCTTATGCAGAGCATGGAGACACTGAATGGCAGTGCTGCCTACTGTGCATTTTCAGTGGCCATCTGAGGAGTGACAACTTGAAAGTGTCCCTAGGGGGCAATGTAAACACAGCCTTTTCTCTCAAAAGGCTGTGTTTGCATTAAAATTCCTGCAGGCAACGATTATACTCACCAGAACAACTACATTAAGCTGTAGTTGTTCTGGTGACTATAGTGTTCCTTTAAGATACAGATGTATACATGGAGTTTGTAGGGATGCCCTAAGCACCAAACCACCTTTAGCTTAATGATGCAGTTGTGGCGTTTAGATTACTGTTCAATTCACTGCCATTTAGGAATTAAATCTGTTTTGTTTCTGTTTATACTGCCATAGCCATACCTCCATTGGCTGATACTCACACAGCCTCCATGAAAAAAATGGTTCCAATCTCATTCAGATCTTACAGCACTGCGTGCTTTAGATGTTTTAATTCCCTTCTCTGTTAACTGAACTTTAATTATTATTATTGACATTTATATAGCAACAACTAATTTAGCAGAGTTTTACAAAAATATAAAGGTGGGGGGTAATTTAACAACATGTTATACAAACTTTTACAAATGTTGTCAGGAATAATAGAGCTTACAATCTAGTGAAGGTGGTATAATAACACAATAGGAAGCATAGCTTTGGGAATAGCAGCCAAGTGACAGGGTGGGTCAGTGTCTGTCTGAATTGGAAGGTGAGAATGAAGTGGAGTGTGGAGATTTGAAGAGTGACAGCTACCCTGCAAGGCCACAGACTATTCTGAAGAGATTGGGTTTAAATTACTTCTTGAAGGATTGAAGATTAGGGTAGAGTCTGATTGGAGAAGGAAGGCTCCATATATAGGTAGTTCAGAGAGTTGTTCCCAGATGTGGCACTTATGAGTTGTGTATATGTCCCCATCAGGTTAAAGTGGCAGAAAACAACACTGAGAGTCTAGTCACTATTATTGCATGCCCATATTTCAGAAAATAAACAAATGACAGCATTGTGAATATCCTTTTTTTTAATTGGGACTCATTTTCTTATAGTAAAATGATGGATAGGAATTGTACTGTAATTTAAAACACAGCAACTTGTTAAACAGTAATTGACGACTATTATCTTATCTATTCAACCTATATTTATTTCTTTGTACACTGTAAAAAGAATCTGTAGAACTACCTGTGGAAAATCCTCGATACACATGATATCAGTACAGGTCTGAGTAGCAGACAGGAGAATGTCACTGATAGAGCGAAGTGAATGAGAAGGAGTGTACCTGTGAGTTAGTGAATAAATGTATAGCGGGGTGGAGTTATTGAGAGCTTTGTACGTAAGCATTAATGTTATGAATCGAATTCTTTAGGATACAGTTGTGCTTAAAAGTGCAATCCCTGGCAGAAATGTTGAAATGTTGGCATTGATTTTGAAAATATGACTGCTCATGCAAAAAAAAAAATATTTTATTGAAGAATAGTGATCATATGAAGCTATTTATTATCACATAGTTGTTTGGCTCCTTTTTAAAATCATAATAACAGAATTCACCCAAATTGCTCTGATCAAAAGACACACAGGGTGACACACACAGGTTAAAATGTAAATAAAAGGTTAATTTCCCACACCTGTGGCTTTTTAAATTGTAATTAGTATCTGTGTATAAATAGTCAGTTTGTTTGCTCTCACGTGGATGCACTGAGCAGGCTAGATACTGAGCCATAGGGAACAGGAAAGAACCGTCAAAAGACCTGTTTAACAACGTAATGGAATCAGTGGCGCATCCAGAGTCTGATCTCAGGAGGGACACTTGTAGATTATTTAAAGAATTAATCCATGCACAACAACCACTACAGCTCTGTGTAGTGGTTATGGTGCCAGGACCCCCTCCCAGAGTAAGTAGACAAACTATTTAATAACAGTTTGACAACTTACCTGGGATCTGCTGGGATAAGGGGCTGTAGTAGCGTGGTGTGTGTGAATGGTTCAATGTGTGAGGGGTGCAGTATGTGTGAAAGGTTCAGTGTGTGTGTGGGGGGTGTAGTGTGTGAATGTGTAGGGTGTGTGGAGCAATGTGTGTATGGGAGAACAGTGTGTGTGGCAATGTGTGGATGGGGGCTGTGTGTGTGTGTGGGGGGAAATGTGTGTATGGGGGCTGTGCATGTTTGTGGGGCAATGTGTGTATGGGGGGGCTGTGCATGTTTATGGGGCAATGTGTGTATGGGGGCTGTATGTGTGTGTGTGGGCAGTGTATGTATGGGTGGGCAGTGTATGTGTGTGTGTGGGCAGTGTATGTGTGTGTGGGGCAATGTGTATATGAGGCGGCAGTGTGTGAATGTGTATGGTGGGAGGGACACACATACACTGCCACACACACACACATACACTGCCCCTCCCCATACACACACTGCCTCCCGATACACACACCGGTGGTCCCAGTGGTGAGGTGAACTCTAGCCCGCAGCTCCAGGGCTAGAGTTCACTCTTGCGAGATCCAGAGCCGCGGCAATGCTCCGTGCTCGCGAGAGTAGGACCCGGAGGAGCTGCAAGCTGAGCAGGTCCTCTCTCCCTCCCCTGCCGGCTGCCAGCACAGTGCCTGCAGGCCAGGGTGGGAGATCCCCCCTCCGGTCCGTGAAGGCACATTGCAGGGCTGCATTAGCCAGCAGGGGAGAGCCTCGGGGGGGAAGGGAGGGCCCCCGTTGCCCCCCCCCTGAATTCTATAAAGATGGAAAAGCATATGAAAATATATACAAAGCCTTGAAAATGCCAGTCCGTATGGTTCAATCACTTTTGAAGTGGAAAATGCGAGGATCTCTTGATACCAAGCCAAGGTCAAGTACACCAAGAAAGATTTCAGCTACAACTGCCAGAAAAATTGTATAGGATACAAAGAAAAACCCACAGGTTACCTCAAAACAAAATACAGGCTGGTCTGGAAAAAAACAGTGTGGTTGTTTCAAGGAGCACAATACGATGATACTTGAACAAAAATGAGCTGCACGGTCGAGTTGCCAGAAAGAAGCCTTTACTGTGCCAATGCCACAAAAAAAGCCTGGTTACAATAAGCCCAACAACACATTCGACTCGCCTCACAGTTTTTGGCACACTGTAATTTGGAATGACAAGTCCAAAATAGAGCTTAATGGCCACAACCATAAGTGCTATGTTTGCAGAGGGGTCAACAAGGCTTATAGTGAAAAGAATACCATTTCCACTGTGAAGCTTGGTGGTGGCTCACTGATGTGTTTGGGGGTGTGTGAGTTCTAAAGGCACAGCAAAGCTTGTGAAAATTGATGGCAAGATGAATGCAACATGTTATCAGAAAATACTGGCAGACAATTTGCATTCTTCTGCACGAAGGCTGCGCATGGGACGCTCTTAGACTTTCCAGCTTGACAATGACCCTAAGTACAAGTTGACCCTCTAGTGGTTACAGCAGAAAAAGGTAAAGGTTTTGGAGTGGCCATCACAGTTTCCTGACCTTAATATCATTGAGCCACTCTGGGGAGATATCAAACGTGCAATTCAAGCAAGATGACCAAAGACTTTGCATAATCTGGACGCATATTGTCAAGACGAATGGGCAGCTTTACCACCTGCCCAGGGGCCTTATAGACAACTATTACAAAAGACTGCATGCTGTCATTGATGCTAAAGAGGGCAATACACAGAATTAAAGGACCACTCTAGGCACCCAGACCACTTCAGCTTAATGAAGTGGTCTGGGTGCCAGGTCCAGCTAGGCTTAACCCATTCGTTTATAAACATAGCAGTTTCAAAGAAACTGCTATGTTTATGAATAGGTTAAGCCTTCCCCCAAAGCCTCTAGCGGCTGTCTCACTGACAGCCGCTAGAGGCGCTTGCGTGATTCTCACTGTGAAAATCACAGTGAGAACAAGCAAGCGTCCATAGGAAAGCATTGATAATGCTTTCCTATGCGACAGGCTGAATGCGTGCACAGCTTCTGCCGTGCGTGCGCATTCAGCCGACGGGGAGGAACGGAGGAGGATCGGAGGCAGAGCGCTCCCCGCCCAGCGCTGGAAAAAGGTAAGTTTTTACCCCTTTTCCCCTTCCAGAGCCGGGCCGGAGGGGTACCCTGAGGCTGGGGGCACCCTCAGGGCACTATAGTGCCAGGAAAAAGAGTATGTTTTCCTGGCACTATAGTGGTCCTTTAAGAACTAAGGGTATGCAGTTTTTTCTTTGTTGCCAAGTTTTGTTTTATGATTGTGCCATTCTATTATAACCTACAGTTGAATATGAATCCCTTGAGAAATAAAAGAAATGTGTTTTCGCTGCTCACTCATATTTTCTTTAAATATGGTACATATATTACCAATTATCCAAAGGTATGCAAACTTTTGAGCACAACTGTATAGGAAGCCAAGGAAACAATTGGCAGAGGGGTGATAAAGAATTTTAAATTAAACAGACTGTGCAATAAGGGAAGCTAAATAAATTACACTCTAGAGAGGCTATGTGAGTCTCAGCCAGGGGCAGTGTGGCTAGGGCTAAATAAATAAAGTGGCTTAGCTCCTAAAATACAGAGAATTCAACAATGAGACTATATGGGCATGATATATACATAAAGTCAACTTCATAAAGCTAAAGATTTTTTGGTGCTTAGAGTGTACCTTTAATTAACATCATCATGAGCCAATCATTGCTTCTGTTTTAAGAATCACTTGTTTTATTTTTTTGCAGGAGCAGCTCAGGCACAAACGGATGTTCAATTTCGTAAAGTTTGATTCTAAAGTTGAAGCCTGGAAATCAAAATTAGCAGATGTTAATGAAAACAGCTTGAATGAGGCCTGGATTTGGGTTAACGAATTGCAGGTAATGTGCCATGTTACTCACTCAGGGTTATTCACTAAAGTCATTATTGTTGGGAATCTGAAGTTAACATTTTGCAAAACTTCATGCATAGCTGGCTTAACTTTTTACCTGTTAGAAGAATTGACAACACTAGTGTTACATTCTATTTTTCCCCATTTTCATAATATATTGTAAATTTGTAAAGATTATTTAAAATAAACTTTTGATGTTTAGCACATTTTTGGAATGTTAAGTGGAGTACAATGATGTGTATCTTTAGATTAGCCATCAATCAAGTTACATAAAATAAGAGAAAAGGTGTAAGCAGCTATCTAACATTACAGCCTTGCCTTAAACTGCCTTCAGCCCTTATATTTAAACAATAACTTTATGAAATTAATCAGAAAATACCCACCAAGAAATTATGGGAAGGATCTGAAGGATTTCAAGCTGAAACACTGCACATCCAAACTCCTACGTCCATGACAACTTCAAAAAGCAGAAGTAGTCATGGCGGTTGGAGTAACCATTTAAGGTAACTGCAACAATATCCACTCTTGTCCACTTGTAAAAGCACGAGTCTATAAATGAGCTTGCAGTACATGAGTACAATATAAACAAATTACCACTGGAATCACAGTAATAATAATAACTCTATCTTAAGAATTAATTTGCTTCTTGGAGTAAATATGGAAATTACACCTATATAACCATTACCTGTTTAAATAATCTCAAAGTGTAGGTTTTTGATAATCACTAAAGTAAAATATCAATTTGTGGACATAGAAAAGCTACACTAAAGTTTACCCAATTGTAGCCAAGATTTTAACAACAATTCCACTAATTTATTTATGCTCTCAAATAATTTATGCTTGTCTTGACATGTTATGAGATACCCAAGGCTTATCGTAGTGTACATAACAGTACAGAATGTGTATTATTTTATGGCCATATCAGCAACCGATATATGTTTTTCAGTGTTTTTCTCCTTATATTTTTGTCTTGTAAATTATAGCTTGGTACATACACTTATAGCTTGGTACATACACTTCCTGCCATGCCATGCACCTTATCCTATACCTTGTAATTGGGCCGAATTTATATATATACCCTTCAAGGTAATTTTAGAAATCAGCCATTCCCCTAAATTTGCCTTTAAACATCAAATGCAAAAATTAAATAAAATAAAAAAAATCTAGATTCAAACTTTGGGGTTCACTAAACACTGATCTATTGTTAATTAAAAGGAACATTTGGGCAAATAGTATTAATTGGAAAAACTCTCCATCTGAGCTTTAGGTCTATGTGATGCGTTTGATTATTTAAGCTTAAATCTGGCAATTTGGTATTGAGTTCGCTAAAATTCAGTGTTAATTGAATAAATCCCTTTGTGGAAATATACCTGTACACTCGCTGCTTTGTGTCTTCATAGAATATTGCTGCATCTTCTGCACACCAGGGCACAGAAGAAAAATTAAACGGAGACCTGTCCTGTCCCAACTTGTGATAATACTCCCCTTTACAATAGTTAAATTATGGTGTGCTAAAGGCAATTGTTTGTGAAGAAACATGAACAATAATGGGAAAGCAATAGCTGCAGTTAAACACTCCTTGTAATTAGCAAAACTTGAATTATTTGTATGTTTGTCTGGTATGTTAATTAAGCATCCTGTGTAGTAGTCATTAGTGGTTAAGTGTGTGCAAAGTGCTGAGTGATGCATCTATTTAAAGCAAGGTAAAGGTCACATGTCACTGGTGATGTGTTCCTATAAATGTAAGCTAAAATTCTTCTAAGAAATTGCTAAGTGTTAAGTAGCATAGGTGCTAATTAATTTTTACCTGACAATCTTTACGCCATAGAGATGACTTTTGATGAGTTTAAGATGGCGCTTTAAATAATGTTGTGTCAATGTAAAATAAGAAGAACAAAATTGCTAAAATAGGGTTAGATGGTGTGCTTGTCCAGTATTGTCTAAATATGCTGGCTTGTCCTCTCTCTACATCACTTGTGTGGACTTTATCAAATGTGCCTTTACCCATGCATCATTTCGCAGCCATAAGATTTTGTGTGACATGTAACATCATTGATACCTTTGTGCAAAAATTTCCAACATATAAATACCCAGCAATTCTTGTTCTTGACCGTTTTTTATGTATTTCCTCAATGTATATTTTCTAATAACTTCTGTACTCTGGCTCGTGCACTGTTCTTGACTGGCTAAGTAAGTTCCATCCTGAGTTCAACCCAGCTTTATTTTTTATTGCTAAAAATAACACTGAAAGGAATAGCACCCTGAAACCAAAATGGACCGAAAATGGTCCTTTACAGAGCAGGCAGAGCACCACCAGTGACAGTACCTAGTGTCTGGTGACCTATGGATCAGAGTTTCACTCCTGGGAAGCAGCTATCACCATTTATCCACACAGGGACTTTCATTACGATATCAATGCATTGCACCAACAAACTTAAATAGAGCAGGAACTTGTGAAAGAGGGTAAAACAGGAAAGAAGCTTGGATGGCATGATACTGAACCAGCATGACATACAACACGAGGGGTGTCAAACAAAAGGAAAGGTACAGCTGGAGAGCTGGGATCGCGTAGTGCAATCACTCTTCATATTCTGTCATATCATTTGAGTAATATTGGCTAAATTGAGGGCAGAGGTAACAAATAGCTTGTTATTGGTGACAAGGGGGTATTAGAATGGGAGAGTTAGCAGTGAAATCCAATCTATACGATGCTTTCATTGAGACCTAATTATAAAGTAATTCCAAGTAACATGCCATTATTCAAAGTAACATGCAGTACTCAATGCTGTGCTTTTCAAATCAAATGCCTTGTTTACTCTACTCTTGTCTTGCGGTTGAAACTTGTACAAAGTGATCCATTTAACCTTACACAGAAACAAGCTGATAGAGTGAATTATTCTTGCAAGTTTGTGTTTTTAGCAATGTAATGTATGCGTATAGGGCATGTACTGTGTGTTTGTAGTAGATGTAATGTGTGTGTTTAGGAAGTGTGTGTGTGTACGGGATGTAGTGTGTGCATGTGTATAAGGAATCCAGTGTATGTTTAAGGGATGCACTGGCTGAGTGTGTGTAAGGGATGAAGTGTGTGTGTTTGTGTATGTAGTGGATGCAGTGTGTGTGGGGGTGTAGTGTTTGTGTGTGTGTGTGTGTGTGTATATAGGGAATAGAGTGTGTGTAGGGGATGCAGGGTGGGTTTAAGGGAGGAAGTGTGTGCATAGTGGATTCAGTGTGTGTCAGTGGCAGAACACCCATATTTGCAAAGTTTGCGAGTGTGACTGGGCTTTGGATATTCTGCATCTCACAAAGGGCTCAGCATATGTGGAACTACTTCTAGCTGGGAGCTCACCAGGAGGTACTCACACTTAGCCCCCCCTGATTGGCATCTTTTAACAGGGGACCAGTTGGGCCTCACAGACATTTAGTGACACAGAAAGGGCCCCTGCCAAACACTAGTTCCCTTGCTGCCTGCTTTGAGATAGTGCATTCAGGTCACTTCCTCCCAGCTTGCAGAGAGCTGTAAGTGGAGGAGAGAAGGAAGCACACAAAGAGAGGAGCGGGAGACTGGAGAAGTCTGGTGCCTCAGACTCCCGTCAGCCTACTACCACATCTTGCATCCAGCTTCCTGAACCCAAAAGGTATGGAGATCGGAAGGTAGCTAAAAATATGTAAATAATAACTAATATATGTGTGTGTCTGTCAGTGTGTATATGTATCCGTGTGTGTCCATTTGTGAATATATATCTGTGTCAGTATGTGTATCTATGTGTTGCATACTTGCCAGCATTCAAATGGCAACACTGCACACAGATATGCCCCTGCATTCAAACATCAAACTGCACACAAATACAACCCTGCATTCAAACATCAACATTGTACAGAAACACACTCCTGCATTTAAACAGCAACACTGCACGCAAGTATACCCCTGCATTCAAACACCAACAGTACATACAAATGCCTAATTGCATTTAAAGACACACACACTCCTGCATTCAAATGTGCACACAGACACGTGTGAGGATATACATGTATGTATGTCTGCTTGAGCATATAAACACTATTGATCTTAAGCAGAAGATGCACAGTGTTATGAATTTAGCAGCTATTGGTTATGTATGTATATGCTTTATAAAAAAAAATATATATATATTTTAGTATAAAAGCTAAGTTTTAATCCAGTCCTGGATTTGGTGCTGTGAATTCATTGGTTGCAGGGCCGTCCCAGGATATTGTGCTGCCTAGGTCCAAGGATGAAATGCCCCACCCTTCCCCCCCCACACCAAAAGCACGCCAACATCTATTATGTTATGCAGTGTGCGTAATGAATGCAATCTCAGTTTGTGTAGTGGATGCAGTGTGCGTATTGTATGCATTGTGTGTGTAGTGAATGCTGTGTATGTGTTTCATGGATGCTGTCTGTTTTTGTGCCATGGATGTAGTGTGTATTGTATGCAGTGTGTGTGGACTACATTGTCTGTGTGTGTGGAAGTTGGTGCAGTGTCTGTGTTTGTTTAGTGTATGCAGTGTGTGTAGTGCATGCAATATTTGTGTGGTGGATGCAGGGTGTCTAGTGGATGCAGTGTCTGTGTAATGGATGTAGGGTGTCTCTATGTGGACACAGTAGATGTAATGTCTGTGCAGTGCATGTAGTGTTGGATAAGTGCTGGGGGGATGAGCAGTTTAAAATACCTGAGTGCTTGAAAGGGGGAGGGTAGTATGTAGGAAGGTGACAGTATAGGGGGGGCAGTATGAAAGGAAGGTGACAGTATGGGGAGGGCAGTATGTAGGAAGGCTGTGGGGGGCAGGCTGTATGGGTGACATTGTGGGGGGGGGGAGACCATGGAGGAGTAGGGTGTGAAGGACATGATGTGGGGGACAGGCTGTGAGGGGGAGCATGGTGTGGGGGGACAGGCTGTGGGGGTGCAGGTTGTGGGAGTGTGATGGGATTCCAGCATGGTCAAAATTTAGTAGGCCAAAATCTCCATGTGGCATATGTGTATATTGTGTCAGTTAGTTAGCTACACGTAGCTAGGATACTGTCATCAGTGTACTGAGCATGTGCAGGAATGCAGGAACTGAAATTGCACTTATTTCCTTTGTCTTGGATGAGCCTTGTGGTTTGACTAGATGTACAAGTCTATATTCTGCTCATTGATTGGTTAAAGGTATATGTGGGTGTAGCTATTAATGGGAGGAGTTATAGTGCTATATAAGGAATGTACACTATATGTTGGTCTCTTAGAATGTTGGAACAGGAGTTCATCTGAGACCCGATCGGTAATGTGAATAAAGGCCTCTTACTTCCTGAAGATTTGTGTCAATATCTCTGTGTTTGGCTTCTGCATGCTTACACTGTAACATTTCTGGTGCATTGGCCGGGAACCTCATCGCACGGAAGCTGGCGCAGAGATTTGAGACGGTAAACTTTTACCAAACCTTCTACGCTACAATCCTGGACTTCTACTGCGTGGACCTCCTTTCGTCTCGGCGCCACTGGCCTTTTGTCCAGGAGATCATCAGCTTCTGCGCAGTGAGTCCCGGATTGTTCCGTTGTTGAGTGTGAACCCAGGTCCAGGAACTAACAGGTAAGACTGATACCGTTAGAGCTGTAGGCCCACAAGGGGTTTGTATTTGGAATTGGTTTGGTTGTATGGAATCTGCCCTGTCCTAAGGGATGGAAGAAGCAAAGGCGGACTGCTTATCTGGAAATTAGACGCTCTGTAGTCAGCCCGTCTAATATAGGTGGTTTGGGTCAGACTGAGTTCTGGTGTAAATAGCTCATGTCGGACACCGATGTCCTGCCTTGACTAGCATGCTAGGTGTAAATTTTGGTTGCTATGACAAGGGGAGATCGGCGGAATTTTAGCATTCTCTGTTGTATATTATAGTTTGCTAGATTTCACCCTATCTTAACTAAGTGTGCTCTGTTGTAAATCCAGCCACTAGATTATTGATGGTTTCATAGACTAAAAGGGTATTGGTGTAAATTTTGCCCTCTAGTTCGCTATACGTGGTGTCTGGGCAGCGAAGAACTTATCGAATCTCTGGTGTACAAATAGATCAAAAGCTCTCGAGGTGCTGGCCAGTTAGAATAGTTGGGATTATTGTAAATGTTGTTAAATATATTGTAGTTGGTGAATTGGTTAATTTGTATGTCCTACTAGAAAGTTAGAGCTCTGCTGTCTAGTGGGAGTGTAAATTGTGTGTATAACTGTAAAATAGCGCACGTACCATAACTACTGACATGTACCATAACCACTGACATTGTGTAAAAATTACTAACAATTGCTGTTTTATGTTATATGTATAATACCATAACTGTTACTAACTGATCTGTGACTTTAAAACTGTATTATAACCACTTACTAACTGTACCATAACCACTGACTGTAAAGATGAGTGTTGAGGATAAAATTCCCCATAATGTTAAGAACCTATTTATTGATTTGGCTGAGGGTATTGCAGGTAGTCTTAATGTAACTAATTGCTATGTGTGTGGAGGTACTAATATGGGAGACCAGTGGCCATGGGAGGCAAAGGAAATATGGTACCCTGGCTCTGAGACATATGAACAACAGATATCTTTCCAGTCTGATCATCAAGTAAGTACTAGAAGTAAATCGGAATGGTGGTTAAAAACGTCCATTATAGGTCATGTTTGTATAGCCAGGAAAGGGACAATGTATAACACGTCTGTAGGTGAGCTAACTTGCTTGGGACAAAAAGCCTATAATGTTAATACTAAAAATACTACTTGGTGGTCAGCTTCAAATGTCTCGGAGCCTACTAATCAGTTTGCCAATTACACTCATTTAAAGGAGTTATGGTTTGACTTATCGGCTACATCTAGTTGGAAAGCCCCAGCAAATTTACACTGGATTTGTGGTAAGAAAACTTATTTGGAGTTACCACAAGATTGGGAAGGGGCATGTGTATTAGGTATGCCAAAGCCATCCTTCTTCTTGTTGCCATTCGAGACAGGAGAGACCTTGGGAGTTAAGGTTTACGATGTAAATCATAAAAGGGAGAGAGCATCCTTGAATATAGGTAGCTGGGAAGATGATGAGTGGCCCCCCCAACGTATTATTAATTATCATGGACCTGCTACTTGGGCAGAAGATGGCACTTATGGATATAGAACTTCGATATAAATGCTCAACCGCATTATTAGACTACAGGCGGTAGTTGAGATTATCACTAATGAGACAGCACAAGCGCTTAATCTTCTAGTTAAGCAAAATACCAGGATACCGTCAGCTATATACCAGAATAGGCTAGCCCTTGATTACTTACTAGCAGTAGAAGGAGGTGTATGCGGAAAGTTAATCTAAGTAACTGTTGTCTGCACATAGATGATGAAGGGCAGGCAGTGGCTGAACTTACAAACCACATGGTTAAATTTGTGCATGTACCTACTCAGGTCTGGAATGGGTATAACCTAAGTAGTTGGTTTGGAAGTTGGTATGAGCAGCTTGGAGGAATTAAGACATTAGTAGGAGGAGTAGAATTTATTATATTTTTTGTGTGCCTCCTCCTGCCCTGTCTAATTCCACCAGTGGTAAGGTCCCTACGTAGTATTATAGAGAGTACTATAGAGAGAAAGACAGCTGCCCATGTAATGGCTGTCTGGAAGATATGATCCCCTAGCCCGAAGATATATTCAGGATGAGGAATGTTGAAGGAGTTTTTAAGATGCTTACAAGGTCTACTCTGGTTCAATGGCTACTTGAGAGATGTAGGTAAAACTGTGATTGGTGATGCATCTGGAATAATGTTATATCAGAGGCATCAAAGGGGGGAATGTGATGGGATTCCAGCATGGTCAAAATTTAGTAGGCCAAAATCTCCATGTGGCATATGTGTATGTTGTGTCAGTTAGTTAGCTACACGTAGCTAGGATACTGTCATCAGTGTACTGAGCATGTGCTGGAATGCAGGAACTGAAATTGCACTTATTTCCTTTGTCTTGGATGAGCCATGTGGTTTGACTAGATGTACAAGTCTATATTCTGCTCATTGATTGGTTAAAGTAATGGGAGGAGTTATAGTGCTATATAAGGAATGTACACTATGTGTTGGTCTCTCAGAATGTTGGAACAGGAGTTCATCTGAGAACCGATCGGTAATGTGAATAAAGGCCTCTTACTTCCTGAAGATTTGTGTCAATATCTCTGGGTTTGGCTTCTGCATGCTTACACTGTAACAGGAGTACAGGGTGTGGGGGGGACAGGCTGTGAGGGACGTGGTGTGGGGGAGCAGTCTATGGGAGTGCAGGCTGTGGGGGATCATGGTGTGGGAGTGCAGGCTGTGGGGGGTGGCAGAGTGTAACATGGTGAGGAGGGGAAGGCTGTGAGGGACATGGTGTGGAGCAGCAGGCTGTAAGGGATGGGACAGGGTGTGGAGGTGCAGGCTATGGGGGAAGCAGGCTATAAGGGGTGGGGCAGGCTGTGTGGGGAGCCGGCTTTGGGGGGTTGAGGTGGGGGGGGACAGATTGTGGTTGCGAGGTACAGGATGAGGTGGGGGGAAAGGTTGGGGGAGGCAGGTTGTGGTTGGGGGAACAAGTTGTGGTTTAGGGACAATTTGAGGTGAGGAGAGGGCAGGCAGTGTGGGGTGGGCAGGTTGTGGGGAGGCTGTGACAAGCCTCACCAAAGTGAGATACCATTTTCCTGGTGGTCCGGTGGGATCGCTCTCCTGTCTGCAGCTCCCTCGGGTGTGAGCTGCAGACCATGTGGTTTGAGTTCTTGTGAGCTTCGGTCAGAGCGGTGCCGTGGTAATCCGCTGCAACGCTCTATGAGCTTGCAAGATCTCCATCACATAGTCTGCAGCTCTGCACCCGGCGGAGCTTTAGACTGGAGGCTCTCAGTCACGGCAGACTGAGCAGAATGGCTGCACCCGGTGGCATGCAGGGCGAGCTGCCGGGCCCCCTCCTGGTGTCGGGCCCTCTGTCATAGACCAAAGACCAGAGAGGTCAGTCTGCCTGACCCAGGCTCCTAACGGCCGGAGCGGCAAAATGCCCCTGTGCCACCTGCAGCCATGGCTCCAGTCCATCCTATGGATGGGCCAGCCCTGTTTGGTTGCATTATCTAGAGGTCTCTTGTCATGATGGATATGCTGCCGGCCTTTCAAAGATTTCTCACTGAGCTGACTTGGGAAGTCTGTGATTGGACAGCAACAGAAAGTCTGGGCTGGGGTTAGAATGGGAGTATTTGCAAAGGCAGCAGACAAGAAACTGCAGCTTTTGCAGGCTCTTTTTATATATAACCCTAATGAAAAAATACATAATTAAATGCATGCATATTTTCATTGAGGATATATCTGCTAACAGTGAATGTTATTTATTTTGTATTTGGGAAGTGGAGTGTCCCATTAACCTATTTTTTAAATTTGCTATCAGATCACCAGAGCTTGTTGCCTTGTGATACAGTATATTTCAAAACTATCCCAACAAGTTTAAATAACACATTAGAGATTAAATTTCCTGTCTTTTTTAAAAAAAATTCTTCATTTGATGACAACAAGCGTGCAGAGCCACAACAGCATCTACATGCGTTTTCAAGACATTTCAAAAGTGTGGCAGTTTGATCGGCACATTTTTTATCTTTTTATTGAGGTTTTTACATGTTGTAAAAAAAATAAAAAAAAACATTTACTTGGTAAACATTGTGAAACTCGCAGGTTTCTGATGATTGTAGGTACATATTAAACAGTGAGATATGCAAATCTCTACGTAAGCTTCAGTAGTAAGGAGACTCGCAGGTCTCTTAGCATGGTGTAGAACTTGTTAGCGTCCTTCAGGTGCGAGTTTGCAAGTCACCAATACCGTTGTCGGGCTGATTGACTTTAGTCGTTTACCTTTCAGTTAACTATGTGCAGATGTGTGTTGTAATATGTTCTTCTATAAGTCTAGGATTGTTTTTCTAGATTTAGCTATCATCTCTGTTTCGCTGACTGTCGATGTGGTCAATTCACGCTTGTCGCATGGCTGTATATAGTTCGAGAAAAGGGTCTTAGGGTACGGGTGGGGATGGGGGAAGGGTGTGTTGTCCCTTTTTTGCTCCCTGTCACTCCAAATTGGGCCTGATCTGCCTCTTCTAGGTTCAGGCCGTGTGTGTGTGATTCATTGCGTGTTCTGACATTGTCTTGTTTGTAAGTGTAGTAGAGGGGTTGTCTCAAATGTCATGTTGTCGTGTATGTGGTTGACTTGTTTGTCTTTACCTACTGTGGTGAGAGTAGTGTAGGTAGTGTAGCAGAGGTCAAGGTTTGTAAGGAGGCCACGGGGCACTTCCCCGTGGGTAAGTTACCTTCTGTCTCTTTCACCTGTGTCACCAGTCCCTGAGTGATTCGGGACTCATTGTCAGGATTACTGTTTGATCCAGCACGTAGAACTGTACAGCACGGATGACAAATAAGTAACGTATTACCGGTCCTTAGAATGGCCGGATTTAACGTACAAAGAATAGTCAAAAATACTAGCCGAGGTCAGGGAACACAGAAAGGGACACAGCGATGAGGAAAGCCAGGAGTCAGGATACCAGAATATAGAGAAGTCAATAAACAAAGCCAAAGTCAAAAACCAGGTAGAAAATTATAAACAGGAACGCGCTCTCGGACAACCACAAGGGAAACCACGACAGGGCACTGAGCATGCTGAGAACTGGGCCTAAATACCCCTCCTTTCTTTCTGATAGGCTGTAACCGGCCTTTGACCCCAAAGTCAGTTACCAGGTTTCATTTGCATAATTGCTGCTCAGCATTAACCCTTCTGTGGATTAGGTTGCTGCTTGGCACAACTTTTCCTGTGTGGACAGTAAATGTCATTAACCACTTTTCTATAAGCGGATGAATACATGAGACCAGGTTTCATTTGCACAATTACTGCTCAGCATTAAACCTTCTGTGGATTAGGTTGCTGCTCGGCACAACTTTTCCTGTGTGGACAGTAAATGTCATTAACCACATTTCTATAAGCGGATGAATACGTGACATTACCCCCCACCTGAAGAACGCCCACCGGGCGGACAGGACCAGGCTTGAGAGGAAATTTAGCGTGAAAAGCGCGGATCTTACAGCCCGCATGCAGGTCAGGAGCCGAAACCCAAGAACGATCAGCAGGACCGTAACCTTTCCAAACAACCAAGTACTGTAAAGTGCCCCGAGAAAACCTAGAATCCACGATAGAAGATACCTCATACTCTTCCTGACCACCCACCACCACCGGAGGGGGAGGAACACAAGGAACAGTATATCTATTGCAGACAAGAGGTTTGAGTAAGGACACATGAAAAGTGTTGGGAATCCCTAAAGATGCAGGAAGAGCCAGAGAGTAAGACACTGGATTGATCCTACGAAGCACTCTATAGGGACCAAGGAATCTGGGGGCAAACTTCATGCTAGGGACCTTAAGCTTGATGTTGCGAGATGACAACCAAACCCGGTCCCCCACTTGGTACACCGGGTTGGCACTCCTACGCTTATCAGCAAAATGTTTGAAGCGTTCAGCAGCAGCCCCTAGAGCAGTTTGAACCTTAACCCAGGTATCCCGAATGGAGGCCAGACGCTCATCCAGAGCAGGAATGGCAGTATCAGAAAATACCGCAGGGAGAACCGTAGGATGCCTACCATTATTGACAAAAAATGGACTGTGCCCAGAGGAGTCATGAACAGCATTGTTTCTAGCGAACTCGGCCCACGGGAGTAGTTCGGACCAATTGTCTTGTGTGCTATTAATAAAACAACGCAAATAAACTTCTAATGACTGGTTAGCCCTCTCAGCTGTACCATTGGTCTGTGGATGGTAGGAGGAGGAGAAGGAGAGATCAATCCCCAATTGTTTACTGAACGCCCTCCAGAACCTGGACACAAACTGAGAGCCCCTATCAGACACAATATTGTGGGGGATGCCATGCAAACGGACAATTTCACGTATGAAAATTAGGACCAAATCTTGCGAAGATGGCAACTTCTTGAGAGGAATGAAGTGAGCCATCTTAGAAAATCGGTCTACAACCATGAGAATAGTAGTGAACCCAGCAGAGCTAGGAAGCTCTACAATAAAGTCCATGGATAAGTGGGACCATGGAATCTCAGGAACAGGAAGAGGCTGCAACAGGCCACAAGGAAGTGCATGAGTCACCTTAGAAACTGCACACACAGAACATGCCTGCACATACTCCTTTACATCTTTCCTGAGTGAATCCCACCAAAATGATCTAGTGATCGCGGCAGTGGACTTATTGATGCCCGGGTGTCCAGCAGTTATATTGTCATGGAACACTTTCATGATATTAACCCTTTCACATAGGGGAACGAACAGTTTATCACACGGTTTACCACTGGGCGCCTGAGGCTGGGCCTCCAGTATGGTGCCAAGCAGTGGAGAAGACAGTGAGAGGACAGTAGTGGCAATAATACACTCTGGTGGAATAATAGGAGATGTCACCTGTTCCGGAGCTGACTCATTATCAAATTGCCTGGACAAGGCATCAGCCTTGGTATTTTTAGAACCAGGTCTATAAGTAATGAGAAAGTTAAAACGTGAAAGGAACAGTGACCATCTAGCCTGTCTGGAAGACAAACGTTTGGCATCCCCTATATATGCCAGATTTTTGTGGTCGGTTATGATCAACAGGGGGTCCTTGGAACCCTCCAAAAGATGTCGCCACTCCTTGAGGGCAAGAATAATGGCCAACAGTTCTCTATTGCCAATATCATAGTTGCGCTCAGCAGGAGACATCTTTCTGGAGAAGTAGCCACAAGGATGCAATGGTGTTCCCTGGCTTTCTCTCTGAGAGAGAACAGCCCCTACCCCTGTCTCGGATGCATCAACCTCCAATATAAAAGGTTTACTAGTGTCGGGATGTTTTAGTATGTCCGCAGAGGCAAATCTTTGTTTAAGAGTCTCAAAAGCATTCACAGCCTCTTTGGACCATACCGTGCTACTAACCCCTTTGCGAGTCATATTTGTGATTGGGGCTATTACAGAAGAAAATCCCTTGATGAATCTTCTGTAATAGTTGGCAAAACCAATAAACCTTTGAATGGCTTTTAAACCAGAGGGTAATGGCCAGTGTAGTACAGCCTCTAGTTTTTTAGGATCCATTTGAAATCCCGATGCAGAGATGTTGTAACCCAAAAAGTGGACTTCAGGCTGGTCAAATATGCACTTTTCTAATTTGCAATAAAGTTTATTTTTCAACAACGTCTGCAGAACCTGTTTCACATGGGAGTGGTGAGTCTGAAGATCAGGGGAATACACCAAAATATCGTCCAAATAAACCAAGACAAATGAGTAAATGAATTCCCTGAGTACATCATTTATAAAGTCTTGGAATACGGCCGGGGCGTTGCATAACCCAAATGGCATTACCAGATATTCATAGTGTCCACTACGGGTATTAAATGCCGTCTTCCACTCATGATTCTCTTTAATTCTAACCAAATTGTAAGCGCTCCTAAGGTCAAGCTTAGTAAATACTTTAGCTCCCTGAAGTCTATCGAACAATTCGGAAATGAGTGGGATAGGGTATGCATTTTTTACAGTGATTTTATTAAGTGCCCTGTAGTCTATGCAAGGGCGTAACTCACCACCCTTTTTCTCAACAAAAAAGAATCCTGCACCAGCTGGTGAGGATGACTTTCTTATGTGCCCTTTGCTCAAGGATTCTTTGATGTATTCCTCCATTATTTTACTCTCCTGGGGAGATAAGGCATAAACTGCCCCCTTAGGTGGCATAGCGCCTGGAAACAGGTTAATGGCACAATCATATGCTCTGTGGGGAGGCAATACATCAGATTGAGCCTTGTTAAACACCTCCTGAAGTTCTTGGTATTGTATGGGAACTCCAGGAGTTTGGGGAGTGGTAGTGGGAAGGTCAATAGTATCCAATCTCTTTAGTACTGGTTTTATACATCTCCCCATACACTCTTTACCCCATTCTAATATCTCCCCATTAGCCCAGTCAATATAGGGATTGTGCTTACTCAGCCACGGAAACCCTAATATGATAGGACATGATGGAGAAGTAATAACCTGAAACGTCATCTCCTCCCTATGGGAGGCCCCAATGGAGATCGTAATAGGGACAGTTTCGTGGGTTATAAGCGGTTGTGTGAGTGGTCTACCATCAATAGCCTCTACAGCTAGCGGCGTAGGTCTCTCCCTGACCGGTATCTCATTACCCCTAATAAACTGGACATCAATAAAATTTCCAGCAGCACCTGAGTCCATTAGGGCACTGCAAGAAAACTTCTTGTTATCAAGGGAAATAGATACCTCAAGGAGGAATCTACTTTTGTTTTTGTTAGAGGACAACTCCATCACACCTAAGATCTGTCCCCTTAAGGTTCTTAGGTGCGGAAGTTTTCCGGACGCACTGGACAATTAGTTATCATATGTCCCTTTCTACCGCAATATAGGCATAACCCCTCCCTTCTCCTATACTGTTTTTCGGCCTCTGACAGTCTAGTGACCCCCAACTGCATAGGTTCGGGTTCGGACTGTACAGGGAGGTTAGACAAAACAGGTTTAGAGAATTGAGGTGCTAGGGACATAGCCGTACGTCTGGTCTTGCTTCTGGTGACTTCTCTGAGTCTTAACCTATTATCAATATGCATGACAAAGGTAATAAATTCGTTAAGACTCTTAGGTAATTCTTTAGCGGCTATCTCATCTAGAGAGACCCTTTTTGAATGCTGAGATTAACCCATTGTTAGTCCAGTCTACCTCGGAAGCTAAGGTACGGAATTCAATAGCATAATCCGAGATAGACCGGTTACCTTGTCTGATGTGCATTAGGGCAGTGGAGGCGTCATCCTCTCTACCCAATGGCTCAAACGTGAGCTTGAATTCGGCAAGGAATTCCTGGTAATTATGAGCTATGCTCCGATTACTCTCCCACAACGGATTAGCCCAGGCAAGGGCCTTGCCCTTTAATTGATTCATTAGATAACCAATTCTTGCTCTGTCCGTGGGGAATGACCCTGGTGAGGCCTCAAAATGGTACTCCACCTGATTAAGAAAACCCCTGCATTCCTGGATATTGCCATCAAACTGTAGGGATGGTGATAAGGAGATGCTAGGAGTCATATTAACAGTGGGTGGAGGTACACAGGGTAGAGGTGCTATAGGAGGAGACGCTGCAGGCTGCAGATTCTCCGTTCTAGCGAGAAGCGTACTTAAAGCCTGAGTGAATTGATCCATGCGGTGATCATTCTCCTCTAATTTCCTCTCGCAAGCAGCTATGTGCTGACACAGTTCTACAGGATCTATGGCCATGTCGTAATGTCAGGATTACTGTTTGATCCAGCACGTAGAACTGTACAGCACGGATGACAAATAAGTAACGTATTACCGGTCCTTAGAATGGCCGGATTTAACGTACAAAGAATAGTCAAAAATACTAGCCGAGGTCAGGGAACACAGAAAGGGACACAGCGATGAGGAAAGCCAGGAGTCAGGATACCAGAATATAGAGAAGTCAATAAACAAAGCCAAAGTCAAAAACCAGGTAGAAAATTATAAACAGGAACGCGCTCTCGGACAACCACAAGGGAAACCACGACAGGGCACTGAGCAGGCTGAGAACTGGGCCTAAATACCCCTCCTTTCTTTCTGATAGGCTGTAACCGGCCTTTGACCCCAAAGTCAGTTACCAGGTTTCATTTGCATAATTGCTGCTCAGCATTAACCCTTCTGTGGATTAGGTTGCTGCTCGGCACAACTTTTCCTGTGTGGACAGTAAATGTCATTAACCACTTTTCTATAAGCGGATGAATACATGAGACCAGGTTTCATTTGCACAATTACTGCTCAGCATTAAACCTTCTGTGGATTAGGTTGCTGCTCGGCACAACTTTTCCTATAAGCGGATGAATACATGACACTCATGCCGTGCTGTCGTAGCCTTACCGCCTGGGGGGGGCTAGGGATGGGTTATGCAGGCGCCAGTCGCTCCCGCGCGAGCCCTGAGGCAGGTTGGGAAAGCGGCATGGGGTGGGGGGGGGAGTCCCGAGGCGGGGGTGTTGTGTAAGTTACGTATTGTTCATGTGTGCTCCGATGTCCCCTGTATCTCCCGTCCACCTTGTGGTCGTATTAGGTATATGTACCATGGCCTCCATAGTTCTGCATGTTTGGTGCTTCTCCCCTGTAAGTCTGCGTTCTTCGCCTCCGCTGTGTGAATTTCTTCAACTTTCTGTTGCCATTGCGCAATCGTGGGTGGTTGTGTACTTTTCCACAACGTTGGGATTAGGGCTTTAGCCGCATTGAGTAGATGTCTCAAAATGGATTTCTTGTATTGTGCTACGGATTGGTCCGTGAAGTGAAGTAGGGCGGTTTCTATGCTAAGTTCCGGCGTATCGCCTAAGATCTCGTTCAGTTCTTGTCGGATTTGGTCCCAGTATGGTCGTATTTTAGTGCAGTCCCACCAGATGTGTCGTATTGTTCCCGTGTGGGCTTCGCATCTCCAGCATGTGTCAGGAGTCCCTGGGAATATCCTGTGTAGCAATGCGGGTGTGCGGTACCAGTGGGATATCAGTTTGAAATTGGTATTTTGAGCTGATCGAACTCTTGTGTTGTAGTATGAGGATCTGTTCCCATTGTGCGTCACTGTATGTCCTGCTCGTGAGGTCTTCCCATTGTCTCTTATACGCTATATTTCTGACCCGGTCGCCCAACAGTATTCTCTGGTATAGTATGGAGACCCTCCCATCCGCTTTAGGTGTGTCGACGCACAGGCTTTCGAACCAAGTTGCATCTCTATGTACCGCCTGTCTGTTCGGGATATTGTAGTAGAAATGTCTTATCTGCGCATAGCGGAATCTATGCATGAGAGAGGGGGTTTCGGTCCCGGTCCATTCTTGTAGGGTCTTTAGCCCTGCGTTATGTAGCGCCTCCTTCAGAGGGAGATAGTCTCCTCCATTCGCCCCTGGCCATGCGCCTCTCGGTAGGCCGCCTCCTAGAGCTGTGTTGTGTGTCAGTGGGATCAATGGGCTTGGTTGCGGGGATATATAGGATTCTTTTCTCACTGTAGCCCATGTTTTCAGTGTTTGTGTTATGGGTGAGGTCCTACTCATAGTCGGCAATTCTCCATGGGCTTGGTTCCACACTAGTGAGTGGAGGGTACCGTTCATGCTTTCCCTATCTAGGTCAGCCCATCTTTTGTAGTTCGGGCCTGCGTGCCAGTCTCTTATCCACTGCAGAACAGCTGCATGATAGTATTTTCATACGTCTGGTAGTGCTAGTCCACCCCATGATTTGGGTAGGCAGAGTTTATCGTGGCTGAGTCTCGCTTTGCACCCTTTCCAGACATAACTTCCGATCGCTGATTTTATTGTCGCAAAGAAGTCTGGTGGGAGATGCCAAGGAATGGTGTTGAAATAATACAGGAGTCTTGGCAATATATTCATCTTCACCACCGCTATTCGTCCCTGCCAGGAGATGTAATCATGATTCCACGATTTCAGATCTCTTTGAAGTTGTTGAAGTAGCGGGGTGTAGTTCCTTGTGAATATCTCTGTTGGTCTACGTGGGATCCATATTCCGAGGTATTTCATAGTTCCGTGTGATCTGATCCCATTCCGGTGTCGGGGTCGATATTTGTAGTAGTTCGCATTTCGAGAGGTTCAGTTTGAGCCCTGATGCTCGGCCATAGTTTTCAAACTCCTCCATTAGTGCGGGTAGTGTATGCATCGGGTTGTTTACATAGAAGAGCATATCGTCAGCGTAGGCAGCCACCTTGTGTTCTTGTTCTTTGTATCGGAGTCCTTGGATGTTGGGCGTTCGTCGGATCTTATCTAGGAAAGGCTCCAGTGTGAGAGCGAATAGAAGGGGGGACAAGGGGCATCCTTGCCTGGTGCCGTTGTGGATGTCGAAGCTAGTTTTGAGTGCTCCGTTGACACGTATCCTTGCATTTGGATTGCGATACAGTGTTTCAATCCACGTGAGCATCCCTCTCCTTAATCCTACCCTGGCGAGCGTTGCCAACATGAAGTGTCACTTGACCCGGTCAAACGCCTTTTCTGCATCCGTGGAGAGCAATAGCATGTTCTTGTGTTCCTTTTGTGCCAGGTGTTGGATAGTAAACGTCCTCAGGGTGCAGTCTCTGGCTTCTCTCCCCGGAATGAAGCCTGTTTGATCTGGATGGATCAGCCTCGGGAGGTAGGGTTGTAATCTATTTGCTATAATCTTGGAGAATAGTTTGACATCTGTATTGAGGAGTGAGATGGGGCGGTAGTTGCTGCAGAATTCCGGATTCTTACCTGGTTTGGGTATGACTGTAATGGTGGCGGCCATTGTTTCTGAGTGGAACCCGTCCCCTTTCTGCAGTTGGTTTAGTGCAGCGGTCAGTCGGTGAATCAGGATGTCACCGAATTTCTTATAGTATGCGGCCGGGAATCCGTCTGGGCCGGGTGCCTTGCCATTTTTTGACACCTTAATCGCCAGTCTGACTTCCTCTTCGGATATCGGCGCTTTGAGCGCTTCTGCTTCTTCTTCCGTAAGCGCCTCTGGTTGGAATCCTTGGAGGTATAGCTCCGCTGCTCTGGTGGCTGCCTCCTGATTCCCTGTAGTATGGTCCACGTGGATATTATATAGTGTTGTGTAATATGCGCGAAACTCCTCCGCTATTTCTTCTGGGAATTGTGTGAGGCGTCCTCTTGAGGTTCGCAGCGTTGGTACTTGGGCTCTCATTTGTTGCCCTCTTATCATCTGCGCTAGCAGCCTGCCGCTTTTATTTGCATGTATGTAATAGAAGGCCTTCGAGCGCTGTAGTGCTCTGTGGTATTTGTGGTCTATGAGCTCTGTGAGTTGTCTGCGTGCTGACAGGAGGTCCCGATAGTGGGCGGCTAGTTGGCTTCGTTTATGAAGGGTCTCGAGTTTCACTATATGTGCCATTAGATCTTCTATTGCTTTAAGGTTGTCCCGTTTTTTGAGCGACGCTAGTCGTATAAAGTGTCCCCTGAGTACGATCTTATGGGCCTCCCAGAGTGTGATCTGTGACATGTCGGGTGTTGCATTCTCTTCGAAGTATTAGTTCAGATGTTCGGTCAGTTGCGATCGAATTGCCACATCTAGGAGGAGCGATTCGTTCATCCTCCACGACGTTCTAGTGGGCTTAAAGAGGGGGGAGTCTAGGTGTATGGAGGTTTTGCTGTGATCCGCCCATGGGGTTGGTCTAATGTCGGCTTTTTGTAGGTGGCACATTTTTTATAATCATGAAAATATCAGGCTAATAAGCATTGCTTATATAATATAACATGTTAGGGTAATTAAGCATATTAAAATGTGATTCACAGGTTAATACAAGTATGGGTATGGCTTGGCTTTAAGCGTGTTTAAGAGTAGTGTAGGCTATTAACATTAACATTGTCATATAAGCGATAGTTTTATAACATGCTAAACAACTATTAACTTTTGAGTATGGGAGCCACTGGGTACTTATTTTCAGACTATGTGTAGATAATTTGTTTTCATACAGGAGTATTCGCTAGGCAGGGCCGTCTTTAAGGAGGGGCAAAAGGGGCAGTTGCCCTGGGCCCAGTTACTCCTGGGGGGCCCAAGGCAGCTGAAGTTATCAGGGGCCCTGGCCCTTTAATACTGTTCTGTAATATGGGGAGGCTGAATACATACACACAGCTAGCCTCCTCACACACTGCCCTGTGATTCTGTTTCTTCCCCGTGGCATGCTGGGAGTAAGTGAGGTCAGATTGCTTTCTCCCAGTAGGAACAGATCGCTTCCTCCGCAGTGCTACTGGGGAGGGGGCACACACCACACAGAGGATGCAAGCATTGTGGGGGAGAGAGACTGGGGCAGCTGAATGCACACTCCCATCAGCCTGGGCCAGCAAGCTCCCACTGGACCCCAGGAAAGCCACCCCTCTGTACCCAAAAGGTAAGCAGACAGGAGGGTGGCTAAATATTGTTTGTTTTGCTAATTTCTGATTTCACTTTTATTCATCAGATATTACAAACACCCATGTGTTGGTGTTTGTAATGAAACACACTGGGAATAACTATATGTTACAAATCCTAGAAGAGCCTGACAGTTCCCTATTAAATATAAATTTAAAAAAATATTTATTTTAAAATATTATTGCATAAAGTGTTATCAAAGGCTGAACACCATTTCCAAATGTCACTTTTGACAAATTCTCTACCGGGGTATGTAAGAACAGAGTTGAAACATTATATTGGCCAAGGTTGCTGGGAGTTGCTGTCCAGGAGCTGCTAAAGGGCAGAGATTAAAATATGTAAATTTACACATATATGTGTGTGTGTATCTGTCTGTGTTTATGTCATTGTGTGTATCTGGTTGTGTTTGTGTCAGTGTGTGTATCTGGCTGGGTTTATGTCATTGTGTGTATCTGGCTGTGTTTGTGTCATTGTTTGTATCTGGCTGTGTTTGTGTCAGTGTGTGTATCTGTCTCTGTTTATGTCATTGTGTGTATCTGGCTGTGTTTGTGTCAGTGTGTGTATCTGGCTGGGTTTATGTCATTGTGTGTATCTGGCTGTGTTTGTGTCAGTGTGTGTATCTGGCTGGGTTTATGTCATTCTGTGTATCTGGCTGTGTTTGTGTCAGTGTGTGTATCTGACTGGGTTTATGTCATTGTGTGTATCTGGCTGTGTTTGTGTCAGTGTGTGTATCTGGCTGTGTTTATGTCTTTGTGTGTATCTGGCTGTGTTTGTCAGTGTATCTGCATGTATGTATACCTGTGTATGTGTACTTGTGTGTCAGTGTGTATGGGTACGTGTGTGTGTATGTGTGCAACTGAGTGTGTGGTAATGCATACATCCCAGCATTTTAATGCCAACACTGCACACAAATACACTCCTACATTCCATCGCTAGCACTGTACACATATACAACCCTGCATTTATACCTTTGTATGTGTGTGTACATACCTGTGTCAGTGTGTGTGTGTGTGTATGTATGTCTGTGTGTGGATGTGCCAGTGTGTGTGTACAGGGAGTGCAGAATTATTAGGCAAGTTGTATTTTTGAGGATTAATTTTATTATTGAACAACAACCATGTTCTCAATGAACCCAAAAAACTCATTAATATCAAAGCTGAATATTTTTGGAAGTAGTTTTTAGTTTGTTTTTAGTTTTAGCTATGTTAGGGGGATATCTGTGTGTGCAGGTGACTATTACTGTGCATAATTATTAGGCAACTTAACAAAAAACAAATATATACCCATTTCAATTATTTATTATTACCAGTGAAACCAATATAACATCTCAACATTCACAAATATACATTTCTGACATTCAAAAACAAAACAAAAACAAATCAGTGACCAATATAGCCACCTTTCTTTGCAAGGACACTCAAAAGCCTGCCATCCATGGATTCTGTCAGTGTTTTGATCTGTTCACCATCAACATTGCGTGCAGCAGCAACCACAGCCTCCCAGACATTGTTCAGAGAGGTGTACTGTTTTCCCTCCTTTGTAAGAAATTATGACCCTCTTACAAGGATATTCTTTTAGGGAATGTGTGACAAATAAGACATAAACACAAGTGTATAATAAAATGTATTGTAAATATTCACTTAAGGATACTGTTAGATTTTAAAAGGATATACACAATATACATTATACATTATATCCGGTACATAATCAAAAGCTACATAATAAAAAGGCAATACTTAAACATTTAAATGCAGGTCTTCCCCTTGCGCCTTCATCTTGGGTAATCTGGGACAGCCTCTCTTAGTTCACCATGGCCCTGCTTGCTGCGTTGTCCTCTCCAAAGAGAGAGAGAAAGAGAGAGCCTTCCTTGGTTGTTGTCCTTTTAAAGACTGATTCTTGGAGTAATAAACTACAAGTCCCAGAATCCCTTTTCCCTCCCAAAAGTGGTTTATCCCGCCCTCTTTCTCCAGAGAGTTCTGTCTTTACACAAGTCTTTCCCTTTGATCTTTTCCCTCCAGCCATACTGTAACATCGTGAAAGACCAGTTGATTAGGTTTCTTGGTAGATTGGACAGAATTGCTTGGGAAAACACACACTTCCATGGTTACACCTAGATGTTAAAACTGGTTGGCAGGAGAACTGCTGGAGGGATGTAAGCTTTTGTCTTAGCTGAGTGGTGTAAAATGCAACTGAACGCTTTGATCCTTATCACACTGTTATCAAGTAAATGACCCCCACTTGTGAAACCAGTCACATACACAGAAAGTTATATACAATATTGCAGTTTGGAATATCAATTTCTTACACCTTGTAAATCTCACATTTGATGATGGGCCACAGGTTCTCAATGGGGTTCAGATCAGGTGAACAAGGAGGCCATGTCATTAGATTTTCTTCTTTTGTACCCTTTCTTGCCAGCCACGCTGTGGAGTACTTGGACGCGTGTGATGGAGCATTGTCCTGCATGAAAATCATGTTTTTCTTGAAGGATGCAGACTTCTTCCTGTACCACTGCTTGAAGAAGGTGTCTTCCAGGAACTGGCAGTAGGACTGGGAGTTGAGCTTGACTCCATCCTCAACCCAAAAAGGCCCCACAAGCTCATCTTTGATGATACCAGCCCAAACCAGTACTCCACCTCCACCTTGCTGGCGTCTGAGTCGGACTGGAGCTCTCTGCCCTTTACCAATCCAGCCACGGGCCCATCCATCTGGCCCATCAAGACTCACTCTCATTTCATCAGTCCATCAAACCTTAGAAAAATCAGTCTTGAGATATTTCTTGGCCCAGTCTTGACGTTTCAGCTTGTGTGTCTTGTTCAGTGGTGGTCGTCTTTCAGCCTTTCTTACCTTGGCCATGTCTCTGAGTATTGCACACCTTGTGCTTTTGGGCACTCCAGTGATGTTGCAGCTCTGAAATATGGCCAAACTGGTGGCAAGTGGCATCGTGGCAGCTGCACGCTTGACTTTTCTCAGTTCATGGGCAGTTATTTTGCGCCTTGGTTTTTCCACACGCTTCTTGCGACCCTGTTGACTATTTTGAATGAAACGCTTGATTGTTCGATGATCACGCTTCAGAAGCTTTGCAATTTTAAGAGTGCTGCATCCCTCTGCAAGATATCTCACTATTTTTGACTTTTCTGAGCCTGTCAAGTCCTTCTTTTGACCCATTTTGCCAAAGGAAAGGAAGTTGCCTAATAATTATGCACACCTGATATAGGGTGTTGATGTCATTAGACCACACCCCTTCTCATTACAGAGATGCACATCACCTAATATGCTTAATTGGTAGTAGGCTTTCGATCCTATACAGCTTGGAGTAAGACAACATGCATAAAGAGGATGATGTGGTCAAAATACTCATTTGCCTAATAATTCTGCACTCCCTGTATATCTCTGTGTGTCTGTGCCAGTGTATGTGTGTGTCTGTGTGTGTATCAAAGTGCTTGTATCTGTGTGTCAAAAGGTGTGTATCTGAGTGTGTGTGTGTGTAAATGCCAGTATGTGTCAAGGTGTGAGTATGTGTCAGTGTGTTTATGTGTGTATCTGCGTGTTAATGTGTATATGTGTTCATATGTATGTGCATACATTCCAGAAATCACACAACATGCAAACAGACCCCTGCAAACATTACATACAAACACACCAGTTTGCTGAAAGACCAATACTACACACAAATGTACATATGCATTTAAAAGACAACACTACATCCAAACACCCCCAGCATGCAAATACAAACATTACATACAAACACATCCCTGTATTAAAATCCTAAAATGATATACAAACACCAACTCTACACACAAAAGTAGAAAAAAAAGCTGGAGGTTGTTTAATTGAGCGTTCATAATGCACACAGCATAATGAGTCTCACAGCAGACTGGCTTCACGTGTGTCTTAAAAAACTGCTGATCCAGGTTAAGCACGTTTACACAACATGTAGACAGATTGTTATGTCTAGCTGGTTTGTGAAAATATATTTTGAGGTGACATTGGTGGATCTTCATTGTAGCCATCGTTGATTTTTTATAATTCCTGAACTCAAACTCCCATTACTTCTGGGTGGCTTCATGGACTATAGTATTCAGGCTTAAATGCAAACCATTCCAAACTCCAATGTACACTTTTAACCCCTTAACCCCTTAAGGACACATGACATGTGTGACATGTCATGATTCCGTTTTATTCCAGAAGTTTGGTCCTTAAGGGGTTAAGGACACAACTTCTGGAATAAAAGGGAATCATGACGGAATATTTCTGTCATGTGTCCTTAAAGGGTTAATAACAGATGTTTTTCGTACCAGTCTATGGTCAGGAAAGGTAAACGCACCATCCAATTTCATGCCGACAACCCTTTTAAGTGCGTAGGTTCTAACAGTTAACCTGAGTGATTTCTGCTTATAGGCAAAACCTCTAATAAGACATTCATTTTCTAAATGTTTTATAAATTACATTGATACAATGTATTCAACCATAAATTGGGAATAATTGAGGTAGTCATTGTAAGAAGGAAATTACACCATTGAATAAAATATTAATAATCTATTCCTTGAAAAAAAATTATATTAAAGATTTGGCAAATGCCATCACAATCCAGTTCAATGTTGGCACATCTGGGGCACACATTGCAAATGAGGAAGAGACAAAAAACAAACCCTTGTTTCATTTCCCTTCTTCTTTTGTGCATTATCTGTACTGACTGCCAGGCTGAGTGTAAGACTTCTTTATGCTTTCTATGCTGACTAAGCCAATATAGAGGCACGCAGTTGAGGATAAAGAAATGTTGATTTCTTCTTGTAATTTTATTTTTTGTAACTCACAAATTCATCTTATTAAGTAAACATGGTATTACATATCCTGGTAGCTGACAATTTCCCTTTAAACACATGTTGTAGCTATGCATGCAAACTCTCATTACACTTGGGCAATAGAGATGTCGCGAACTGTCCGCCGAACTGTTCGCGAACTGTCCGCCGGCGAACAATAGCGTGTTTGCGTTGGGCGAACATATCCGATTTCCGGTCCGCCCCCTATACGTTATCATTGAGTAAACTTTGACCCGGAACCTCACAGTCAGCAGACACTTCCTGGGAGGGAGGGTCTGCTGCTGATTGGGTGGAATGTGTCTGCTGGCTGTGAGGTTCCGGGTCAAAGTTTACTCAATGATGACGTATAGGGGGCGGACCGGAAATCGGGTATGTTCGCCCAACGCGAACACGCTATTGTTCGCTGGCGGACAGTTCGCGACATCTCTATTGGGCAACTGCATGGATATGCCAAATAAGCTTAAAGGGAAACTATAGACATCAAAACAACTTTAGCCAAATTAAGTACTTTTGGTGTATAGATTATGCCTCTGCAGTCTCACTGCGCAATTCTCTGTCATTTAGTAGTTAAATCACTTTTTTTTCTATCCATGCAGCCCTTGACACACCTCCCCTTGGTGTAACTTACACAATCCACGTGAAAGAATGTTTATATTTTCAATCAGATGTTAACATGCTTTAGATGTTTTTATATCCTGCCCCACAAACTTTTATCAAACACAGGAGGTTTCTACAGGGTCTAGCATTAAAAGTGCAAGAGATTAGACATTATAAGTTAAACAGACTGTGTAATAAAGGAAGTTTAAACATAAGGTCTTTCTTTACAGAAGATGTTTAGGAAGGCTGTATGTGTCACATGCAAGGAAGTGTGGATAACAAATAAGTGAGTTATCTACTAAACAACTAAAGATTAAAATTAAGAAAAGGGCTTTTTAAAGTTTGATCTTTTAGCTGTTTAGTAGATAATTCCCTAAATTGGTGCCCTTATGTGAGCTTTCCATATTTAAAGATACTAAATTGGTGTGCTATTTAGCAGATAGCTCCCTTATTTGCTGTCTTTAAGTATGGCAATCCCACATAAGCGTAGCAAATAGGGGATTTATCTAATAAACAAAGATTGAAGTTAAACGGTGTCAGCCCACAACAAGAAATCTGGGTGGCTAATGTGAATGCAAATGTGTTGCCAGATGCCAGCATGAACAGCCAATGGCAGCATATTACCCCATACCCTAGTGAAAAGATTTATTTCCCCCCCCACCCAGTTTTGACTGTGGTATCTTATGTGCCCCCCCATATATTGTTCCTAGAGTCGCCATTGTGTCAGTGTGTGTCTGTGTGTCTATGTATCTGCATGTGTGTCAGTGTGTATATGTGCATGCATCTCAGACACTCGCCAACATTACACACAAATACACCCTTGCATTTTAACGTCAACACTACATACAATATATAACCACACCACTGCATTCCAAAACCACATTACACACAAATGAATGCTTGCATTCAAACGCCAACACTACATACAAACACACGCTTACATTTACTGAAACATACTTCATACAAAAACATGCTAACATTCAAACACACCAACACTGCTCAGTGCTAAATACATTTTAAAAAATTGTGGTAATTTTTTATACATTTTAAAATAGGACGCGCCCCGGGTGCCAAATGCTCTAGGTACGCCCCTGTGCATGACCTATGCATCAAAACTGCTTCATTAAGCTAAAGTTGTTTTGGTGACTATAGTATCCCTTCAAACTTTACAACTACATAGTGTTACAGATGGATTAGTACAATGAACAAAAAGAATATAATAGATACTCTAATCACGCTAAAAATGCTTTCAGACATATATTGTATAATGAGATTAGTCTGGTATGCCTAGTGCAACACACAGGGATGAGGGAGTCTGACTTAATATATTGTATAATGATGGTTTTATGCTATCTGATCATGCTGTTTTAATTGCACGTATATGGCCCAGGTCTTTGTTTTTATGACAAAGCTTAAAGAGTAATAAGGAGATGATGGATACAGATCCTACACTTTACTGATAACATGAACTGCCTGGTAGATTTTAGCTGACCGGGCAATTCACACTAATTCACAGTTCTCATAGCATAGCTGTTCATTTAACAATATTACTATGCGTAGAAAGCAGGGCCGGACTGGGAAAAAAATTAGGCCCGGGCATTTTTCAATTAGAGCGGCCCCCCAAGAAGGGGGCGGAGCCAGAGAGGGTGTGTTTTGTCATCACTAATGACAAGTACACCCCCTCTGAAAGTGAGCATGTTGGTTCAATGCGCAGAGCCCCGCTGAAGAGCTCTAGCATTAGAAAAAGGCCCTGTATTTGTTCTGCGCAGCGCAAGCAAATGTAATAACATGCTTGCGCTGTGTTTGCTTTTAAATTGTCTCTGGTGTCTCCACAAGTGGGATACCAGAGGACAAAAGGGCCAGGAAAGTGTATGGTGCATGTGTTTGGCGCATGCTTGTGGGATTGCCTGTGTGTAGAGTGTGGTGTGGTATTGTGTAAATAGGTCAATTTTGTGGTGTAATATGTGTGGCTAGGGGCTGTAGAGAGTGCGTGTATAGGGGCATAGTGTTATAGGGGATGTAGCGAGTGTGTGCATACGGGCAGTAGTGTGTGTAGGGGTTGTAGAGAGGGTGTGTTTAGAGATTGTATGTATGTTGTATGTATTTGCTTACAAGGAATGTAGTGTGTGTGTGTAAGAGATCTAGTGTGTAAAGGACCCAGAGTGTGTATAGAAGATTGTGTGTGTGTGTGTGTAGAGGATTAAGAGTGCATATAGGGTAAGGGATCTAGCGTGTATCTGGAGCGTAATGTGTGTAGTGGTGCAGTGTGAGGGGTGCTGTAGTGTGTGTGTGTGTATATATATATATATATATATATATATTTGGACGTATTGTATGTGTGAGGTGCGCAGTGTGTTTGTGTAAGAGGAGTGCTGTGTGTAAGGGTGTTTTTATCTGCCGTCACATTCTGGGTTTCTAATTTTATTTGTCTGTCAAGGGTTATTTTATATAATATATATGTGCTGTATATGTGTGGGAGTGAGGGTGCTGTCTGTCTGAGGGTGTTGTGTGCGTCTGGGGGTGCTGTGTGTGTCTGGGGGTGCGCTGTGTGTGTCTAGGGGTGCGCTGTGTGTGTCTAGGGGTGCGCTGTGTGTGTCTGTGGGGTGCTGTCTGTGTCTGTGGGATGCTGTGTGTGTCTGGGTGCTGTGTGTGTGTGTCTGGGTTGCTGTGTGTGTGTCTGGGTGCTGTGTGTGTGTCTGGGGTTGCTGTGTGTGTGTCTGGGGTTGCTGTGTGTGTGTCTGTGCTGTGTGCTGGGTGCTGTGTGTGTCTGCGTGCTGTGCGTGTGTCGGGGTGCTGTGTTTGTGTCTGGGTGCTGTGTGTGTGTCTGGGTGCTGTTTGTGTCTGGGGTGCTGTGTTTGTGTCTGGGTGCTGTGTGTGTGTCTGGGGTTGCTGTGTGTGTGTCTGGGGGTGCTGTGTGTGTGTCTGGGGTTGCTGTGTGTGTGTCTGGGGGTGCTGTGTGTGTCTGTGGGGGTGCTCTGTGTGTGTGTCTGTGGGGTGCTGTGTGTGTCTGGGTGCTGTGTGTGTCTGGGGGTTCTGTTTGTGTCTGGGGGTGCTGTGTGTGTCTGTGGGGTGCTGTGTGTGTCTGGGGGTTCTGTGTGTGTGTCTTGGGGGGGCTGTTAGGGAAATTATTTTAAATATATATATTTTTTTTATTAATAATTAAATAATTAAAAAAGTTATGTCCTCCCCTCCCCCCCCCTTCTTACCTTTAGCCTGGGAGGGGGGTGGAGCCTTGTTGCCATGAGGGGGGGGGGCATGCTGTCATGGAGGGTGCTGCCTTCCCTGGTGGTCCATTGGTGAGAGTGAACTCTAACCTGCGGGTTAGAGTTCACTCTCGCGAGATCTGAGCGTTGCCGTGGTAACCGCGGCAACGCTCGGAATCCCGCGAGAGGACCGGGCGGAGCTGCTTGTTAGAGCTCCGCCGGTCCTCTCTCCTCCCTCCCCAGCCTGCTGGCGGCCGCATCTCCCTGTCTGTGGGCCGGTGAGGGAGATCTTTGGAGGCCATGGAGGCACTATGCAGGGCCGGCGCTCGGGTAGCGCTGGCCCTGCAGGGGCCGGCTGGGGAGATCCCCTGCCGGCCACGGCCATCGCAGCCCACCGTGCATTTGCCACGTATGCCCGATGGCCAGTCCGGGCCTGGTAGAAAGCCAAAAGGCTTGATTGTAGCACCTTCTACTGCCCACATGTGTCAGCAACAAAGGAAAGGCCAGGTAGAATGGATATACTCCCTATTCCTAAAATACTATAGTAGTAGTAACACTAACCTGTGTGGAGCACTAAAATGTGTTCCTTATGCAATAACTCTGTATATACAAAATAGCATACTCTTTACACAAATAAACACACATAAATGCACCAGTTGAAGCAAAATTCACGTATTTTATATCACTTTTTACATTTTATATTTGTATGGTAGTTTAAAATATAATCTACAAGGAACTTCTGTTAGCTTCACTAAGCTTAACTCGGCACTACCAAGCTGGGTTCTGGCTGGATAGAAGGCAGTAGTGGGTGCTCATGGAACCTAGGCAAGCTGCCAAACATTCCAAAACAGTTGAACTATTTACCCTTGGAGACCACCACGTGACTATTTTCAATCAGATGGCATCATAAATATTATGGCGAGCTGTAATAGTTATGGTACTTGGGGTGTTTATAGCTCTGGGAAAAATCGATTTCTCTGATTTTGCTATTTTTAGATATGTTTTTGAAAATCCGACAAGCTACTGACAACATTTCTTATTGTAGTGGCTATGATGCTATTAGGCCGTGGGTGCTGCACCTCAGTTTTCAAACCTATAAACAAAAACTGTTCTACTGATAAAGCGGTAATAAAATGCATCATTATTAGAGTATGCAATGCTAATTGTAGATTATGCTAACGTAGTGTACCTATAATCTTAATTTTAATGACAGGAGGCGAGTATTTTGCATAACTTTCTTTACTTTATGCCTCCAGCAGCACAAGTCAATCAGAAAAAACTTTAAACCAATCAGTAACAGGCATCACATCCATATATAAAGCCGTGACAGAAACATGACTCCTCTTTCTTTGATGCGAAAAACAGTCTATTATAACGTCAGGGAATTTAAATAACAGTCCTGAGTAACGTGTAGCACATAACTTGAAACCTTCCAGCTTTATCTTGTCGAATCCATCTGTGATGATTACGCTGAAAAGAACAGAAATACGTGAAAGGTGATGGAAACCAACTGCTGTCCACATTAAATCCAGTACTATACGTATCTATATTTATATTAAGTTAATATACTGAAACATTAAACAACCATAGTATACTTAATAATCAACACGGATCTAACACCTGTCAACCAGATAAGCATCCCATGAATATACTGAAATAATAAAACCTTATAATTACACTGAGAAAATGACAAACCCGAATATTAGAATTTTCCAGAGTATAGGGAGGGAAACAGGGAGGGAAAATATTTGTCTCCTGTCATTATTAAAATTAAGATTATAGGTACACTACGTTAGCATAATCTACAATTTTATCACATGACAGGAGGCTTCATATTTTGCATTTTTAAAGCTGTGGTATGAGCGAGAAGGATGCGTGTGTGGTTGACGAAAATAAATATACGGAAGTAGTCTATCCGTGTCCAATTCGTCGCTGTAAAATATAGAGGCCCCCTCGTGAAGGCCTGAGAAGCAGCCGCGCCTCTACCGAATGAGTACCCAAAACACGTCTCCACCCCGCTAGCGATAACAACCAATGAACCCATCTAGACAGAGTGTTCATGGTAACTGGCTTGTATGGTTGGTATAAGACCAGCAGATGTCCTGAATGTGACAATCTAAGTGTTGTCGTGATCTCCATGTAACGAAGTACCGCTTTAACTGCACAAAGACTGGGAAACCAGCGGGAACCGGGTAAGATACGGACGCGGATAAGATTTAGTTCTACGAGACACCGTAGAAATCATTCCTTCTGGTGATACCAAAAAGACCGTCTACGTCGAACTCCAGAACATCTAATACCCAATGAAAAGACCTAAAGACGGAGGGATAGGTCCGTGTTATCTGACTAGTTCCAAAAGAACCAAATCAAAGTCCCACAACAGTGATATTTTGACGCAGGATTCTGGACAGTTTGATACCCCGCGGAAAGCGGCATATCAAAGGCTCCTGATCGACCGGAGTGTCGTGGATCGTACTATGCGTTGTCGAAATCGCAGAACGTATCCCGTTAATGGAACGGTCTGATCGTCCCGTAGTGAAAAGGTATGATAAAGATTAGGCATCGAGGAGATGGGGTAATAAAGGGATCGCAGTCCCTTCCCATACACCAGCGACTCCAAATGTTCCATGCGGATAAGTTATTTCGGGGAATACCTGGTGTCCATGAGTCCCATAATAGGTCTCTAGTTGATTGCGATAGTCCCTTGACGTACCAGTCTCCCCTGAAAGACATCAATCCACCAACTCCAGATGCTCCTGCATTATTAAGAGATGGATACCTTCCCTCTTGATGTGTCGGTACGCCCCAAAACCATTGGGTAGGCGTAGGTTGATGACTGGGCGATAGTCTCCTGTCTTCTTCCTTACTACCAAACCGTTGCTGAGATAAATGGTTCTCCAAACAATAGTCCGTCCGCCTGAGGTCCTTGCTCTTTTGTCCCTAACATCAATAGTTTGAAATCCATCTTTAATCGGGCTGCTTTGCGCCGTTCTGTGCACCTGTCTGCCTTGCGTTTCCCAACCTACATATTGTCCTTTGCACCCATTCCCTCACCTAGTGAGCTTCTAGAGGTGAGTCTTGGGTGGGGTCAGGTCTGCAAAGTATAGAATTTTTTCCCGGGGCTGATCATGTCCAGTATTTCATCCTAACTCGTTTTGAGTCCTTCTCCTACACCTTTACATGGACCCCGGCCTGATCAGGACATAAATATCACCACAGTGATACTGAACTCCATGGTGAGGACTGTCTTGTTCGGTAATAGAGGGCGTGGGCATTCCACCCTGAGCTTGTCTCGGACTTCTTTTCCCATAGGCCTCCTGAACCAGAAGTGGGCAAAGTATGCCCGGTGCTCTGGTAAACCCCATTCGAATGACCCTGGGTGTCGGATGGTGCGTGAGTCAAAACAAGAGTGTCCAGTGTGCCAAAGAAAAGCCTTTCTTGCTAGGCGGCTCTTCTCACTTTACCTCTTCAGATGGAGACTCTTCTGCTCTCCATTCTTTTATGATCTCCAGAGAAGGGGGAGGGATGAAGTCCTCGGATCCTGATGATGGAGCCTGAGATGATTAATGGACAGGACGTTCTGAGAGACGGCTCCGCTAAAACGGGGTGTTCCCTTTCCCCTTTGGAGAAGCCGCGTTGGAGCCCTTCCAATGGTGTTTAGATGATAAGGTGTCCGACCTAACGTTGTCGGTATCACTAGCTTCCATTGGTGGTAGTGCCGTTTCACCTGCCCTGTCGGATAGGTTGTCAGCCAGCATATTGGCAAGGACTTCTTCCCCCGAAGCTGCTATGGCGGCCTTAATCCTCGCCTGAAAATCGGTCGGGGATTTTGAGGGTCTGTGGGAGACAGGATCATACAACAGTACACTTATTGCCACTCAGTGGGCCTCCGCGTATAACTGGGGTCACCCAGAATTTTGATCAATCAGTACCACTTTCGCAGGAATCCAGGGAGTGGTCTGAGAATGAGGACACCCTCAGTAAGACCGGGATGAGCGGTCTGCAATGTCGGGACGTAGCCCGAGTATGGGAGACGTGAAAGCCTCTATATATAATCCAAGGGGGTCATCTTATATGGCCTATAATTGTGGAGTTTTGGCAGCACTGTGAGTTCACCTTCTCGATTAAGGGAAGGGCGTACAGAACCCCCAGTTGAAGCATAGAGGTGCCGGAATACATGCATCTAGTGCGCCCTGGTCTGTGCATACAATGACAGAGCGTACTCTGAAGGTAGAAGCCCTAGAAAGGGCGCGGGGGGGGTCACCCCGTCCGGCAGGGGGGTACCCCTTTGTACGTATGCCGCTAGCACCGGAGTAATACTCGCTTGGGAGTCACCCAGTGTAGGGGGGTCACCCCTGTATGTATGTCTGTTATGGCATGTTGGGACACTCTTTCAGTCTGTGGGGTTCAGAACAGGTGTCAGGTACGGTAGTACACTTATTGCCACTTAGTGGGCCTCCACGTACGACTGGGGGTCACCCAGAATTGTTTTCAATCAGTACCACTTAGAGATTTCCTGGGAGTGGTCTGAGGAGGGGGTCACCCTCAATAAGACCGGGATGAGTGGTCAGTAATGTCGGGACGCAGCCCGTTTATGGGGAGGTATGGTAGCCTCCAAATTATCCAAGGGGTCACCCTCATGGGATATAGTACTGTGGAGAATTGGCAGCACTGTGAGCTCTCCTTCCTGGCTCTGTTGATATACATGTATCCAGTGTGTCCCGGTCCCGCTCATATCGTACTCCGTGGGCGTGGGGATTCCCCCCAGTATATGTATGTCACTAGTAACGGAATAAGATTCGCTTGGGGTTCACCCAGCGTAGGGGGTTCACCCCAGTAAATGTATGTCACTAGGACAGGAACCAGATTTGCTTGGGGGTCACCCAGCGTAAGGGGGGTCGCCCCTGTATCACAATGTCACTTTGGAGAGGTATCTGCCACACTTGGGGGTCATCCAGCGTAAGGGGGGTCACCCCTGTTAATCACTCCGTTATGTGCCTCCACTGTTGTGTCCTGGGAGGTGTATCCCTGTAGGGAAGGAGTGTATCCAGTGGTTGTGAGGTCCAGTGGGAGTAGGGAGCTGAGTAAGTTATCAGCTCTATTTAATTTCCCTGCCAGCAGATAGAGTAATGCATCTACTATATGCCCACAGCAGGGAACAGTCCATTCATAATCCTCCAGACGTACAATAAAACTGTTATTCAACATGTCAATTGTATAGAACAGAATAGAGCAAACTGCCAGCAGACATGAGTACTGCATCCTCTACATGCACACAGCAGGGATCAGTCCTACATATTCATGCAGAGTTACATATAAAACTTTTATTTCACATGCCAATGAAATATGACAGTATAGAGCTCAGCAGTGAACGCGCGCAAAAGCGCCATGCGGCCCACGATCGAGGATACGATCGCGGCCCGCCGGTATGGAACAGAGTCCCCCAACCCCCAGAGACCTGCCCTGAAGTCCCAGCACCAGTGAATAAAAAAGTGTACTCACGGTAAAACGCTGCGATCGCGGTAAAACGCCGCGATCCATGCGGGACCAGAGTAAAGCATAGGAAAGAAAAGGTGCCAGCAACAGAAAACCAGACAGGCTAATAAAGCAGAAAATACAGGGTTAATTCGGGGGAAGGGTAACAGGGGGAGAATATCACACTATACAAGTCCAAATGGAAGGCAAGTGCAAAATAATGAAAACCGTTTAGGTCAAGATGCAGGACAAGCTAATAAAGTTTAACTAAAGTGGTGCTAGTGGCATATCCAGAAACAATGTGGAGCAAAACTGAATGTCTAGCATTAAAAATCTAACTAAAGTGACCATTGCAATATCCAGAAAACCAGTTTGGATTAAAACTGAATGTCTAGCATAATGTGTCGAACTACAGTGACCATAGCAATATTAATAAAAACAGTTTGGAGCAAAACTGAATGTTAAGCAATAAATGATTAACTAATGACAATTTCCAATATCAGTAAAACAGTTTGGAGCTGGGTGAATGAGTGACAATGTATGGGGGCTGAGAGTGATTGGGAATGGTGATATTGTATAGATGGGGTGTCAGTGTGTGGAAGAGTGTGTGGAAGGGTGACAAGGTGTGTGGGGAGGTGACCAGGGATGTATTAGCCACAACCTGTGCCTTGCCTGGTAAGCAGCAAAGAAAGAGGAAGTCATGTGTCTGTCAGGGATATATATATGTGATGCCTGTTACTGATAGGTTTAAAGTTTTTTCTGATTGACTTGTGCTGCTGGAGGCATAAAGTAAAGAAAGTTATGCAAAATATGAAGCCTCCTGTCATGTGATAAAATTAATATAAGCCCCACAGTGCTGTGTGTGTTAGCATCATGAAGATGCATGCATATTTCTGGTATTTTGGAAGAATTCCATGCTTGCATAAGGTCTTTATTGACCAGATTATGATGACAGCAAAGTGTACCAATAGGTCTTTAAATAATGAAAGAAAAGGCACTGATACATCAGCTCCACCTCTTCAAATGGGTTTTATTACTGATTTGGCACAACGAGCTCAGTAAATCTGGATATTTCCCAAGTTGGTTCCATAAAGTTGATGAAGGTTGATGGGTTCTAGCAGGATATTTTCAAATAAAGTTGCTTGAGTTATATGTGTAGTATTGATTGGAATGCAGTATAGCAGAACTGCAACTCTAAGGAAACACTAAGTCCCCGAGGTAAGCCAACATTGCCTTCTCTCCTTGCAGACTTTAACTATAGTCACATTCTCACTCTTCGCTTGGCTAAGCAAGGTGGCCAGCTGAAATATTGTATTACTAACATGTAATAATATGAACTAAACCATCTTCCTTATCATAGTCACATTTATTTTGAGTGATACAACAATTTGCTTTTGTGAGTTGCCATAGATAAAACTTATAATGTTCTTTGTGGTATGTTTTTTTTTGGGTGGGGGGGGTTTATGAGCAATCATTATATTAATTCTGTGATGATATAACGATGCTCGTGTTTATTTTTTAATCCATAGAGTTGATGACTACACTTTAGTCAATCTTTATATACATACAAACATTAATGTTTACATATTCATAAAGCAGGTATCTTGTGACTTAATTAACAGAGCATACTATGCAAATACTCATCAGGGGTCCACCGTACTCATTTTTTGTATGTACTTAATACAACTGTGTTTACACAGTACACACATTTACAAATACACATGCAGCTTGTTTGCCACTGATATGGAAAGTGGAATGAAATCTGTTGTTCAGGTGTTTTGCTGTGTATGTTTAGTTATATAAGATGTCAAACATTTCTCCCGCCAGGCTATATGCCTTTGTGACATTTTTGATCCTATAATGTGACTACCTGAGTTATATTGTGATGTTATTCAGTAAACCGTGAGTTGTTGACAAATGAGATGGCAAATGCAAATTTTAGTCAAACGGGAAAAAGAGCTAATTAGGAGAATGTTTACAGTTTGGTTGTTTTGTCCTAGAATTTGCGATTCCCTAGTCAGTTCTCCACAGTCCTTGGTTCAGGGATTTAAAGTAATGAGTCCATTTCCTCATATAACATTTTTTGAAACCTCTAATATACGTTAGACAACCTTCATTTATAATTGTAATCTTTCAAAGGGTGGATTTATTCAGGGGTCAAGTCCTGGGGAAAAAAGTGTGGGAACTCACCCAAGATCCAACCCCCCCAAAAAACATTATACGCTTGTATGCATATATATAGCTGGGTGAAGGAGTGACAATGTATGGGGGCTGAGAGTGATTGGGAATGGTGATATTGTATAGACGGGGTGTCAGTGTGTGTATGGGGATAAGAGTGTGTGGAAGGGTGACCGGGTGTGTGGGGAGGTGACCAGGGACGTATTAGCCACAAGGCAAACAAGGCATTTGCCTTGGGCGGCATTTTCCAGGGGGAGGCAAAAAAAGCCAACCCCAAATGCCCAGGGCAAATGTCTTGTTAGCCTTGCGGCTAACTTACAGGCCAGGTGGGCGGCACTGGCGGGCGGCCGGCGAGGGAGGGGGCGCCTGAGTTTTGTCCTGCCTAGGGCAGCACAAAACCAGGATACACCACTGGAGGTGACAGGATGCGTGTATGGGGGGAGTGACGTGATGTGTGTGTGTGTGTAGAGAGGTGACAGGGTTTGTGGAGGGGCTGTGACAGGGTGGGGATGTCTGTGACAGGGTGTGGGAAGGCTGTGAGAGGGTAGGGGGGGATATGAGAGGGAGGGTGAGAAGGTAGATGGGCTGAGAGAGGGTTGGGGGATGTGAGAGGGTAGGGGGGCTGTATGGTGGGTAGGGGGCTTTATGGTGGGTAGGGGGACTGTGAGTGGGTAGGGGAGCTGTGAGTAGGTAGGGGTTCTGTAAGGTGGGTAGGGGGGCTGTGAGGTGGGTAGGGGTTCTGTGGGTGGGTAAAGGGGCTCACTGAGAGAGACACACACACACACACACTCATTCACTCACACATTCACTGACAGACACACACGCACTCACAGACACACACTGACTGATATATACACACAGACTCACTGACAGACATACACACACACACACTGACACATATTTTTTTAATTTTAATTTAAATCCACCCAACCTCCCTACCTTTGGGAGAGCTGGGTGGATTTTTTACCTGGGGTCCAGTGTGGCTGTTGGCCGGAATGTTTGGGCAGGAAGCGGTCAGCTGAGTTCCAGGTGGGTGGCGAGGAAGTGCTGATTTGTGAGCTCTCCCTACTCAGCTCCCTCGCGCGCTGCAGAGTGATGTCGGGAGCCGGAATATAAAGAAGAAAAAATACCACAACAAGAGGACATAGTCTTAAATTAGAGGGGCAAAGGTTTAAAAATAATATAAGGAAGTATTACTTTACTGAGAGGGTAGTGGATGCATGGAATAGCCTTCCAGCTGAAGTGGTAGAGGTTAACACACTGAGGGAGTTTAAGCATGCATGGGCTAGGCATAAGGCTAGACTTAAAATAAGGCCAGGGACTAATTAAAAGTATTTCGAAATATGGGGCAGACTAAATGGGACGAATGGTTCTTATCTGCCGTTACATTCTATGATTCTATGTTTCTAATGTGACGTCATATCAGAGCTCACAAATCAGGGCTCCCTCACCCGCCTGCTTGGACTTCAACCGGCCGCCTGCCCCGAGGCTAATAAGGCAAATGCCTAGTTTGCCTCCCGGGCAAACAAGTCCTGCAGGACCACTAACTGGAACGGCGTTCCTGCTGTGGAAAAAGTGCAGGAACGCCGTTCCCACGCGTTCCTGCAGGACTCAAGCCACTGGCGTACATACTGCGGTCGCAGCTACAACTGGGTCCGTCACTCCAGGGGGCCCGGCCGCCCTGCAGACCTCTGCAACCGGGTGCCCGCCATCATTATTTGCGGCCCCGTCCCGCGCAGCAAACTGCCGGGGCCACATGTTAAGGAGATGGATTGTCAGGGGGTCTGGTCAGCGCTGGGTGCTTTAACAGCGTGACTGGGCCCCCTGTGATGAGATCATCACAAGCTGCGAGGAAGTGACTGCACGTCACTCCTCCCAGCTATCAGAGAGCCCGCGCGTGAGAAAGAACAGGGAGTCAGAGTGAGAACTCTGACTCCCATCAACCTGAGCCACCACTGGACAGTCACCCTCCTGCACGTTAAAGGTAGGAAACAGGAGGGGGACTTAAATATTGTGTGTGTTTGTTTGTATGTATGGTCTGTGTCTATCTGCCTGTATGTATGTGTGCCTGCCATTTTGTATGTATGTGTCTTTGTATGTATGTCTTGTGTGTGTGTGTGTCTGTCTATCTGTCTGTATGTATGTGTCTTTGTATCTATGTGTGTCTTGTGTGTGTCTGTATGTGTGTGTGTCTGTCTGTATGTTTCTGTGTCTATCTGTCTGTGTGTATGTATGTATGTATGTGTCTTTGTATGGATGTGTGTCTTATCTGTGTGTCTGTCTGTATGTATATGTGCCTGTCTGTTTGTACGTTTCTTTGTATGTATGTTGTGTGTCTGTCTGTATGTATGTGTGTGTGCCTGTCTGGTTTTATGTATGTATGTCTTTGTATGAATGTGTGTGTCTGTCTGTATGTATGTGTGTATGTATGTGTGCCTGTCTGTCTGTTTGTATGTATCTGTGTCTTGTCTGTATGTATGTGTGCCTGTCTGTCTGTTTGTATGTATGTGTTGTGTGTGTATGTGTCTGTATGTATCTGTGTGTGTCTGTCGGTGGGGGGGAAGAGTTAGACGGGGGGAAGAGGGAGGGGGGAGTAGCATGGATCAGTTCCGCACCAGGGCTCCATGGGTTATATGTACGCCACTGACTCGAGCCCTGGGTTTATTATTCTGAAATATTTTGTATTAAATGTTATCTGTTATTGCATGCTGGGGTCTTACTGTCTCCAAGTACCACCTTTACTTCTGCTTCTTTATGTCTGGTGAAATCATAGATTGACTTTAGACACAAAGATAACTTGGAAAAAATATATATATTTTTTAGCAACATTGGCTAATCAGATGGTTCCCAGCAAGAACTTGCTGATAATTGTAACCGAGGTGCACCAGAGAGATAAAAATTGTAAAATAATCTGTATGTGGAAGATAATGCCAAAGGTATACTACACATGATGCAGACATTAGCCCGTGTGACAGTTCCACTACTTATTAACAACTTCTCTTTAAAAACATTAACAACTTCTGTTTAAAGGATGGCGATTCTGCAAATCAAAGGCAACCTTTCTATTGTATTCACAAACTTTAGAAATGTGTTAATGATAGATCTGGTCTTAAGCATCGTATGGAAAACAAATTACCTAACAAAGTATACTCTATTTACTACATGTTTTGTAATTGTGTCTATTCAATAATGACCAAGAATGTATATTTGTAATGAGCATTCCAGTGCTAAAATGGATGATTTATTATTGTAGTTCATATAAATCATACTACTCTCCTACAGTTCATTAATCAGAAGTTGGATTTTATTAATTCTATTTTTATTGAAAGGTTGGAGGCTCAACAAACACCATGGAAGCTCTTCAGGTTGCCATTGCTGACAATAACACTCAAGCAGTGTACCTCCTTACTGATGGACGGCCTGACCAGGTACTTGTCAGTTATCCAAAATGTATATGGTGTTCTCTCTTTACTAGCTTTATTCTAAGCTAGAACATTCATTTAATTACATGGGTGCCATCGTGCCCACGACAAGATTAGATTTCATGGGTATTGATTTTCTTAATTGTCAAATGTGTATAAACCTCTTCCAAATACAACACACACTGGTAGACTGGATCAATATTGCTTTGTCAGATAAGGCTTGCTTTTTGAAAAGCAAGCAGATTTCATTTCTTAAAGCCTAAGTAAATACATGTAATGTAGTTGGCTAGTTGAAAAAATGTAGAAACTTTAATTTGAATATATGACTGTTGAGAATTAGGAACATGAAGGCAAAAGATTTTGGAGTACTAAAAATATCAAATATATGGTAGATGGATATAAATATTGGTAACATGGGGCCTGAGTGCAGCGTTGTCAAAAGCTGATAATAGACTTTTGTACTTGACACCCATAAAGTCTTGCCATCCAGCCTTGTGCAGTAGTTGCACCAGTCAGGCAGGGGAAGTTAGAACTAAATCATGAGCGTAGCAGCCATCAATTTTGGACTTATGGCTTAGTAATGTTCTAATTGTGCCAGTCAATCTGGGAGAATTATTTCATTGAAACTTATTTTATTCTTTAGTATCTTAAATACGTTAATTTTAAAAATAGAATAAAAATATAAAAGACACACAAAAATGTGGTAATAACAATAAAAGGATTTGTTTAAAAGGCCTCACTTAACGATCTAGAAGGCCAGATGTGGTTCCCCAATCATGGACTAGGGGAATGACGTATGATGCATACTTTTCTCCAAAAACCTTAAGGACACAAATAAAAACACAGAGTATGTTTGGTAAATATATCTAATTTACACTTCTAGGTGAAGGTCCCGTAAACTTAGTTCCATGGGGGCTCATGATGATCTGCTTATCATCACAATTTGGGGTTTGAAAACCATTAAATATCCTACCAATTTACCACAAGCATTAGCACAGATATGCTAAATAAATGCCTAAATATGACATTGGACATCCAAATAGAAAAGATGACAGAGACAGTTGTTGTAAGTTAAATGATTAGGAGACAGCACAAGCTATTTTAGATTAAAAACCCAATACACTTGCAAACTTTTTGCACCAGGGTTTTAGAATAAATTTAATCTAAATCCAATCTAGTTTAAATTATTCTAATAAACAAATTAATATGCTAGACCATTATTTTAGAAGCAGTAATCTGTATAGACTGTGACAAACAAATATACACACACAACTTTGCACATCTAGATAAAACTACATAAAATAAAATCTCTATATATTCAACATACATTACACTCATGGCCAAGGTGAGTATTTAAAAAAAAAAATGTTTGTCAATCTTTATTTCTGTTGTGCAAACGATAACAAACAAGCTTTGCTAAGCATTTCAGGAACAATTATAGTAAAACAATGCCATGGCATGCAAAAAAATGGCACAGTTTTATAAAAGAGAAAATAATAAATCAAGCAAGGATTATGTCTAAAATGTGGGATTACTACAAGATTGTCAAACTAAAACCATCAATTAGACATAATTATATTAGTAGTACACAGTGCTGGTAATGAGTAACTACAGAATACAATGTAAGGCAAGAGCAGTGAATGCAGGAAGTAAAGCTGACTAAAGGTAAAGTGTGCTTGACTAATACTGTTTAGAGCATGGGTCGTCAACCTGGTCCCTACCGCCCACTAGTGGGCGTTTCAGGATTCCAGGTGGGCGGTAGGGATTTTCTAATTTTGAGATGTTGTGCGGATGAGCGGGTGCGAGCCGGCGGTACCTCTGCGACCGGGTACCGCCCTCACCACTTGTGGCCCCGGCCCGCACGGCAAACCGCCGGGGCCACATATGGAGGGGTCCATCGGGTGGCCCATTCTGTCAGGGCCACCCGATGGATGTGGTTTGTAAGGGAGCCCGGTCAGCGCTGGGCGCTTTAACAGCGCGACCGGGCCCCATGTGATTACATCACAGAGGTGGGAGGAAGTGACTGCACGTCACTCCTTCCAGCTAACACTGAGAGCCGTGCGGGAGGAAGACCAGGGAGTCAGAGTGGGAACTCTGACTCCCATCCACCTGAGCCACCACTGGACCCCAAGCAAAGTCACCCTCCTGCACCTAAAAGGTAGGAAACAGGAGGGTGACTAAAATATTTTATGTGTGTTTGTTTGTGTATGTGTCTTTGTATGTATGTCTTGTGTGTGTCTGTCTGTCTGTATGTAAGTGTCTTTATGTGTCTTTGTATGTATGTGTGTGTCTGTCTGTATATATATGTGTATGTATGTGTGTCTTGTCTTTGTATGTATGTGTTGTGTGTGTATGTGTCTTTTTATGTATGTATGTGTGTCTTGTGTCTGTCTGTATGTGTGTATGTGTCTTTGTATGTATGTCTTATGTGTGTGTCTTTGTGTGTTTCTGTATGCATGTCTGTGTGTGTGTGTCTGTATGTATGTGTGCCTGTCTGTTTGTATGTATGTGTCTTGTGTGTGTCTGTATGTGTGCCTGTCTGTATGTATGTGTGTGCCTGTCTGTTTGTATGTATGTGTGTCTTGTGTGTGTGTCTGTATGTGTGTCTTGTGTGTGTGTCTGTATGTATGTATGTGTGCCTGTCTGTTATAGTGGGCTATAGTAAGTAATAGTAAGTGGGATACCTAGCTCAGCCTTCCTACTGGGAATTGCTGTAAGGAAGGTTAAAAAAAAAATTTAAAAAGGGGAAAAAAAAAAGGTGGGGAGGGGAATTGAGGAGGGGAGCTGACGCACAGATGAGAAATCATATTATGCGCAAACAGAGAAGTCGTCTGAATATCACCAAAAGGGGAGACCTTCATTTCTTCCTTACGAAAATCGAACCAGATATCAAATATTTAGTCTTGCAGCATCAACCTCAAGGATCTCATTAATCACTAGTAAAGGTAATTTCAATTTTATTGGAACATGAACTTTATTGTTTTCTCATTAAACTTTATAAAGTTAAAAACATTATAAACATGCATTAAGTAGAAATAAAAAGATAAATGTACGTACATTTTATTTAAAAAAAAACACCCTCATTTCTAAAAAATATTCTGCACTTGCGCGAAAACTGGTGGGCGGTAAGGACATTTTTTCAACTAAAAAGATGCATTAGTGGGCGGTAGGTAGAAAAAGGTTGACTACCACTGGTTTAGAGAGTAGTGCCACTGGTGGCAGCCTCGAAATACAAGCAGAAACATAATTTAAACATCAGAACTTAAAGCCTAAAGCGAGTGGACATGAGGGTGTATGTCTTGCCCTATAAGAGCTGTGAGGCTTAAAGAGGCATGGGGGCCCTGGTCCTATGGTGAAGTAGGAGCTCATCCTATACCCGTTAGCCAGTGCCTAAGCCTCAGGTACTCATTGGAACTGCCCTCACCAGCCCCAGGCTCTGACACAGTCCAGCATTTGATCCTCACTGGTTCAATCTCTCTTGGCGGTCCGGACAGGGTCTCGGGTTCTAGTTGTGGGTCGCTGACTTCTACGCTGGATACGTGCATCCCAAGTGCGTGAGTTGTGCTTGGGGAAACTCCCTCATTTGGACTGAGGCCCAAGTGCGTGATGGCTCGTTCCTGTGCAGTGTATGCAGCCTTCTCCACCCCCTTGCTTTCTGTATTGGGGGTTATTGTAGGCCTCTGCAAGACCACAGCTTCTGTATAGATGCGATTTCGGCGCTCTATGTGGCTCCAAAACGCTTGGCAAATAGCCTAAAATTTTTCTGCAAAGGTATCTCTCCACATCAGACCTGTTTATTCTGCTTGGTCAGCGCGGCAGCCATTTTGAGCATGTCACACTGTTGTCTCTTTAGCAGGCTTTTGGTAAGGCCCAGTTGTAATCTGCCCCAGTGGGGACCGGGATAACCCCCACCGGTCCAGGTGGGGGAGGGGGAACAGGGTACTTGTTTTAGGGGACGTAGGTCCAGGCCGGGAGATCGGCCATTTCTCCCCTCCTAGGACCATGTCAGGTGAGTAGGCCACAAAATGAATTTAAGCTGCTGGAGATGAAGAGAGACTCCAAGTTGGCAAGAACAAGATCCATTGCATGCAGGAACCAATATTTAGTTGTTTGGCTAATGTTTGAGGGTGTAATCCCACTACAATGTCAAGTTTTAAATGTTTTTTTTTTTTATCAGGAGCACACACTCTGCATGCCTTACTACCATGCTGGTCAGGTCCTGCCCCCCCAAGTATTTTTAGAACTGCCATCTTAGTTGTGCAGGCCAGGGACAGCTCACCCATATTAGTTTGTTACCTGATGCACCCCAAGTGCACATACCTTATGCACTTAATAGAAAACTTGGTCCTGCTAGAAATTAGAGTATTGTGTAACAGAATTCTTCTTCTCTTTTTCTCAGCCCACACATACTATTCTTGATCAGGTGAATTGCCAGAAGCAAGTTCCGGTACACACAATTTCTTTCAACTGTGCTGATACAGAGGCAAATAGCTTCTTGCATCAGCTTTCCAATGAGACGGGTGGGCGTTTCCACTGCTATAATAGTTATCAGAAGGACCCTGAGGCTCCACAACCTTTTGTGGTAAATGGATACACGTTGTTAAAATCATATGCATTAATCGTGAATGGTAACTGTAGATACAACACAGATTAAAATGTATAGAAATGTTCTGGTTATATTATCTGTATTATAAATCTAACATATAAATGTTAGTGTGTTTTATAAAATGGAAGCTTGCAAATATATAATTTACTGCAAACTATGTAGTATAACAATACTAAAAATAATGGAAAATTATATATATAAAATGGGTCTGTGTTTGATTAAAGTTTTTCTCTAAAAATAAAAATAATATTGTATAATACACACATACTGAAAAAAATGGATTATATATAATTTGTGGGGAAAATGGTGTTTGTTTTTGAGATACATGACGAACTAAACCCTGTCAAGGACACTCTGTGTTTCTTTATAAAGCAGGAAGGCTGCTGGCTTTACTCACTGGCAGTTATGCACTACTTTTCTCATTGATATATTAATCCTTTAGGGTATGTACCTTAATTACTTTACTGAGAGGGTAGTGGATGCATGGAATAGCCTTCCAGCTGAAGTGGTAGAGGTTAACACAGTGAAGGAGTTTAAGCATGCGTGGGATAGGCATAAGGCTATCCTAGCTATAGGATAAGGCCAGAGACTAATAAAAGTATTTAGAAAATTAGGCAGACTAGATAAGCCGAATGGTTCTTATCTGCCATCACATTCTATGTTTCTATATTTAGGTCATCTGTGCACAGTAAATATAATCTTTCTTGTTTTTCTTTTTCTTTTCTTTAAAGATGTGAATGTCCCTCTTTATAGTAAACAAGTGATGCACAATTACAAAAGGACCATACTAAATATATGCAGTAATAATCAACCTTTGCATGTGTGTTACAGAGTGATGACATCAAGTTAATTTTGAGTGAGATAGAGACGGGAAAAGCAGATTTGGAAAAAATACAGAAAATTCACACTGAATGTTTGATGTTAGACTGGTACCATAATGGAGAAAAAGATCATTCACATGTGTAAGTATCTAATTAATGCAGAGTTCTTATGAGGTATGATATTAAAATATGTGATCTATATTGAATAAAAGAGTTATCTGTAAGGTAAGTAACCGTTAACTTCTTAAAGACGTTATTATGTTACAAGTTATCATAAAAATAGTGGGCTTTTATGCCGTTAGAACAGCATGGAACATCCTTTACTTTTGGTGTGACTAGTTCATACCTGGGGCTCCCCTCTGTCAGCTGGGGCCATATGTAGTGAGGGGCTAAGACTGACAGATGAACTATATGCAGCTCTTAAATTGTGCGCTGGATATAGTCCTTGGAATCCATTTAAAGCACCGTGGCTGAACGAACGCTTTCTTCTGCGGGAATGCCCTAGGTTCTCACTCCTGACAGTGATAGACCCTGGTAGGTTCACCCTGCTTACAGTAATCAAGTCTGAACTATGTGATCTCTATGTGATTGGCAAGGACAGCATGCATGGAAAGAGAGCAGGGGACATAATATAGAAAGGTGGTAATACATCATGACATACCATGGTTTAAACGTTCCACTCAACATTGGCAAATGAAAATGTAGAACTGGCAAGTATATATTCACTCCTGGTCAGTGTGCCATGGATCCTCATGGCTCAAGGTGGCAAGTAACTTTTGGGGCCTGGCTAAAAGTATAAGACTTGAAATATTGTGTTTATGATATTTTCATTTGGGCTCCAGGACTTGGTGTTTCTGTAACCAAGCAACATCCCTATCAAGGATCGTATATGATTTTTCATCAAAATGCTGTATTTTGCAAAGAAATGTGATAGCTACAGTTTTGCTATAAAACATATGCTTATTGACCTGCAGATAATTTTTAACAAAATATGTAATGATTTAAAGAAAGTAGAAGAACATCAAGTTGTCCATATTTATACAGTGAGTGTGCAATATACTTTGAATAGAAGGTTTTATGTTGTAAGAACTGAGGCGGTTATTATCTCAAATGTTTTTAAAAATTAGCAAGCGATGTAAAAGATTCATAAGATCAAATAACTAACTATGTTAGTTTGACTGATGTTTCCTGTGAAATGTAGGCCATATAAACTCCATTACAACAGAACCCAGGAAAAATCGCAATCAACGGCTTCACCACTGCCACACACCCATAACCTCCTTCCACCAAGACTGCTGCAAAGGAAAAAAGCCCACCACGCAGGTGACTTTATCATGCTTTAAATAACATCCAAGAGCTTTTTCTCTATCTGCTTACTAAGTTTTAACAGTCAGCTGGGAGGGTCTGCTGCTGATTGGCTTAAATGTGTCTGCTGACTGTGAGTTACAGGGTCAAAGTTTACTCAATGTTGATGAATAGGGGGCGGACCGAACAGCGCATATGTTCGCCATCCGTGGCGAACCGTTCGGGACATCACTACTCCTCTGTTGTTTAATCTTTATATCCTGCCACTTTGTGCCCAGTCCTATCTTTCCATATTCTGCAGGGCTGGAAATTATGTCCCAGGATTGTGTGGCACCAAGGAGTATCTAAATATTTTTAATTTTCACCAGTGGATATAGTTACTTACCTATCCGAAACTATACTTGATCCCAGCTCTACATTGCAATTAATGACATACATTGTAATATCACTTGTTTATGTGAAAGCTGCATACGCCACAAGCTGGATGTTTGCTTTACATAGTCATTCGTTGATGATGTGGAGTAAGCATTTATATTGCTGAGATACCTTGAAATCACTTGTATAACCCCACACTAGATGTTTATCTGATATTTGATGAGTTCACTCTTGCCGTTAATGTAATCCTTCCTTATTGCATTTTTTTTCCTGACAACATCCATAGCACAAACAAAATCCAGTGTGCTGAGGGCACTGAGCCATGGTGTGAAATTTGGTGAAAGTTTAATGAAAGAAGACATGCCTCTAGAAACAAAGGACCTTTTTCTTAACAATGATAAGAAAGCCACTGCAGTCCTTAGAGGTAAGTCACAGTGAGTAAACCTTAGGCACTGCTTGGTTTATACCAAGCCCCA
>OW240912.1:266475341-266480127 GCA_933207985.1 Pelobates cultripes
CCTCTCAAGAATTCATGGTATTAATAAGATGCTAATATATCACCACTAGACTATTTCTCAGTATAAAATTCAGTATGTAATTCCTTTTCTTTTGATGATAAATCAGAGAAAATGATTTCTGATTTACACGATTATTTACTAAAGTGTGCATTGTCATGAATAGAAAGTGAATTTCTTAAGTTGAACCAAACAATGCCTGTAGTGAAAATATAACTCGCTTGGAGCGTCTTCCCCCCCTCCAATTCAGCCCCCCCCCCCAATCTGAAATTCATTTTAAATTTATTTTGCTGAAAAATATATTTTACATTGCACAAAAGATGCCATTACCTCATGCTATCAACATAAAGTGAAGGTATAAGCAATTACATTCACATAATTGTGCTAAGAAATACACCATTAGGGCGCATTATGTAAATATGGAAATATAGAGTGTACAAATGGCCTAGGTATTTAACAAGAATAAAATACATATAAAAGCTAGCTAAAGAGTGCAGAAGCATCTAAATATACAAATTCACATTCAGTATTAGGACGTCCTGTCATGAAGCACTTTCTGAGGTAGATTAACCTATTCACAACATGGTGATTTTGGTAGCATCCAGTGATATCATACGAAGGCAAACAAGGTGGGCAACCCAGGTGACCCACCCAGTATCTACAGTATTTCTGCCAAGCCAGTCCAAGGCTCACTGTTGCAACAGCGCCCACTTTCCTAGATTAAGGTATACTGGGTGGTCAGATTACATTTCTGAGTCTCTGTGTATGCATTATAGTCTTGCCTCTATAGGGGATCTCCCACCTTCCCTTGAAACCTCCTACGCGACATTGGCAGCCGTCTTGGTTGAGTGATATTTTGCAGCGTCTCTGTGACGCAGGGACTATCTCAGACATACATGGACATATGGACGCACTGGTTTACCACGCTGATTTCCAGAGACTGTTGACTTATGGACGGTAGTTTACCACGCTGATTTCCAGAGACTGTTGACTTCCGAATGTCTACCGGAACTTTCTGATGAGGCCAGGAGCCCAGCCATGGAGGGGGAAAAGCTTATGGGAGGTCTCGAGTCAATGGTCAGGAATATCCGCCTTTATCAGACGAGTTGCAGTTCCCCCGCTCATCCTTGATCGTTGCTCTCTCTCTCTCTTGTCGGTCTGGTTGTGGTGGCCTTACACTCATGGATGAATGAGTATGTTCAGCAACCTGACAGCAGGGCAGGTGCAAGGATTTCTGCTGCCCTAGGCAAAGATCAATTTTGCAGCCCCCTCATATCACTCACTCACTGACAGACACGCACTGACAGACACAGACACACACACTCAATGAAAGACACATACTCACTCACTAACAGACACACACTAACTGACAGACATACACTCACTCACTGACATACACAAAAACACTCACTCATTGACAGACATACACTCACTCACTCACAGACACACACTCACTGACACACATACTCACTAACAGACACACACTCACTAACAGACACTCACTCACTGACATACATACACACACTCACTGACATACATACACACACTCACTGATAGACACACACACAGACACTTGTAGGCAGACAGACAGACACACTCACTCACTGACAATCAAACACTCACCTCCCTGGGGTCTAGTGTGGGGCAGCTCCTCACGCCTCGAGCGCGCTGTTTAGTATGCCGAGGCCGGAATGACATCTCTGGCCACCTCCTGGCACCCCTGTGATAGGGCTCCTCTCGGTACCCCCACCTTCCCAGCGCTGCGGCTCTAGACGGTGGGCGCCCCCAGAAAATGGCTAGTTCGCTTAACGGTGGCGCCGGCCCTGCGTGACAGGAAGACGCAGAGAGAAGCACATGTTCAGTCAATAACTGTCAAATACCACTTTTCATATTACGAAGCAAAGGTCATGAGACTACCTAGTGGCACTCATCTTGACCTCTGTTACTCGGCTGTCTATTTGGAGTTTGAGGGTACTATGTTTAATGCTACTTTACCTTCTTTATGATCTGCACTTTATGTCATCACAGTCTTCTATTGGATCTGCGAGTCAAAATTTAATTCAGGATATTATTTAATAGCCCTGCGTGGCTGAAAACCTGCAATCTGTTTATTACTGAGGACCGATGTGTCTTATTGAACTGCCCGTTACTCATGCTGTTAGATTGCAATAAAACACTAATTTTCCAAAAAATAAACTGCAATGCAAAGTTTTAAACAACCTTTTGTTTCAAAACAGAGACAAAATAATTCAAATCCATGTACATATGCATGTGCTGTTTTTGTTTAGATTTGATACATAATCTTTTTAGTTGGGATGATGTACTCAGCAGTCGTTTACAGCAGAGATTAAAATGCAAAAAACTGTACAGGTTTTGGTACTATACAAAAGGAAGTCCTGCTTTTGCTATTCCATTGTATCTGCAGTCAGAACATGTTTTTAGAATTTTACCATTTTTAGCTATTTTTATTTATTTTTAAATAATAGTACAATGGATGTTGAAATAACTGTCTTGCAAAATACAAACGATGTTGGAAAACGTTGCAATTAACTGACCTTGGAATCTGCTTTTAAAGTTTATTTTAAAAAAAACAGCAATGAGTATTATCTGCTAAAATAAAAAAAAAAATGAAATGGGTAATATAGGAAGCTTTGATAGCTTATGTTGCTTTTTGACCACGAGGTGGCAATAGCGAGTTGCAACAGCTCTATAGTAGTGTTTTTTTAATATTAAAAATACTATCTTCCTTTCTCTCTGTCTTTCTTTTTCCTCTAATAATGAGAATACAAAAGGAAAAATGTTTTTATTTGTCAAAACACATTTCAATTTATGATTTACAAAGTGGCAACATATTCTGCAACACTTTGCAATTACAGAAGGAGGATATGAAGAAGGCCCTGCTAAAACAAATTTACAATCTATGAGGAATTTACGTCAAGCAACAGTTTGTATAAATCTAACATAAATAATTAAGTTTAACATAATTTCTTTACTTCTATATCTTATCAGCTCTTTCTTCTTATTTATTTATTATGTGTTATAACTGAGTCTTGGGAGATTCATCACGGGTAATTTCATGAAGGAGCAACGAGTAAAAATAATTTTTTATTTATTCGGTGAGCAAAAAATGTGAAAAAAATTAAGATTATTTGCCAGTCACATTCGTCCAACCTATCAGTTCCCGATTACTTACTGTGGGGATATCTGCTGGAGGGGGTGTACATGAGCAAACTGAGCAGCTCAAGGAAAATATTCGTGCAGAAATTCGATTGCTACAGCCTCAAATATGAACTAATATAAACAATGAAATTGAAAGAGCCCAACTTTGCGAGATGGCAAGCGGAGCTCATGTAAAAGATGTCATCTTCTGTCCCTAGTCAAACAAATCTCCATACGTTAAACATTTATTTTATGTTTTCAAACATCTGGCTGCTGCACGGCACTTGCAGGCTTCAGTGGGAACCATGTGGCAGTCTCAATGTACCGGTTCCTCAGTTGTTTTATCGTAAAGTTTTTCATGGGTCATATTAGTGGGACACATCATCTGCCCTTCTCAAGTCTGTGGCAGTACTTACCTTAACTGCGGGCCGGCTGGGGTCCTCAGCGCGGCTCGAACAGTCCTGTTTCCACACAAGCGGCTCAATCTTCCCGTCTGAGCGAGCTGCGTGCACTGACCGCAATGAGTGGTCACACAACCCGCCTGGCACTAGGAGCGCAGCTCTCATCACGAGCACGCTCTTAAATGGGCAGTGGGAGCCAAAAGTAAATTCAGGCTCTCATTGGCCCACGTCATTCCGGCGCCCCCACATACGCACGTTTTGGGGGCGTGGGCATGACGTGGGCCATCAGATGTTAGGTAAGGATATTTAAACTTTCCTAGTCCGATCCACTTTGCCCTATCGTGGTTTCTGTTTCAGTACCCTTTAGTGTGTTCTTTGTTCTATTGTGTTTATTCTGATATTGACCTTGGCTTTGTATTTGACTCTGAATTTATCTTTAACTCTTTCCGGTCTTGTTTGCCTGTGTGACTGATTACCGTGTACCTGACTCTAGCTAGTTCTTGTTTTCACTGTCTCTCCGTTACCTTGACCTTGGCTCGTCTCTGATTACGCTTTTTTCTGTCAAACGTTTAGTCCGGCCATTCTAAGGCCAGGTAATACGTTATTTTCTAGTCTTGTCCCTTGCTATCCTAAACTCTGCGTGTTGGGGTATTACAATGTGACAACGTCATACCTCTTTGTGTGATTTGTTGCAGGGTGATGATGCTGTCCAATAGCATTGGGGCATCCCTATAAGTACAACCTTAGGTACTCTCTTAGGATCATTGCCCTGTCATGGTTTATTATTACCAGAGAGAGCGTTCTGATTACTTGGTGTTTCTTGTTACTGACCCAGCTTAGTATTGACCATTGTGCTGTTCCTTATCCTTGATCCCAGCTTATCCCATAGTGTGCATCCTGGGGCCATATCTTCCCCAGGTAAACGGCACACATGCACTCCACTTGATCTAAAAGAAAACATTATTCATCAGACCTACCAGCCATCTTCCATTGCTCCGTGGTTAAGTTCTGATGTTCACGTCTCCATTGAAGATGCTTTCAGCAGTGGATAGTGGTCATTATGTGCAGGCTGACCGATCTGCAACTACGCAGCTACCCAGAAGTAGCAAACTGCGATGCATACACCTTACTATCATGGCCAACATTACGTTTTTCAGTAAGCTCCAGTAGCTCTTCTGTGTAAACGTACCAGACAGGCTAGCCTTTGCTCCCACGTGCATCAATGAACC
>OW240912.1:266486862-266535199 GCA_933207985.1 Pelobates cultripes
GCGTCCTGAGTTCTAAAGTGTTGTGCGCTTCTCTTAATGTATTCTGTCCATTTGTTTTTCGCGTCTATGATCGTGTAGTTGTTTGTAATGTATTTGTTTGCCATAGCCTCATATTCCCAGTTTGTGGTTGTTTGCGTTAGGAGATCGTGTTTGCTGGGTGTTTGTGGTTGCTTCCAGTGTCTGGCAATTAGGGTCACTGCCGCTATGAGCACTTGGAATATCAGTTGTCTTTCCTGCTTGTGCCATTGGGCAAGATGCATGAACAGTATGCCCTGTTCGGGTCTCAAGTGGTATGGGTGGCCTATCGTGTTTGTGATTACCCCTTCCACCATCTCCCAGTATGGAGTTATTACCGGGCACGTCCACCAAATGTGGTACATTGTCCCCCTGTCTCCGCAACTCCTCCAGCACTCCCCTGAGCTTCCTGGGTATATTTTCGCTAGTTTGTCTGGGACCATATACCATCTGTACATAATTTTTCTCATTATTTCTAGGTGTGTAGCGCATGATGTGTGCCCTTTGTGTGTTTGGAATGCCTGTTTCCAGTCTAGGTCTGCGATCGGGCGTCCTATGTCTTTCTGCCAGGCTTCTCTAAAGTCCCCGTGTTCGTTTGTATTCACTGTATTCAGTAGCGCATATAGTTTTGACAGGATTTTTTGGGGTATGCTGCCCTGTAGGCATAGCTGTTCTAAGGCGCCAATGTTTGGTGGCTCGGTGTATGGCCCCTTACAGTGTGAGGGTACTTCTGTATCTTTTGACATTTAGAAATATGTCTCTTCTTACATTCCTTTACTTGAACGCAAACACGTATCCTCTACTGTATAAAGCTGATCTCCCCCAATTAAAGCTAGAAGAAATTCTTCTGGATTCACAACTATCACCATGTGTCGTGTGACTTATTGCTTCTCCAAGCGCTTGAATTGATTTGGGTTCCCCTGAACATAATTAAAGGATTATTTATCCATGACATATGTTTATTAATAATATGGCAAAAAATACAGGACTCACAAGGTAGCAAATGCTAGATTTTATTGTGCTATACTATAGTTTTGTTGCCCACTAAACAGCTGAAAGTTCAGATTTATCCATGCAGAACCACCTTCCTTTTATAATTTCTAAAATCCCTCTATTACTGTGACCGAAGATAGGATCTATTGTCTTTGTTTCCTGTAAATATGCATTGTCCTTTTAACTTGATGAAGAAAACAATGTAAAAATAATATAAATATGTATAAATATATAAAGTTTTGAACAAGAAATGCCTTGGACATGTGACTAGGCTTTCTTAAGCAAAACATAGTATATTCAGGGCCTTCATGTTCTAATAAAACAGAGTGATTTCCTGCAAATGTACAAGGAGTATAATTTTCTATCAATTCTATCTATACTGATCTTAACCATGCAGCAGCACAGCATAAAGTAAATACAGATTTCTTAAGATGCCTGCCAGATTCCTTTCCCCAGGTAAGACTGATTTTTATTATAAAAAATGTAATTTGGCTAAAGAAATTAGAAAGGGAAGAACATTCAAAACATTAATATGTGAATTCAATATGTGCAGTGTTTGATGAAGATAATTTGCCACAAACTGATCTATGAAAATTACATGAATTATGCAGGAGGTCGAAATGGTACAGTGAAAATGACACATTAGAAATTTATGAGATAGAAACTGGCAGAGTGAATTCTGGTAATTTTTGTGTAAATATCAGTAAAGTAAATAATATAGTTAGTTCTATTTTAAAGGAACACTATAGGGTCAGGAACGCAAACATGTACCTGACCCAGTAGTGTTAAAACACCATCTAACCCCCTGCCCCAATTGCCTTCCTAAATATAGTAAAATTTTACTTGTATTCAAGTCTGCAGCTGTTGCCTCTGCCCCTGATCTGCCTGCTTGGCTGACATCATCATAAGGTGTGTTCTGAGCCAATCACAATGCTTTCACATTGGATTGGCAGAGCCAGCACAAGTCAAGCACAGCCTTGGCCAATCAGCATCTCCTCATAGATATGCATTGAATCAATGCATCTCTATGAGGAAAGTTCAGTGTCTCCATGTAGGAAGAACCTCTGGAAGCTATCTAAGGAGTGATTAGTGAAGTTATCACAAGGAGGTAATGCAAACACTGCATTTTCTCTGAAAAGACAGTGTTTACAGCAAAAAGCCTGAACTGAATGATTCTACTCCCCAGAACAAATACATTACGTTGTAGTTGTTCTGGTGACTATAGAAACTGGTGACCTGGAAATCCATACCCATCGAGTGGCCCAAACAGCACTTGATGGGCCCCTTAAACACGCGGCCCCGGCGGTTTGCTGCGCAGGCTGGGGCGGAAAAGCATGGCGGCTAGTACTTGGGCAAGCCCGGTCACAGCTGCGAACCCTGCAACCCTTATATGTACGCCACTGGCTACAGTCCTGATGCTGCTTATTAATTAGAGCATTCCTGTGTAAAAAAAAAAAAAAAAACACCTGACAAGAAAAAAAAAAAGGATTTACTCTTTCTTACTTTACTATTTCTCCAACATTGGGTCTCACTCTGTGCTATCGCAGCTTGCTCACCACGATGCACCTACAATTCCTCCCTCATAGTATCCATGATTTATTATGGCCAACCGTGACAGCACAGTGCATGCATGTGTGATGTCATGGTATGGTACGGTATGAGAGTCAGGAAGTAAGATTTCTAGTTCTCATACCCAAAGGGCTTAAAGGCATGTCTTGAAGCCTCACTGCCAAGCCTTCTAATTAATTTGATATTTACTTTTGAGGGAGTAAGGCAGTGGGCAGGATTGCACGCACTATAACAACTTCAATAAGATGAAGTTGTTAAAGTGCTTTATTGTGTCCCTTTAAATACCACTTCTGGATTCCATGGTCAATCAAAAGAGAACATGAGAACAGGAAATATTTGAATAGGAATACATCACCTCAAGACCCTTTTTCAAATTAAAATAATCAGCAAACATAATTAATGGTTACATTGTTTATTTGACTGCAAAGTAACAAATGAAGAAGGCTCCATTAGTTTTGGAGTCTAATGCAGTTTGATAATAAAAGAAGCTGCAAAATCATCATACAGTCAAGCACATTGCAAGTAAACTTTTCTCATTCACCAGCATGTGCTTTCCTATATGGCTCCTCTGCAGCGTAAAAAGAAAGAAATAGCCATTCAATATATATATTATACACATAACATTATTAGGGGGTTCAATGTAAAACATCTGCTTTTCCTCTAACCTCAAATTTGTAATAGATGTATGAATGGATGGATGGAAAGACAAATGTTTTAGCGTCCCTAACAAAATAACATTTTGATGAAGTTAACTCTCTTCAAAACACTCTTTCTGCATATTTTAATGCACATTAACTATTTGCTAGGTAGTATAAAATTTGGCCATATTGTTGTACTTAGTAACACCTCCATTGGCAAAAATGGCGGCCTCCAGACACTTTTTGTAAACACCTAACAGTCTTTCTATGTCAATCTGTTTTTATATATTGACACTTGGAATGAGACAGAAAGAGAGCAGAATTATACATAGATATATGGAATATATCAAATATCAACTGATGAGCTATTGTGTAGAAAAGTTTTAACATCAAGTATTGATACTTTTCATCCAGGAAGTGTCTATCGATATATATGAGCAGCCTATGCGGTATTAGAGACCTCCTTAAAGGGAGGTACAGGTTGTAGGTACACAAAAGAAAAAAGGCCGTGTGCTATGATACCCCTAACCAATGGGGGTTGTGAGGGGGGGTTGAGCAATTGTGGCGCTAGACTTCCACCATGTAGGGCTTAACACTTTTCATCATAACACCATATCTAATTGCTGCAATCTCTTGGGAGGCAACACGTGAGAAAATGATTAAAATAATGCAATAACACTAAAGAACATTGGTAATTAGAGTATAAGTAGAGGTTGCAACACAAATGAAGAAAAACAAACTTCAGGCTTATGGCTAATTCAAGTCCAAGTTACTGGAACCGAGTTACCACTGGGGATGAAAGGTACGGCTTGAGCGGGGTCCAAGCTGTGCGGGCTTAACCGACGAGCTGGGTCAATCGTAGAGACAGGTAGGCCCAGTGCTGCAAGGAGAGCTGGGGATTCCGCAATTGTTGAGATCTTGTGAACGGTGCCACCTTGACATCCACCGGTATGCAATACCTGCTGTTCTCAGTTGGCTTGTGACAGGGTTTAGGTAGCGTCGCCACTGTAAGGTGGACAGTGTGAGGTCTTGCTAGAAGGTCAGACTAGATCCTTCAAATGCATATGTAGTCTTGCCCTGCAGTGCTGATAAGATTTTTTTTTTATCCTGGGATAGTAAGTAGAGAGCAATGAAATCTCTCACCACGGAGGCAGGTGTCCCACCTGGTGAGACGATGTATCCCGACAACATTTAATTTTTTGGCTTGAGCCGGTGGCAGAATGGAGGTTACTAGGCGTCTCATGTAGTGAGGGAGCTCCTCTGGCGTGACTGTGTCAGGTATGCCCCTGAATTTTCAGGTGGTTCCGCCTGTTCCGTCAAGTGCGGTGTAATGTAGTGTGAGGGCATTTTGAGTGGCTTGTAAAGATTGCACAGATTCTTTGAGAGAAACCATGTCTTGTTTAAGGGCCACTATATCCACCTCAGCGGTTCCCACCCGATCCATGACCACTTGCATGTCGGCTTTTATGATTGCCACATCTGCTGTCAATTATTCCCACTACAAGATTTTGAAAGTCCTGCTTTGTGACAGGTACCAACCCGTCTTGGGTGTTTAGCATTGGTTGCTCTGTTCTTGGCTGTTCAGGTTGTGGGGATGATTCAGCCTGCATGAGGCCCATGCTGGTATCCGGCGCCGCCATTTTAGGCTGAAGGGGCCGCTGAAGATAGGCCCCGATGTCCCTCGTTACTAGAGGTAAGGCTGGCTGCAACTTCTAGGATCGCCGTCCCATCTCAGAAAGAGATGAAGTGTCAGATGTAACCCTCACCTCCGGTCCTTAGGCAGGTTCAAACCCGCCGAGTAGTTCAGCCAAGGCAAGGCCCGAGTTCTAATGGTATGCCCCAGGTCTGCGTTTCTGCCGTTTACACTTAGGAATTTGGGAAAACGGCATATGTCGTTCCAGCAGGGTTCACAGAGGTAAGTTTTGTCTAGCTTCTGTGTAGATGATGGTATTAGCTTCCACAAATCAAGCTTTTTAGGAGATTTCCAACAGAGCTGCTGCAATGTGTGTCTAGCTCGCATGGGCGCTGGCTCCAACCCCCAGTCTTTCTATTCTTGCTTTAAAAATCTGTTTACAATCTTCCTTACAGAATGCTTCCCGTTCACAAATACTCTTTACGTTTGAGATCAACCCAGGGGTTTTCAATAATATTCAAGTCAGTGGAATATGAAGGCTATTCCAAAACCTTAAAGAGGTAATGGTCACTTCCCAGGATTTTTTAATACTATGTTAAGGTGTTGTGCTGACCCTTCTATGCAAATCACTCCACTGCCAGCTAAATCTATCAGCAGGATCTATGCAGTGATATATCTTTTGATTTCCTAACCAGTCTACAAGGACTTCTATTGTAATATTTTTCTTGGTCTTCTTACAGATCTTGTCTTCAGCAATTCCTCTTAATTACATTTTTGTCAGTGGAAACTACAAGCAGCTAGCATTTATATATTTTAGCACCTTCACTGTCATTGTAGGAGTTAAAGGAACACTATAGGTTTAGGAATACAAATGTGTATTCCTGACCCTATAGTATTAAAAACACTATTTAAGTTCCCAGCGCCCCCCTACCCTCCTTGACCCTTTTAAATAGGATACAAATGTAGCTTTATTTCAGTGCTGAGTAGATTCACTGGTGCTGGCTCCACCTCCCTGGCTGAGATCATCAGAACTGACAATCTCAGGTAATCCACTGCTTTCCTATAGGAAAGCCTTGGGATGCTATGGCGCTGCGCCAATCAGAAAGAAGTTCAGCTCCTATTTGTGTGCATTTGCAAGAAGTTGTGGGCTGTCTGCAGAGTTGTGTATGCGGGCTGTCTGCAGAGTTGTATATGTGGGCTGTCTGTAGTGTTGTACAAGAAAGAATTATATACGCCTAGATTTGAATTTATTTTCCGCACCTATGGCATATATATGAGTGGAGCGCTATAAATAGTAAGTGAAAGGAATAGCAGTATTGCTATCTGTGCTGTCCTATTAGAGGCTCTCATCAATGTGAGTTTATGTCTTTCACACTTAGCTACATTACATACATTCTCCACAGATTTATACTATGTTGTGTTTCCTTTCTTCTCCCTTAATTATGTTCAACTAATATACAACATGACACTTGGATGTAAGTGAATACGGCTATTCCTTTCACTCACTATTTATAGCGCTCCACTCATATATATGCGATAGGTGAGGGGAAAAAATTCAAATCATGGCGTATATAATTCTTTCTTGTATTTATTAACTATAGAGGGTGAGAGAGACCCCCCTAGAGTGTGAAGCAGCTGCCACTTCTACACTGTATATGTAATAATTAAAAGCGCACTATCCAACGTTTTTTGTCTGTCTGTCTGTAGTGTTGTGGTGTGGCGAATGCTTGCAAGGGTGTTGTGGAGAGCTCAAATAAATATCTCTGTAAAATAATAAAATAAAGTTGTCTGGAACTTGTGTTTTGATAGAGAAGCACCAGATTATGAAAGAGAATTCCCTATGAGGACCACAGTTGTCCTTGTGCTCTGCACACCAGACGTCTCATTTACCATTTTTATTTTTCTTCTATCAATTAAATTCAGAAGTGAAATAACTACTGTGCATTACAATTTATAGAAATATGTTGAGTTTGTATGTGTATGTTATTATATATTTTGTGTACGTTATGTTGTAAACAACAAATTTAAATGATAGGTGTACTGTACCTTTCTCCCTGCTAATGTGAAGGGAAGGATCTTCATCAGGTTTAGCCACAATTAACTCCTCTTCGTCTTCAGATGTGCTATGTCGTTTTTCGTTCTTTGTTCTCTTATTTCTTTTTTCCTCCGTAGATATGGATTTTTTGAGTGGTTGAACTATCTCTACATTCGATCTAAAGCCCAAGATGGTAAGTATAAAACACAGTATTACAAAACAATGTTTTAGTGACTAAAAACATATAAAATTACATGATTGTTATGGGATAAAATTTACAATCTATCCAAGAACTCTTGGAACTATGGCCTTGACTTAATATTGTTAGATAAGCTTTACAAATTATTTAATATTTTTGGATAAACATTTTAAATTACTTTTTCAATATATTCAAATATAAAAACACGTATCATATATAACAATTATATAAATATATCCAATAATATCATGTTTTTCATAATATTAAATCATGCATTTCTAAGTAGTGGTGCTGTCATAAAGACTGGCACCACTACTTAGAAATACAGGTTCCAGGTGTGCCGTTTAAGCAGTAAGTATTGGAAGTTAATCGCCCAAGTTAAAATTAGTATAGGACCCACCGATATTGAGGTACTGTGACATAGTGGTGTAACTAACTGAAAAAGGTGCACCATACCTTTAAAACAATTTTACAAACAAATAAGCAACTAAAGTGCAGCAAGTATAAAGTGCAAAAAAAAGAGTGTTTGAACACAGTGATATTTGTTTAAAGGACCACTATAGTGCCAGGAAAACATACTCGTTTTCCTGGCACTATAGTGCCCTGAGGGTGCCCCCACCCTCAGGGACCCCCTCCCGCCCGGCTCTGGAAAGGGGAAAAGGGGTAAAACTTATGGGACAGCTCTCCTCCTCCTCTCCTCCTCCGTTCCGCCCCGTCGGCTGAATGCGCACGAGCGGCAAGAGCTGCGCGCGCATTCAGCCGGTCGCATAGGAAAGTATTATCAATGCTTAACTATGGACGCTTGCGTGCTCTCACTGTGATTTTCACAGTGAGAAGCACGCAAGCGCCTCTAGTGTCTGTCAATGAGACAGCTGCTAGAGGCTTTGGGGGAAGGCTTAACCCATTGATAAACATAGCAGTTTCTCTGAAACTGCTATGTTTATAAAACAATTGGTTAACCCTAGCTGGACCTGGCACCCAGACCACTTCATTAAGCTGAAGTGGTCTGGGTGCCTAGAGTGGTCCTTTAATGTGCAAAATAGTATAAACAATATATTGTGCAAAATGTGTGCAATTAGCCACAAAAGAGCTCCAAATAAAGGAAACACTTACTTTGAATATGTCTATATAAATATGATGGAGTTCCTCAGTCTAGCGGAACCCTTGAGGCTGTCCCATACATCACCTTGTATAATACTTGTTGTTAGAACTTAAGAGTTTCCTATACCTGTACTGTATACAATTACCTGTTAGAATTCTTCAAAGTGTTCGGTAGAAAAGAGCTACAAGTCTGCATGTGAATCGCTGTATTCACCATACGAACCAAAGTGCCGAACAACCGGACCACCCTGGTGTGAAGTGTGGCTGTAATTTACCTCCCTGCCTGCTTGTTACATTCACCTACTTCAAACAGCCGAACGCTCTGCTATATCCCTTGGGTGGCCGCCATTTCGGCAGCCGAACATGTGGTGGTGGCCATCTTAAACTCCCGAACAGCGGTGTTTGGTCATCGAGTGTCTGGAACTCAAATCGGACACTCGGCTAACCAAACATCGCTGAGACCTCCAGGACAGCAGAAAGTACCAATCAAAACACCCGAACGGCCCGGCATTTGGTAGGATGAATCCCACGAACTAGGGGATTTATCCGAATGCAGACTCAGTCATTGTTGGCATAGCCTTTCGGGACTTTTGATGCGCGAACGGAGACCGACCGCAGGGCCAAGATTCATGGAACTATTTTCGGCTACTTTGCCCATGCGGTCGGTCAAATTTTTGCGCCCTCGAAACTCCCGAACCCCTGGTCTGATCTGGGTGATTTTTGGATATGTTCCTCACCCAGTTCACATAATTGCCAACAACTGTTAGAGGGTGTTTTCCCTAAACATAAAAGCAGTATCGGCATGGTGTACCATTGAAACAAGATCTTTTATATCTGTTCTTGGGAACACAAATGGAGACCATGGCGGCTGCCTGCCAGATGTCCTCACAAGAGTCCCCATCCAACTCCCCTCCCACTTCCTGCTCATATTGACCAACATATCACAGGAGGCAAATATAGAAGAGTTAACACAGATATAGTTATAAATCAATTATATAAAACCTGATAGGTCCACTTTAAACAGGTCTTAATATGGAGTCAATGCCGACCCAGCAGCTTGTTTAAGCCAGTCCTGTTGTACCATAACTAAATACCATAACTAAATAAATTGAACGTAATCCCCAGGGGAAAATTTCTCAGCAGATCATGAAAGGCTTTAACTGATGTCTCCTGCCATAAAAGTAGGCATCGTTGGATGTCAGCCTCTTCCAAATTTTTTACTCTCTAGGCTGCATGTCTAGAGAGAAATCCCTATTTCTGAGGACCACAGGTGGTGCACATTGACTTTCCTTCTCCTTGAGCCTTAATTCTCGCTGCTATCCCAAGGGTTCTCTGTCACCGCTTGGCAGGGTCCCGGGTCAGAGGTCGCTCCAGTTGTTTTGGAGTCCTACAGGTACTTGGGCTGCTGTGTCACCAGTTGGGCAAGGGTGATGTTCTGGTAGATCCCGTGTGATGAGGGATCTGTTATAAATGCACACCCAAAACTCCTTGTAGAACTGGTCGAATCAGGTCTCAATGCATTCCCTACAGATTAGGTTGTCAGAATCTTCATGGGCATATAGAACCTATGGCTTGTTTGCCATTTTAGGTTCGCCAGGTGATCTACAGCTCAGCGGGAGATTTGGAGGGTGCAGAAAGGTCATATTCCCCAGTGGGGACCTGGATATCCCCCATCAGTCCAGAGGGGGAGTTGTGAGACACCAGGACGGTTGCTGTGGGATGCGTGCCCTCTATCCCGATCACCAGGAGATCATTCTCAATAGGTCTAATGTGCAGACGGTGAGATTTTGCAGCGGGATGGCTTGAAACTAGGTTGCTTAAGCTCCTGCTTGATTCAGCTGTAGTTTGGTGCTCATTCAAGGCTGTTTGCTAGTCATTGTCAGACAAGATATGGCTAATTTCAGCCCAGTGTTGCAGGAGTCAAACTGAAACAGGTCTGGCCATCTTGGCTGCCATGCCTCGCCCTCTCTGAGGCCTATTTAACCACATATAAATCATAAGTTGGAACCCACAAAATTGGACTCCAGGTCCACCCAATTCTTTTCCCCTAATTAAGCAACATAATAAAACATCAAGAGTAGGTGTAGTCCCAAACCTTATGCATCTGCATTTTATTTCTGTAGAGTGTGTATAGCAATCCTATGTCTTTTGTCATCTCATATAAATGTCTTGGTAGCTCTTTGTATACACTCTAAATCCTGTGTTGTAACCAGAATTGGAAGAGCCTGGAAGAAAATAGTAAACTTGGAGGAACATTCATTGTCATGTATTGAGACCTGCCTAACCATAAGATTGTCTTTACACCACACGACTTTAACTAACTTTAAAGGGTACAAAATAACAGGGAGTAATCGGCTGTAAAAATATTTTTGGGGTCCTTTATAATTTAAAATCCTAAATATTTGACTGAAGGCTTTATCTGAACCCAAAAAGAAGACCAAACCAGTACCATGTCGGCAGCAGACAGATTTTAGGCAAGAAGTTATATTCATCAAAGTTGATTTTATACCCTGAGAGTATATAAAAGGAGTTAAGTAAAATCAAATAGGGAGGTAAAGAGGAAACAGGGTTGGCTACGGTTAATAAGGTGGCATCTGCATGAACAGCCACCTTAAAGGCATATCGCCCAAAAAGCTATACTCTGAATTGAAATATTTTTTTATAAGATGAAGCAAGGGCTCCAGAGAAAGGGCAAACAGCAATGGGGAAAGGGAGCAACCCATTGGACAAAATGAAAGGAGAAAAAAAGCTGAGCACACAGATCTGTCTACAAGGCCCTGATGATCATTCAAAATGGCCTCTGAAAAAAAGCGCTCCAGTAACCCAAACAAGTAGGGCCAATGAACCCTGTCAAATGCCTTCTCCGCATACAGAGAGAAGAGCAGAGAAGGCATTCTTGTTGAACCCGCCCTCCAAACCAGGTCAACAACCCTTCTAGTATTTTCATAAAGTTGTTGGCCAGTTATTAAAATAGGCTTTTAAGGACTCATTGTGGACCTTATTATCAAAAGTGTGTACAATATTTTTTGTATAATTGTTATTTATATTTGTATCAACAAAAATAAGCATTTGTTTAGAGAAATGTTTCACCAAATTTTCCCAAGTGTTATGAATTACTATTTATAATTGATGACTAGGCTTTCCACAAAGGTAACAGACTTGTGCAGAGAACATTATGGGCACATCTATACTTATACATTATTTATTATTAGATATTGAAAAAATATTGCAAATCATAGTTTAGCCAAATCTAAATTTTTAAAGACAAATGGCATATTATAGGAATCAGAGTTTATGCACTGAACAGGGAATTGTAGTAAACTGAAAACCGTACTGCAAAATTCATGCTGAAAAGGTGAAAATCTAGTTATAGTAAAGCATTTCTCAAATCCACTATTTTGTTTGCCTGATATTGTGCATTTCAGTTATTTACTTAATTGGGAATTGTTCAGAAAATGTAACTTTCTAAGCCAAAACAGCTAAACTAAGAAAATAGGTAAGTCGGAGACTGTATCCAGAAGCATTTTAAATTCCATGGCAAATTTCCAACAATCCCTTGATTACGTGAGAAAGACGTTGTGGATTTGAGTGGAATTGAGAGATAAGTGGGTTGAGGGTATTAGAGCATGGCATATAAGATATTGAAAATATGGTGTATTGGGGGGAGGATGTGTATGAGGTTCTCTGTAGGTCAGCCATATAAGTGATTGCAAATATAAGTTATGTGAGCAGTAATGTCCACAGTGATTTTACTGCTTGAGCACACTTTCATTAGCACATGTTGAGCTGATATAAAGACAGTCAATGATCCCCCTATGATTGTGTGATGTGATGCCAACATCCATCCGCATTGGGGTTATTAGGACTGACACAAAGCTCTGGTATAAATGACCCTTCCAACTTATGAATTTATGTTATTTTTCATTTAAATTCCCTTGTGTCTATTCCAAGCCAAGTGAATTGCACACATTGAGTTATACCATACAAATAACTGCAACACATATTTCTTACACTGACATTGTACTCATCAGTGAGCTCCTAGATTCTTACATGAATCATCAAGGAATAGAAGGCTAACGAACTGATATTATGCGTCATTGTGATGTCTTCAGTGTCAACCAAAATCCCAAAGCACATTCCATTAATAGATATTATTAGCACTTGGGCATGGCTTCAGGGTAATTTTAGCATTAAGCCACTTATGAAGTGTTTATTTATTTTTTACTTGTAAGTTTAGAGGGCAGATACATACTGAGATAGCAGGATGTTTAGTTTAATGAAGCCATGGATACTATGTCAATGTGAGATCAGGATGACCCGCTAGGAAAACATGATGCACACTAAGAGCAGGGCAATGCCAGTGAGTTAAACATTGTCAAGGAGGTGAATAAGAGAGAGAGAAAGGGAGACACAAGAAGATACATAATAGAGAAATGCATATTAAAGGAAAACAATGCCATCAAGAGGTTGTGGAAATATAAAAATACACCATGAGACCGAACAACCAGTTTTCACTGATCCATGTGCTTCTGGTTACCAAAAGCATTTTCAACAATGGAAAACTAATCTTTTATGCAGTTGTTATAGGCCATTGTGTATACAATAAATCGCATGTATAAGTACATGTTCAAGCACAAAAATATCAACCATCACAATGACATTGTGAATTAGGCGCCTCCAAATTCTCCTGTTTGAACAATAAAACATTCAGTGGATTAATCAATTGGTGAACCAAACCCAAATGGACTCATTCTGCAAATTGTTACCACTCTCTGTTTAAATTATCACTGCTAGGAATACCATTGTCTTGTTAGAATCTAGCTTATTACACATCACATACTGGCCTTACAGCCATTTAGCTCCCCAGCAACTAAATATACTAAATCAGACACCTAAATTGTTAAGATAGCCCTAGATACAAGTCACTGTTGCATGGTGTGTAGATGAAAAATATGTAGCTCCTAAGGCTCCAGGTTGTCAGTTTCTCACATATCATGATGGAAGGTCTAGAGGTAAAATATATTTTAACCTATTTAAACCACTGAGCCAGAATAAGAATGGACAGAACAGAGCATATATTGCACATACAGGTCATTGTCATCTTACTCCTGGGGGACAATGGTCTTTTTTTGGAAGGAATAGCTGCTCTCTACAAGAACCTCACCAGATCAGTGAAGTTACAATCTCCAGTGTATGTGTTCTCAATCCTCACAGTAAAAAAAATGTCTAACTGTAGCTGTGTTAAAGAATATTTATGAGATGTAGTGAAGGAATCGTGATGTCTACATGTCTGGGGGCATGAACCAATGGACTCACAGGTGAAATGCGCAAGTGATATTGGAAACAAGTGAATCTGCATCCTGTAACTGACTTTAGTGTAAGCGCTATTAGTGAGAATCAGTGCATGGTGCTTTCTCACATTGATACCAAGTAAGCTACTAAATTGAATATTGTGTGCTGCTATGATGGATGTTATGTGAAATAAATGTATCTCTTGTTTTATTGATATTTTATTCTGGGTTGTGATTTCTGCAGTTGGAGGGGGTGTACAGAACCAAATCCCTGCCCTGTAGAGAAACAAATCCTGCCTAAGCCCTGCAGTAAGGAAGCAGATTGTGCAACAAATGCGAATGCCGGTCATGGATTGTAGTGTATGTGCCAGCACCACAAACCCACCTTCATAAACTTACTGTGTTGTATAATTTGTTCTACAATGTAACTACATGACCCACCATTGGGACATGTTAAAAGGACTGAACTGGCTATCACTGGAATCCAGACGCACCCTCCATCTTTCCAGCCTTGTGTATAACCCCTTAAGGACCGGCCTGTTTTGGCCATGTTGTACGTTAAGGACCAGAGCGGTTTTAACACTTTTGTGGTGTTTGTGTTTAGCTGTAATTTTCCACGCTCTCATTTACGGTTCCCATACAAATTATATATTGTTTTTTTCAGGACAAGAAGGGCTTTCTTTACATACCATTATTTATATCATGTCATATATTTCACTTTAAAAAAAATAAAATATGGTGAAAGATTGGAAAAAAAAACATGTTTTTGGACTTTTACTTGAAACATATTTTACTTATCTACAAAAGCTAATGAAAAAAACTGCTAAATAGATTCAACATTTTGTCCTGAGTTTAAAAACACCTAGTGTTTACATGCTTTTTTGATTTTTTTTATAGCAAGTTATAGGGCTATAAGTACAAATAGAAAATTGCTGTTTCAAAATATATATTTTTTAAATGTATCAATAGTGACATTGTAACACTATTATTTGTCATAAATCTCTGAATCACACCCCACATGTACATATTTTTTTTTTAAAGTAGACAACTCAGGGTATTCAGTATGGGGTATGTGCAGTCTTTTTTAGTAGCCACTTAGTCACATACACTGGCCAAAGTTAGCATTTATATTTGTCTCTGTGTTAAAAATGCAAAAAACGCTAACTTTGGCCAGTGTTTGTGACTAAGTGGCTTCTAAAAAAGGCTGAATGTACCCAATTTGCAATACCTTGGGTTGTCTTCTTTTGCAAATGGTATGCCATCATGGGGGTAATTCTCTTTCCTGGGCTACCATACACTCTCAAAGGCAACATAACCAATCTGACAAATTTCAATAAAATAAAAAAAGTAAAATCAAGCCTTATATTTGACCCTGTAACTTTCAAAAACACAATAAAACCTCTACATGTGGGGTACTGTTATACTCTGGAGAATTCGCTTTCAGAACAGTAAAACGTATCACAGCAATAATATCGTCAGTGAAAGTGCCATTTGTGTGTGAAAAATGCAAAAAACTTCACTTTCACTGACAATATCATCGCTGTGATATGTTTTACTGTTTTAAAACACTAATATTTGTGTTCAGCAAAGTCTCACGAGTAAAACAGTACGCCACATGTACAGGTTTTAGGGTGTCATAGAAAGTTACAGAGTTAAACACAGTGCTAGCAAATTAAATTCTCTGGACTTTCGGCCTGGGTTGTCAGGCAGGTCCCTCAAATTGCAATCAATAAAATTACTTAATTATGTAAAAATATTACATAAATATGCACGTAGAATTTAAATATATATACATATTTATATATTTGAAGTCTACGTGTATATTTATATAATTAATTATGTAATTATGTATATGGACATATGTATATTTTGTATTATTTTTATTTATTTATACATAGATATATATATATAATTTAATTCTAAGTGTATTTTGATATAAATATATATTAATATCAAAATACCGTTAGACAAAAAATTCCATATATATATATATATATATATATATATATAATTTTTTTAAAATTATTAAAAAATATTTTTAAATTGTATTTATTTTTATTTACTTATTTATATTTTATAATAATAATGTATATACAATATATATAGTTCTTATATATATTATATATATACGTGTGCAATTTAATTATAAGTGTATTTTTATATTAATATATGCATATTTCAATATAAAAATACACTTAATATGACATTATATATATATATATAAGATATATATATACATATTATATATAGATACAATACATGTGTGTATATATATATATATATATATATATATATATTTTACACTTATAGTGGGGTTGTGTGCATGTATGTGGATTGTCAATGGTTTTGTGTTTGTGAGGACTGTGTGTTTGTGTTCGTAGGTGGCCTGTTTGTATTATTAGTATGAGGAAGAGGCATCTTCTGCAGCTCTGTGAATATCTACCAGTGTGGGTGAAGGTCAAGGGCAGAAGCTGCAATAGCTGCGATGGGCTACTCTACTCCAGTGCGGATTCCTATTCAAAAGTGCTGTGAGGAAGTAATCTGAGATCACTTCCTATAAGTGTTGAAATGAATAATTTGAGGATTGTCCATCACCAACTGCAATCACAGGTCGGGTTGCACTAGCAAATATCTGAAGTCTGTTTGGCTCTGGCAGCCTTGAGTGCCGTGCAAAGGCACCTCAAGTGCCGTGCATGGCACACAAGCCATAGGTTGCTGACCCCTGTCCTATGATCTCAGATCCAGTACCAGCACTTTATTTAGTATACCGCTTTATGAAAACAAAGTAGCTCAATCCTCATTTTCCTACAGAGTCGCTTAAGTATATAACAATCTCATGGACACAATTAAATCTTCCTCCACACTAAAATCCTTCTGTACAATATATCACAGTACAGAATGTGCCAGTAATCATGGTTGATTATATGTCTTAACTGTTCTGTGTTACATGTATATATGTATTTAAATATTACTTTGTATTTCTAATACTATACAATACATTTTAGTATTACTTTGTACTTTTAATAATATGCTGTACCCTATTGTATCAATACAATGTTTGTGGCCCTAGAGCAGCATTTCCCAATTGGTGTTCCGCGGAACCCCAGGGTTCAACGAGAACACAATTGGGGTTCCGCCAGAATTTTTAAAAATAAAATGACCGGGGGCGGCAAGGGAGCAGTGGGCAGTGATCTCCCTGCTCAGCTCCCTCGTGCGCACAGCAGTGATGCTGGAGCTGGAATATGACGTCACTCCAGCTCCGGCATCAGAGGCGCACTAGGGAGCTATGCAGGGAGATCACTGCTCCCTCGCCGCACACACCAGCCACTCAGCAGGCCCACTGGACCCCAGTGACCGCACATCAAGCCCAGCAGCCCCAGTGGACCCCAGGCACCACACGCACAGCCCAACAGCCCCACTGGACCAATCAGAGATAGAGACTCCATGCCAGCACTCCCAAAGGTAAGGGGCCTGGGTGGAGTAAAACATTTAAAAAAAATAATAAATTGTATGTGTGTCTGTTAGGGAGTTTGTATGTGTTTGTGTGTCTGTCAAAGAGTATATGTATGTTTGTCAATGAGAGTGTATGTGTGCTTGTCAGTGAGTGTGTATGTGTTTGTCAGTGAGAGTATGTGTTTGCATGTGTGTCTGTCAAAGAGTATGTGTGTCTAAATGTGTTAGTGTGTGTATCTGTGTGACAAGGTTTATGGATTAGGCAGCAATATGCAATGTCAATCTGCAGTTGCTAAGGCCAGTAAGGTTTTGTCATGTATAAATAGGGGCATAAATTCTCGGGATGAAAATATAATTTTGCCTCTTTATAAATCGCTGGTAAGACCACACCTTGAATATGCTGTGCAATTTTGGGCACCTGTTCTAAAGAAGGATATAATGGCACTAGAAAAAGTGCAGAGACGAGCTACAAAATTGTTAATAGGAATGGAGCATTTTAGTTACGAAGAAAGGATCAAAAAATGTAAATCTCTATAGTTTGGAAAAATGGCGCCTGAGAGGGGATATGATAACATTATACAAATATATTTGGGGCCAGTACAAACAATTATCTGGAAATCTATTCATAAACAGGGCTATACATAGGACATGAGGTCACGCATTTAGGCTGGAAGAAAGGAGATTTCATCTAAGACAAAGAAAAGGTTTTTTTACAGTAAGAGCAATAAGGATATGGAATTCTTTGCCTTAAGAGATGGTTTAATCAGAGTCCATACAGATGTTTAAACTAAAATTGGATAAATACTTGCAAAAACATAACATACAGGGATATCATTTCTAATTAGTGGGGTAATAGCTGCTTGATCCAAGGAGACATCTGACTGCTATTTTGGGGTCAAGAAGGAATTTTTTCCTAATTTGTTGCAAAATTGGAAGTGCTACAGACTAGGTTTTTTGCCTTCTTTTGGATCAACAGCAAAAACATATGTGAGGAAGGTTGAACTTGATGGACACAAGTCTCTTTGCAGCTATGTAACTATGTAACTATGTATTTGTCACTGTGTGTATGTCAGTATGTTTGTGTGTATGTGCCAGTGTATATCTGTGTGTGTGTGTGACAGAGTGTGTGTATCTGAGTGTGGCAGTGTGTGTATGTGTCAATGTGTGTTTCTGAGTGTGTGTATCTGTGGTTGCAAGTGTGTGTATATGCATCTGAGTGTGTGTGTATTTGTGAGTCAAGATGTGTGTGTGTCAGTTTGTATCTGAGTGTGTGTATCTGTGTGCCAAGATGTGTGTGTCTGTGTGTCAGTGTTGTGACAGAAAGCAAGGAATTGTGCTGGAAGGAACCTATATACCTCCCCAGATTTTGCAAGGTTCTTACTTTGTGTAATTAGCCCCAGGGAAATGTGTTATGTTCTAATGAATGTTGCACTTTAAATATGTGTATATTTGGGCCCTGGGGTGGAGCACCTGGAGAGTAGGGTGGGCCAGTGCTCCACTCCACATTTTGGAAGTTGCTTGGTGAGAAGTCGAGTTCTGGAGTTTGAATCCTAATCTAACACACCTGAAAAGGATTGTCAATTATCAGTGCTATTAAGTACTCCCCTGCCAAGGAAGATTGGAGATTGTGTTTGGTTTCTGTGAGGGGAAACAGAGAGCTGAAAACCCTGAAGCAGTAAGGCTGTTTATGTTTATGTTTATGTTGGGAAATGGACAAGCCATCCAACCCAGTTAGCTGATTATTTTGTTTAGTTAGTGCTCAGAAGAGCAAGGCTTTTGTTTGATATATTTTTGTTACCTTTATACCTTACTGTGCATTTATTTTGGAACCTCAATAAAAGAGCAAGTCAGTTTACCTCATCCAGCGTGTGAAGTGTCTCTAAAGCCTGAAAAGACTGTGTGTAACACCCCAATCCCAGGACAAGGTACTAAGGGAAAGGAGTACTTTTGTCACAGTGTGTATATGTGTGCCACTATGTACCAGTGTGTGTGTATCTGTGTGTCAGATACATATACATACACACACACACACTGACACAGAGATACACACACTGGCACATACAAACACAGATATACACACCTTGACACATAGATACACACACATTGAACACAGATACAAACACACACAGATGCACACGGTGTGTCAAGGTGTGTATATCTGTGTCAGTGTGTGTATCTGTGTGTCAGTGTGTGCCATTATATGTGTATCTGTGTGTCAGATTCATACACACTGGCACATACAAATACAGATACACACACCTTGACACACAGATACACACACACACAGATACACACTGTGTGTATCTGTGTGCCACTATGTGCCAGTGTGTGTGTGTATCTGTGTATCAGACACATACACACACAGATACACATTGACACACAATAACACACACTGGCACATACAAACACAGATACACATACCTTGACACACATACACACACTGGCACAAAAACGGTGCAATTTAAAAAAAAATTCCTGGGGGGGTTCCACAATGTTGATACACTGTGTGAAATGGTTCCCCTGGAAACATTAATTGGGAACCCCTGCCCTAGAGCATTCTTCGAAAACAAGAGAAATCTCAATGTAACCTTACTGGTAAAATATTTAATTAAAAAAAATAATTATAGACACTAGTGATGTCCCAAACGGTTCGCCGCGGACTCATCATTGAGTAAACTTTGACCCTGTACCTCACAGTCAGCAGACACATTCCAGCCAATCAGCAGCAGACTCTCCCTCCCAGACCCTCCCACCTCCTGGACAGCATCCATTTTACATTCATTGTGAAGCTGCATTCTTAGTGAGCTGTCCAGGAGGTGGGAGGATCTGGGAGGGAGGGTCTGCTGCTGATTGGCTGGAATGTGTCTGTTGACTGTGAGGTACAGGGTCAAGGTTTACTCAATGATGAGTCCGCGGCGAACCGTTCGCCGAACCGTTCGGGACATCACTAATAGACACATATATATTATTGGAGCGGCTTAAAATACACTCCTAAACCATGTGAATATACATAGCTGCTGCAATAATTAAGTAAATTATTTGTGCGTCCGTTTTTGTGCTTTTTAAAATATACTCCCGAGACTGTTTCTAAAAGCAAAAAAGATCTGATCAGAGTTCTTAAAGGGCCACCACCTGGAATTGATACACGCTAGTTTATGACTAAGAGCTGGTATAATAAGCTCTAAAATGAGTGAGTAGGACATGTGAAAGCTTTTTGTAGTCTATTTGTTAATGACAGTATTACATCATTACAGTATTACACTATTCTGTTTTATTTCTCTTTTTTTTCACATGAAAAATATATATGAACACCAGTAAAAGTAAATTTTACATTTTCCTTTTAATGGTTTTTGAATACTTCAGCACTCCACTTTTTGCAATTTGTGTAATTTATTTGGTGGGTTTTTTAGTGTTTTTTGAGGACACAAGTGTGTAGCTGCTATTACTACACTGCTATTTTTTTAACTAATTCATTTTATAGTATTTATAATAAGAGCTGAACTAGTAGTTTATTTCTATTTTACAGATTTCATCCCTCTAAAAAGAGAAGACACCAGGAACCTTTCTTATACTCCATAAACTCTGTCACAGTGGCAAAACAATATTTTATTTGTGCTTTTATTTGTTATTTGGTACAGAATTTTATTTGTTAATAATACATTTTGTGTGGATTATACCCTTCATGGCTCAATACGGTTTCTGATTGCCTCGATTGGGGTATATTGGAGTTATATCATCTGGTTTCTGTAAATTCATATACCAGATGGGGACCTCCCAAGCTGATTCTACAGAGCAACTATATGGGTCGAAAGTCTATTTGGAGAAAAAGATGGCATATCATTCGGATTGTACCCCTATACGCTGTCTACTTTGAGCATTGGAGTTTTCTTGTTGGTTGTTTTTCTCAGTACATATTGCATTGGGATTCATTGAGAGTACCAGAGAAACGCATAACCATAAGCAAGGATTATACCACTTGAGTTTGTATTAAGTTATATGTGAGTGTTGATGTCTGTTTTTAAATATCTATCCTTTGATACCAAACATACTACACTACTGGATCTCCTCTTTTTATTGTATGTCTTACTGAGGATTGGAATACTCAAGGATCATGAAATCACTTGAGGATTTGGACTTTTATCTATATGTGAATGATTGTACGTATAAATGTATTTATATATAAATTTGTTCTGTTGGGCCAAAACTAGAACTCCCCTTGTCTTTTAGGTAAACAGGTTAATATAGATTTTTAATATCTGCTATATGTTGCATTGCTGGCCCTGTATGGGTGTATCACAAGTTGTACATTCCAACTTAAAATCCAGATGCTGCAAAGATAAAGGGAATGATTACTATCAACAGTGATTCCCATACAAGAACAATCTGCTTCAGGCAAGGGGCATGCAGGCACATTTATTTGCTGTGAGGATTGAGAACACATACTCTGGAGATTGTAACTTCACTGATCTGGTGAGGTTCTTGTAGAGAGCAGCTATTCCGTCCAAAGAAAGACAGTTGTCCCCCAGGAGTAAGATGACAAGGACCTGTATGTGCAATATATGCTCTGTTCTGTCAATTTTTATTCTGGCTTTGTGGTTTAAATAGGTTTAAATATATTTTGCCTTTAGATCTTCCAGCATGTAACTGCTTTTAAGGAAAACACTGTAATTTTATTAGTGAGAAATAGGAGCAGCACATCTTAACATATATTTGTTAATAACAGTATTACACCATTACAGTATTACACTATTCAGTTTTATTTCTCTTCTTGTTCTATGTCTTACGGAGAATTAGAATACCCAAGGATCAATAAATCACTTGAGGATTTGGAGTTTAATCTACATGTGAATAATTGTACATATAAATTTTAGTACTGTGTTAGGCACAGCCTGGTACTCCCCTTGTCTTATTGTTTAATATTTTTTGTGGATTTAGAGGGAACCCCTAATTACAGTGTTTGCACTTTAACAAAGAATCCAAGCACCTCATCCATTTCGGTTTATTTATCATGTCTACCTTTAAAGAAGACAGTCACAAAGTGTAGCAGCAAAAATGAAATAATATGAAACAGTACAACTCAAGAAAAACATGAATGTATTGACAGAAAGCCAATGTGTGTGGGTATGAATACACTGACAGGTTTGTGTAGTGTCAAACTGCATGTTAATGCAAAGGTGTATCTTAATGAAGTGTCAATATGTGCAAAAGCAGGTATATATTTTTTTATTAAAAGATTGTGTGTGCTAATGGTGTCCCCAATTCCCAGTTCCTGCATCTGTTTGTATCTCATGTGTCTCTTCCCATCTCTTAAAAATTGTTATTCTCTCCACATCCCACCACTGCCTGTATAAAATTGTTATTCTCACCACATCCCACCCCTGCCAACCTACTTATGTATCTACCTCTATGTCCTCCAAGTTTTGCCCCACCCATTGCTTCTAAGTGTGTCTCTCTTCATACAACTATGTTAAACAATCACGTATCCTTCTACTGATCTCTTTGATGTATTTCTACATAATCATTATTCTATCTTGACTCTTGTAGTTTAGCAGAGTAGGATCCTGGTGGAGGCTGTTGCCTTCCATCTGACAGGCTTACTTACAACTCTCCTTGAATGTTGTGTTGCTGTGTTTGTGAAGTGAGTAAGAACGTGATATAACATTATATCCTTCTCTTCCAACCAGGACCCCACTCAGCCTCACTTCTAAAGGAAATAAGAAGACACAAACAGCCCCTAAAACTGTGAGATCCCTTGTCATCATAGATTAAATAAAAAGATACTAGGCCAGTTGAAGAGCTACAATTACCTTAGCACAGGACTGCACAACTATGGTTGTTAGTGGTGAGTCTGTATGTAACAGGTTTGTATACAGGTATTAGACAACCGCTTCTTATTTTTCATACATTTGTGCCATTATTGAAGGAATATAAAAAGCTCATCTGAGTAATATGAATGTTCCCATGAACCTGTTAGCACTTCCTTTTTACTTTTGACATGAGATCATTTATTAACAAGGTAGTCTTGACACTATTTACAGCTTATCGCTTTGCTACCTTCACTAACATTAGTGTATATTATGCCGAGACACTAACTGACACACATACAGTGGTGCCTCGGTTTATGAATTTAATGCGTTCTCCGGGATGTTTTGTATTGCGAAAAATAGGAATGTATTAAAACCCAATTAATCCGTTCCAGAGGTCAGAAAGAAGTCAAAATGAGCGGGCATGAAGTAGGAGAGACAGACAGTTGTTGTCACAAGGTGGTACTAACTACAGTATAGGATGTTGATTACCAGAGACTTTCCCATGTACCCCCTCAGTTCCTTTTATCCCTCCCCCTCCTGCACTCCTCCCTCCTGATAGCAATCGGGGAATCGAACCCCAGCAGGATAAAGGTCAAAGGACAAATGTGATAAACAATATGTGCAGTAGTGTAAATGCCATTGAATGTCAAGTTTATTGAATTCATTGTACACCCCTGTGACCTTCCCCCATACCCGTTTTCTCTTCTGTATCTCCTGACAATGAAATTTAATAAAAATTGTCAAATTGAAAAAAAAAAATGAGCGGGCATGGAAACCAACCCACAACGCAGAACACACAGTAAAAGGCACGCAAACGACAAAGCTCAGCTCCCTACCTTTCCAAATGCACCAAAAAAGTTCCAAAACGTCCCAAAACGTCTGCAAATTTTTTTTCAGAATGGCTCCAAAACTTGCAAAAACCGCTCCAACACCTCCACACTCGACACCACATGCTACCCATAGACTCCAGCATGCAGGGGGCGGTGCTATAAACCTCCCAGATGCAATGCATCCTGGGGTAACTTGCTTCGTATGGCAAAAACATTTTGTAAACCGAGGCATTATTTTCAATGGATTTTCATTTGTAAACCGAAAATGTAAACCTAGGTACCACTGTATATTTAAAATACCGTAAATCAACTATTTTATTATAAACTGGGAGTAATTCCCTTTAACCCATTTTAAAGTAGTTGTTTACTTTTAGAGTGACATTTGACAAAAATGTAAGCGCAATAATAATAAATATAAGATTAGCTAATATATGTTGTAGCCAGCAGGTGGTGCACAAGTGTATATATCCACATTACAGCTAGTGCAGCATCTAGTGCTGCAAACAAAAATGCATGATGTACAAGATACCACCTTTATCTGGATTTTTCTCTTTCACTGTGGGGATTATATTTTTATTTTTTTAAGTTTTACTTATTTCTTATATCACTTACTCGTTTTCCTTCTTTTCCTGAATCATCTCTCTTACTTCCCCTCCTACTCTTTTTTCCAGCATGTTGAAACATATTTTTGAGATAGCTATACTAAGTGCTTTCCATTTCCAATTACTTTTTTCAAGCGCTATATAATAGATATACACCCAATAAATACATGTATATCAAAAAAGATCTTACAAAGCTGCAGTTATTGTAAATGCAGACTTTGCGAGCACTCCCCCTTTTCCAGGCTCTTCACAAGGAAATAACCAATCAGAGGCATCTCATTGAGAAGCTTGTGTATCTGTCACTCAGTGTGTGCATACTGCAACAGCTTTCAGGAAGAACATTGGCCTGATGTTAATATTTCTCATTCCTTCCTGCGGAAGAATGAGAAATATGGCAAGCTCAAGGGGGGGACACCTTTCATTAGCTCAGTGGAGCTAATGGAAGGAAGTAGCAAACCTCCCTGGTTGTTTACCTGACAGCCAGGGACGGTGTTTCTTAATTTTATATTAAAAGTGCAAATTTCACATAGAAATCAGTGCTTTTATAAATTGTCTTCTAAATGGGATACTGCAAGCTCATAACGCTAAACTGCTTTATGTGTGTGCGGAGTGGTCCTTTTAGTATATGTTTACTTTTTTCTGAAACAGTTTTTCAGTCTCTGACAGACTTCCTTTAGTCAATTTGTTGTCCGCGATTTTATTTTGCTCCTCCATTTTGTAACTTTCACAAATGTTAAATAAATTTATACTGCAAAAAAATAATTCATACTAATCTACAATTGAGGTTGTTTAAACAATAATGAAGTGCAACCAATTGAGAATATACGTACATAGTATAATCGACCATCTGAGCACTTTTAATATAGCGACAAGAAAAGGCAAATTGTGATGGACTAATTTTAATGAGTTCACTCCTTAAACACTGCTCCTGCAAGATAGAAAGAAAAAAAAATGTTCCGTACATTGCATATTTTAGTACATATACTTCATTATAAGTATTCTAGAAAACAAAAAGTAATTGGCCAGAAGCAGATGTTCTTATTTCTTAAAACTGCAACCTAATTTATGAGTAAATGGAAAAAATCCTTGTTGCCCACTGGAAGATGTAAACTAGTCATAACTAGTGTTATGTGAAATGCAGGAGAGTGCATCTTGTCAGGTTATTAACCCCTTAAGGACCAAACTTCTGGAATAAAAGGGAATCATGACATGTCACACATGTCATGTGACCTTAAGGGGTTAAACAATGGGTGTTCTGTAGTACTTACTTTTCTATTGTTGTATTTCAGAACAGAGTACAATTTATCTGCTGCTTCAGTCCTTGGTGTTGCTATGACGACAGCAGGTACATAGCAACCACTTCCTGCCCTCGTTTTTGAAAGGACACAATCTCCAACCTTTTTGAAGATGAAAAAATATATATCAAAAAGATCTATCACATTATATCGGTATAGACACTTTAAAAATCTATACTGTAATTAAAAGCTAAAAATGTCTCATTTCAAATGATTGACATATAGATGGGAAAGATAACTTATATTGACCAAGTTATAGATAGGGAAGATCTGAAGTATGCCACAATGAGAACTTGTTGAGATAGTGCAACAGAGAGAGAGAAAAGGAAAAGAAAATATGCAAAAATATATAGATTCAGGGGGTGGGGGCGGGCCACCATGCCTGCTAAACGCATGTACAGCTCCTGCTACATCCCAGCTTTTCGACCCATTTAGTGGGTTCAACCCGGCATCTGGAGCTACAGAGTAAGAACCCATACCATCCAGGGGTGCTGCCACAACTTTGAAACCCCAAATCAGTCTATTGCTCCTTCATGGCACAACTCCCAGCAACTAAGGCCTACCCAGGTGGTGAGTGGAGTGGACGGCCGCCACTCTGCTGTCCTGCCGGGTGGCAGTTACTCTACACCCCCTTTTGATTTGAGAGGCCGGGGGGGTCATCCCGATCCACCCTGGGGCCCTTCTCACGCCAGAAATGGTCGGAGGTCACTCTCACCTCGCAAGATGGCGGCGGAGCCTGCTCTGAACTTTGAGCACTCTCTGAAGAAGGCAGCCTCCCTCGGGGTTCTTGACACCTTCTGCGGGCATCCATGAAAAACCGGATCACTTGCGGCTCTTGGGACCCAAACCAGGCACTATCAATCGACACCGAAGCCCTATGATGGAGAGTACTTGATGCCCTACAGCTGTGCCACTACACAATTGGAGTGAAAACACCGGTGACTCAAGATGACTTCTCACTACTCACCACAGGAAGATGACCCGATGCGACCGCCGTGGTCCTGCACCTCTTTGAAGTATAGCGATCTGACACAGCCTGTCAGTGTTATGGGACTGAATCTTACTGGTGCAGGGGACTGAGGGGTTTCTATGTGGGGATTAGGGGTGCCGCTTCATGTCTAACTCACTGTTACTTTGCCTTTTTTGCTTTGCTTTATTTTTAATATGCTCATCTGACTAGCTAAAAATCTGGTTGGGCTCAGGGATCTTTAGCAACAATGGCATGTGTTCTTCTTATCTGTACTAGCTTTCTGTTTACTATCTCACATGCCACATTGCCTTAAGTATTTCTCTTTATACTTGAAATCATACTTTGCAGTTCTAAGACATAAACAAATTATCTTTTCTTAAAAAAAATGTGCTATGACCTTAAATGCCAGACCATAGTTTTTTCGATGTTTATGTGGCTAGCAATAGATGTCATGGCATTGCCAGCCTGTCTATAAAACCTATGCACAAATAAAATAAAGATTAAAAAAAATAAAAATAAAAAAATAAAAAATATAGATTCCATTGAACAATAAAAGGATTTACAGCTTATTTAGAAAAAAAGGAATATAAACTTCTTATGTAGCAATTCAATATTTCTTCCTTTTCTACAATTAATTTTGTCTGACATTTGCCAAGGCCAACCAAATACATGAATCATTTTAAAAATTGTCATAATAATAAAATAATTGTTTAACCTTTAGAGGCGGGCAGGGCACAGATCCTCCAGTTGGTATTATAAATTTAATGGGAATAATCTGATTTTCCCCTTGGCAGAAATCTACTTCAGCATGCTTTGAGTGGATGGTCTTTATGACAGTACCTACAAGGAATGGCAAATTCAATACACAAAGAAAAAATAAAGGACATATTCATTGTAAAACTAGAAATAATATATTTTAGATAAATGTATAGTGTATGGAATTATTTTTTGCTTTTTTGCTTACATTCATACGTACAAGCTGGAGATAAATTCAGTGACATTGTATTATGTTCAAATATATTCTGATATTGTTGCACTGATGTGTTCTATAGTTTTAAGTAATCACAGATTGCTAAACTAAGTTGGGTTCTATGTAAAAAGATTTAGAAATCTAACAATGTAAGTGGAAGATGAGCTTTTTATTCAGTTGATGCTAATTTTGTATGGTTATGTGATATGACTCTTTGTAAATATCACTTATCCGGCACACACTCAGCTATCTGTGAAGAATGAGTACACAGCAACGACGTCACTTGCCCATATGGTCATATAGCTGATATCCAGCCCCGCATAGTCATCTTATTGTTGTAAGACCCATGGGTATAAGAACCATGAGAAATCTGGTCAGTGGATAGCCTTTTGATATCACCATATCAACAGCTCACTTCTCGCTATCTCACAAGCCCACTCCTCTTAATCAATGTGTACATTGATGTAGACCATCATGACTTGGAGGGGGAAAGTTAATCCCTTATCAGAAACCATGCAAACTGTTCTGATGGAATCTGTTCTCCCATCCCATCCACTTTTTAAGTTCACAGAAATCACTCATACCACTTAATGTTATCCCACACAGCTCCATGACTATATAGTAAGATTACAGCATTAGATATCACTTTTTACCAAGACAAATTATCGAAACAACAATTTTTTTAATTCCTTGTGAACAAAATAATTTTTTTTTACATTGTATAACATGTTACCTTGATAGTAAAAGCCATCAACATCTGATCTTGCAATGACCTTTTGGTGTTTTAGTGGGTCTATAGCTTTTTTTCTCTGTTGCATTTTTATATTTTCATTCTTGGTCTCTTCTTTATTGTTCTACAATATATATGAAGTATATAATTAAAGCATAACTGAGTCCATACACACACACACACACACACACACAGACTGCTGAGTCCATACACACACACACACACACACACACACACAGACTGCTGAGTCCATCCATAACTGAATACACTTTAGCTTATCCTTCTTAAATTCCATGCATATTTCTACATAAATAAAACCATAAATTAGATTGGTTGAGGTCAGGGAAGATGAAATAAAGATTAGGGGATAATAAAAAAAAAAATGAAACAAATAAAATTTTAAGAGGGGACATTACATCATCATCAGTATGTCAATCATAGCTGTACTGGTCATTGGTGCTTTTATGGCTAGCCACCCAAGACAGTAGACGACATAGAAAAAATGTAATCGTCATTCTAGCACTATACATGCAATGTAACTATCCCCAATGGTACATCTGTTGCATAATAGTTATGGTATAGGCTAGAATAAAATCCTAGCTTCAGGACTTGTCTGTAGTGGAACAAGGTTCATGTAACAAAAAAATCTAAGTTGAATGTATGAAATGAAAACATAAATAGCAATGCTACACTGATCCAACAGGAATAATTAAATAAATTGTGACTGAATTATCCCTCCCAAGAGTAACAGGTTGCAATTTACCCACTGGAAGTTTAAAATTGCATCACAGTTGAAAAACAATAGTGGGACCCACAATACCCCCCCATAGACACGGTACTCCTTAAACTGAAAGATAATTATTTCATGGATAAATTGACAGCGCAAGTAAGGGGGATCAAAACTGCCTTTAAAAAGATATAGGAACACTGGGACGACTACATTGATCCAGAATAACAGAACAGGCATGCTTGGGAGGTTCTCGGGACACTTACTTGCCCCCCCTCCTCCCCAGCGCTCATTGATCCCCTCACATGCCATGCCCCTCCTAGGTTTGGGCTGGGCACTGGTCTCCGGAGTACTGGGGTGCTCTCTGGCATACTCTTAAGATGATGGCTTGCCATCTACCTTCCCTCTAACTTTCCTCCACCTCTTCTACCTTTTGTCCTACCCTCCTTCTGCATTCTTTTTTCTCTCTTCTCTTGTATTCAACAAACACACACACACACACACAGACTGCTGAGTCCATACATACACACACACACACACACACAGACTGCTGAGTCCATACACACACACAAACACAGACTGCGGAGTCCATACACACATACAGACTGCTGAGTCCATACACACACACACACAAACACAGACTGCGGAGTCCATACACACATACAGACTGCTGAGTCCATACACACACACAGGCTGCTGAGTCCATACACACACACACACACACACACACACACAGACTGCTGAGTCCATACACACACACACACACACACACACACACTGCTGAGTCCATACACACACACACACACACACATACTGCTGAGTCCATACACACACACAAACACAGACTGCGGAATCCATACACACATACAGACTGCTGAGTCCATACACACACACAGACTGCTGAATCGATACACACACACTGCTGAGTCCACACACACACACACTGCTGAGTCCATACACACATACAGACTGCTGAATCGATACACACACACTGCTGAGTCCATACATACATACTGCTGAGTCCATACACACGCACAGACTGCTGAGTCCATACACACACACAGGCACACACACATACAAGCTTCCTCACTAGCAGACAGACACAGACACACACACCTGAGAATATCAAGCCTACCTGTTGCTGGGGCTCAGACAGCCATCTTCTTGCCTTTCCAGCAGCAGCATGGTCTGCTGTTTAACGGCGGGGTGGGGCTTATGTGTGGGAGGCGTGACTTAATTTAGGGGCGGGACCTTGCCGGGGAAGCTGCTGAAAACACCCAGCACTGTTCCAGCTCCTCTGTCCTGCATAACTTAAGCACATGGCCAGAAAGTTGCTGGCATTTGGGGGGGCACAGCATGATGTAGGGGGGGGGCACCCCCCCGCGATGCCACTGCATGTATGCATGCCTGGATGTACCCATCCAGGGTCCATATCTCTGTTACGGTTGTGTGCGAGTGGCTTTTCTGGAGGCTCAGATTGGAGATCTCGAGATGCAAGTCGCAACTTTCAGGGAGATTGACAATCTTGAGAGGAGTCTGCTGCTCAATGAGCAGAGTTTAGTGGGGACAGGTAGTGGAGAGGGAGGAGATAAGACAGATGGGGAACAGGCATGTAGCTGGGTGACAGTGGGGCGAGGATGCAGGGGGGGAGGGAAGAGGAAAGGGCTAGCTAGTCCCGATTTAGTGCAACCTAGCAGATTTGCTAGGTTGTTGGGAGCATCAGCTCAGGTGTAGCTGTATTAGAGGAAGCTGTTACTTCTAACAGCCGAGGTAACAGCCCCTCTAGTACGGGTGGGGATCAAAATGTAAGGAAGGCAAGACATGTTGTGGTGGTAGGGGACTCTATCATTAGGAGAGTAGATAGGGCAATCTGCCGCTCTGATCGGCTCAACCGGACAGTTTGCTGTTTCCCGGGTGCATGAGTCCGGCATGTTGTTGACAGAGTGGATGTATTATTGGGAGGGGCTGGGGATGACCCAGCGATCATGGTCCATGTTGGTACCAATGACAAAGTAAGAGGAAGATGGAAGGTCCTAAAGAATGATTTCAGGGAATTAGGTAGCAAACTTAAGAAAAGGACCTCCAATGTGGTTTTCTCTGAGATATTACCTGTGCCACGCGCTACAGTGGAAAGGCAGCGGGCGATTAGAGAGGTCAATATGTGGCTTAAGTCTTGGTGCAGGAAGGAGGGTTTGGTGTTTTTAGAGCACTTGGGCCAACTTTGCGCTTGGGTACAACCTTTATAGTAGTGATGGATTGCACCTAAACGGGAGAGTGCTGGGGGATAGGATGGCTAGAAGGTTGGAGAAGGGGGGAGGGTCATAGTAATCTACAAAATGGAGATAGGACAGAAGGAGATGGGCTTTAGCTCAGTATAAGGGGGATGGAGACCAGGGGGAGGTGGGGCGCAAGCTCAGAACAGAGAAGGTATGTAATGTTCAGAATTCACAAAAAGTACAAGTGACTCATGCTATTAAATGTATGCTTACTAATGCAAGGAGCCTAAATAACAAAATGGGTGAACTAGAGGCAGTAGCATAAACAATATGATATAATAGGCATAACTGAAACATGGTGGGATGAGACGCATGACTGGGCAGTTAACTTAAATGGGTACATGTTATTTAGGAAGGATAGAAAAAACAAGAAGGGTGGTGGGGTATGTTTGTATGTCAACCATGATTTAAAGCCAAATCTTAAGCAAGTGGAATGCGATGAGGAAAATGTGGAAGCTTTATGGGTAAATATCTGCTTGGGGGAAAAGAAGGGAAACCAACTATTAGTTGGGATATGTTATAAACCACCTAATGTTAATATTGACGAGGAACAACAGCTGTTTGAGCAAATTGAGGAAGCTGCAAATCTGGGTAACACTTTAATTATTGGAGATTTTAATTACCCGGACATAAATTGGGACAGAGGGACTAGTAGCTCAGCAAAGGGAATTAGGTTTTTAAACTTGTTAAATGACACCTTCATGTCACAACTTGTACAAGCACCACCTAGAATGGACGCTTGTCTGGACCTGGTTTTAACAAACAATGTTGATCTTTTTACCAACATTCAAGTAGGTGAGCACTTGGGAAATAGTGATCACAATATAGTGTCCTTTGAAATAAGCACATGGGGTATACTAAAACATGTAATGTTAAAAAGGCCAATTTCAATAAGTTAAAGGGACACTATAGTCACCTGAACAACTTTAACTTAATGAAGCAGTTTTGGTTTATAGAACATGCCCCTGCAGCCTCACTGCTCGATCCTCTGACATTTATGATTTAAATCCCTTTGTTTATGAACCCTAGTCACACCTCCCTGCATGTGACTTGCACAGCCTTCCATAAACACTTCCTGTAAAGAGAGCCCTATTTAGGCTTTCTTTATTGCAAGTTCTGTTTAATTAAGATTTTCTTATCCCCTGCTATGTTAATAGCTTGCTACACCCTGCAAGAGCCTCCTGTATGTGATTTAAGTTCAATTTAGAGATTGAGATACAATTATTTAAGGTAAATTACATCTGTTTGAAAGTGAAACCAGTTTTTTTTTCAGAACAAGTGGAGTACAGCTCGCTAAGGTATACTACTAAAGCAAAGGGGGATAACCCCTAGTAGAATCAAGAAAAAAAGAGGTGAAAGCAGTATACCTATATTAGGGTACTGGGGACCTAGCGAGAGAGCCAAGCAAAAGGCTAAGCATCCCAATCAGAAAACAAAAAATTCTTTATTTATTGAATTGGTTTAAAAATCGCCACAAGAAATGGCGATCACCCAAGTGTAACACACATACTAAATAAAGTGTAAAATTGAAAGAAAAAAATAGAAAATAAAAGTAAAATCAATGAAACTGGCTTGATAACTAAAGTTTGAAAAGATTCTAACGTTGCACTCAATAGATTCTCTGTTACAGCTCATGTCTGTGCTGAACAGGAAAAAGTATTAAACGTACAATATGCAAGGGGGAAGGATAGCGTATCCTAAAATGTGGGAGATAGAAATCCTGTATATGGATATGAACTAAACTGCCTTGAAAGAGGAGAGCCTTAATGCCAGGTGTAAGCAGACTCAATGAATGAGTGGTAACTAGTAACCATTCGTCAAAAGGTTGTAGGTAAATTGAGTAACCTCAAAGTTTACTATGTATATGCCTGAGAGTGTGTAAGAGAAGATCCTGGATATTGAAATACTTCCTTGAATAAAGGGAGTGTTGCTGAATATGTGCTGCTGGATATACTGCACTCTCAGGTTGAAGGGAAGTGCTAGAAACTCGCTGTAGGGAAACCCCCTTTGTAACTACAGGGGCACCTGGAGCCAGCACCCTTCGTTGAAATAATAGTTAAAAAGGGAGGGAAAAGGCAGTTAGTGAAAAAATTGTTGATGTCGGTAGACAGATTAGATAGCCCCCCGTGCCTTCAAGGGCACCTAGATCCAACCCCCATAATCAGTAGAAAATAGAGTGCATTATTAGAAAAAAAGAGTATCAGATAGATGTAGCAAGCTGACGAGCCTGGTCGGGTAAAACGCGGGCGTCAAGGGATTCATTATGCAGCCTGCAACATTAATTTGAAATTTTGTATCCATTAAGGGATTTACCATGCAGCCTGCTACATCTATCTGATACTCTTTTTTCTAATAATGCACAGGTCATGCACAGGTCATGTCAAACTAACTTGATTGCGTTCTACGAAGAAGTAAGTAGAAGTATAGATCAGGGTGTTGCAGTGCATGTGATCTATTTGGATTTTGCCAAGGCATTTGATACAGTTCCACACAATAGATTAGTGTTCAAACTCAAGGAAATCGGTCTAGATGAAAATGCTTGTTCTTGGGTAGAACATTGGCTTAAAAACGGAGTACAAAGACCCCTTCTATTTAACATGTTTATAAATGATCTTAAAGACAGCATTGAAAGTCATGCTTCAGTGTTTGCAGATGACACAAAACTCTGTAAAATAATACAATGTGAGCAAGATATTACTTTGCTGCAGAGGGATTTAGATAGACTGGGGGACTGGGCACTCAAATGGCAGATGAAATGTAATGTTGAAAAATGCAAAGTTATGCACTTCGGCGTAAAGAATACACAAGCAACGTATACCCTTAATGGAAGCGAATTAGGGATAACAACACACGAAAATGACTTGGGAATTGTTATAGACAACAAACTATGCAACAATGTGCAATGTCAATCAGCAGTGGCCAAGGCCAGTAAGGCATTGTCATGCATGAAAAAGGGCATTCATTCTCGGGACAAGAATATAATTTTGCCTCTTTATAAATCACTGGTAAGACCCCATATTGAATATGCTGTGCAATTTTGGGCACCTGTTCTAAAGAAGGATGTTATGGCACTAGAAAAAGTGCAGAGGCGGGCTACAAAATTAATAAAAGGAATGGAACATATCAGCTATGAAGAAAGGTTAACAAATTTAAACCTATTTAGTTTAGAAAAACGTCGCCTGAGAGGGGATATGATAACATTATACAAATATATTCGGGACCAATACAAACCATTGTGTGGAAATCTATCACAAACCGGACTTTACATAGGACACGAGGCCATGCGTTTAGACTGGAAGAAAGAAGATTTCGTCTAAGGCAAAGGAAAGGTTTTTTTTACTGTAAGAACAATAAGGATGTGGAATTCTCTGCCTGAAGAAGTGGTTTTATCAGAGTCCATACAGATGTTCAAACAGTTACTAGATGCATACTTGCAAAGACAGAATATTCAAGGATATAATCTTTCAATGTAGGGTAATAACTGCTTGATCCAAGGATAAATCTGACTGCCATTCTGGGGTCAAGAAGGAATTTTTCCTAGCTTGTTGCAAAATTGGAAGTTCTTCAAACTGGGTTTTTTTTGCCTTCTTTTGGATCAACAGCAAAAAACAAATGTGAGGAAGGCTGGACTTGATGGACGCAAGTCTCTTTTCAGCTATGTAACTATGATTTCTAGGGCACTGCCTATTCTTATGCACCTAACTATACAACACACTCTAGTGAACATGCTCATGTGTATATTACAATAATAATCCTTAACCACCTTCTAATGCTAACTGCGGCGCCATATTGAGATCCCGAGAGACCGATCTAGACTCAATTTCCAACAGAATAGTAGCAGATCTGAGTACCGTCATTTAGTAATGCGATGTTAAGATCACATTTTGCTTTTCTATAGACCACCCACTGTCTTAGGCCTAATTAGAAAATAGGAAAGGTTCATTTAAAAAAAAAAAAAAAAATGAAATGAGAACTAGGAATTAGGGGCAAAGGGGCGGTAGCAAAGCATGCTGACATTAAAACACATGTTGTCTGCGTGCAACACATGTCAACTGTTTATATAAAGCAAATGTAACACTGTGCAAAAGATCTTATTGATACACGTATTTCTTGAATGTCTGATGTACAAAATTGAATGTATATCTGTCTCTCCATCTGATTGCTCATTCAAAAATAAAGGATAAAAAAAAAACAATAGTGGAGGTTATAGGTGTTTCCCACCTAAACGGTAAATGACATTACTGTTGAAAGAACAAGCTGAACTATGGTAAGTACATAAAATGACTGTACATATAAAAATTTATTGAGCACTTATTCCTTAGACGAAAAACAACGCAACAGTGGAGGTAGTGAATATTGTTGTTAATGCTGGAGCTCGTTCTCTCCCCCCCTTTTTTCTTTTAATTCTGGCACTATGTACTGCAAAGAAAAGAGAGCTGAAAATGGCAATGGGGAACATAAGAAAATAGGTGGCAAGTGACTTCAAGGCCAGAGTCTTAACGATCACCTTTTTCAATATACTTCACAGCAGAAGGCACTCTACCAAGAGAATACCCAGTAGGTCAGTCTAGCCCTGTACACTGCACTCTGACACAATAAAACTTTGGATCTGATTTTACTTATTTTCTTAGTGTAGGGAGGAGTCCTAACACACCGACATCAAAAAGGGTTGTTAATTTGTTGCAGTAGGGATTATTTTACTATTCAAGCACTAACAAAATACTTTGTCTTAATATTATCATAAATTAGATTTCTGTGCAGAGCAGGGAGGTAACCTTATCTAAAGACAGATATCACACAAGTATAATGTGGTCTCTACAAAGATATCCATTAGATATTAGAACCAGAATACTATACTTAGCCATAGAATGTGACAATTCCAGCTTTATTCTATATTAATTTTACTTCTAAACAAGCATGAAGGTAGTTTTTATCACATCAACATGGGAAAAGTCATGGAGTACATAAAAACCATGTTGCACATGACCTTATAAAAATGGTGCATGATGTTCAGAGATGAATATCTGAGGTTATTTTCAAGGTACACTCTTGTATCAGAATGAAAGCGCATTTATCAATCTGAATTAAGTGTTTATCGTTTATCATAGAATCCGCTTAAAAAATGGGAATGACCTTGAAAAACACCATTAGCAAGAACCATTTGTCGACTGCTTTAGTCAAAATAGATCGTAATTAAGAAAATATTTTAATTGCTAGAAATAAATTGTTTTCCTTGGACTCAAGCCCGTTCTGTACAATATGCATTTTAAATTTTTTTTTTTTTTATAATTCTTTATTTAGGTTGTGCGTAGGTTAACAATCAAGTTTGCACTGCCACAACAGCTGGTGCAATCAGAGCATTAGCCATAGGTAAACACAAATGTGGTTTCAGATACATGGCACATATTTGTTATAATAGGAGTTAATACTGAGCCACACTGTCGTGTTAAATATTACATCTGGCTATGACAGCATTATACACGGGTGGCGAGTTAGACTACAGTCAGGTGGGGGAGGAAAGGGGGGGAATAATTTGGTCAATGGACCATCCATTCAGAGGGGTGTATTATCCCCTTAACCCCTTAAGGACCAAACTTCTGGAATAAAAGGGAATCATGACATGTCACACATGTCATGTGTCCTTAAGGGGTTAAGGACAGAGCTTCAGAAGCTTGTCTTTCACTTAATGACAACAGCATTTTTTTTAATTTTTTGCTGTTTGCGTTCAACTGCAATTTGCATTTTACTAATTTATTGCACCGACACATATTATATATCGTTTTTTAAAGGACAGAAAGGGCTTTAATTTGATGTAACATACACATATATATAAATGCTTATTTAATATAAAAAGAATACAGAAAAATGCAAATAAAATGAAAATTTTTGTGTGTTTTTTTACAGTTTTTGCAATAATAATGTGTGCATAATTAGTGCAGGTTAAGGAAAGTAATTAAAAATAAATTCATTTAGTTGATCTGATCTACAGAATATATAATGTGTCTGGGATTTTACGTTTTTTTTGGTAGTTACAGGTCACAAAGCACAAGGAGTAAAATAAACTTTTAATGTGGAGCGATTTTAGAATTTGGTATGTTTGTCTTGTAAGCTTAATAGCCATAAAAGAAAACAAAATTGCCACACAAAAGTATATATTTATATGAAGTAGACATCACAGGATCAGGAAGTATTACTTTACTGAGAGGGTAGTGGATGCATGGAATAACCTTCCAGCTGAAGTGGTAGAGGTTAACACAGTAAAGGAGTTTAAGCATGCGTAGGATAGGCATAAGGCTATCCTAACTATAAGATAAGGCTAGGGACTAATGAAAGTATTTAGAAAATTGGGCAGACTAGATGGGCCGAATGGTTCTTATCTGCCGTCACATTCTATGTTTCTATCACAGGCTATTTACCAACCTCTGCTAAATATTGGAGTAAAATTGTGTTTTTTGGCACATTCCTGTACAAAGTTTTATTTTGTGTTCAGTTACATCTGCTGAGTACAATGACACCCCCATTGTATGTTGTTGGCACTATTTCATGAAGCTACAGTGCCAAATAGGAGGCCTGTTCTTTTCAATATTCTCAGTAGAATTTTGAGAGATGGATTTAATGAGCCTATGCTTCCATTTGGGGTATTATAACAGTTTGACTGTTCAAAAAAGTCCACAAAGTCCTACCATTTGTAAAAGTAGACACTCCAGGGTGTCTCATAAGGTGCATATTGTGCCTTAACATGCCCCCATTTTGTCACCAATATATACCAAAGTATGTGGTAAAAAATAATTTTGTGCGTTTTTTACACATGGATTGCATTTTTGCTGGGCATTTTGTATATTTCACATGTGCCACTAAGTTCAAACCCCCCAAATTATGCTCGGCTAAGTCTTCTGAGTAAAATGACACCCCCATTGTATGTCTTTGGCACTATTTCGTGAAGCTACAGTGCCATATAGGAGACCTGTCCTTTTCAGTATTCACAGTAGAATTTTGAGAGACGGATTTAATGAGCCTATGCTTCCATTTGGGGTATTATACCAGTTTAACTGTTCAAAAAAACCCACAAAGGCCTACCATTTGTAAAAGTAGACACTCCAGGGTATCTCATAAGGTGCATATTGTGCCTTAACATGCCCCCATTTTTTCACCAATATATGCTAAAGTATGTGATAAAAAATAATTTTGTGTGTTTTTTACATATGGATTGCATTTTTGCTGGGCATTTTGTATATTTCACATGTGCCAATAAGTTCAAACCCCCCAAATTATGCTTGGCTAAGTCTTCTGAGTAAAATGACACCCCCATTGTATGTCTTTGGCACTATTTCGTGAAGCTACAGTGCCATATAGGAGACCTGTCCTTTTCAGTATTCACAGTAGAATTTTGAGAGACGGATTTAATGAGCCTATGCTTCCATTTGGGGTATTATACCAGTTTAACTGTTCAAAAAAAAAACCCACAAAGGCCTACCATTTGTAAAAGTAGACACTCCAGGGTATCTCATAAGGTGCATATTGTGCCTTAACATGCCCCCATTTTTTCACCAATATATGCTAAAGTATGTGATAAAAAATAATTTTGTGTGTTTTTTACATATGGATTGCATTTTTGCTGGGCATTTTGTATATTTCACATGTGCCAATAAGTTCAAACCCCCCAAATTATGCTTGGCTAAGTCTTCTGAGTAAAAAGACACCCCCAATGAATGTCTTTGGCACTATTTCGGGAAGCTACAGTGCCATATAGGAGACCAAGCCATATCAGTTTTTACGAATTTTGAATTTTGACGCTGGGCCTATGTGCAATTTCCAAGCATCTTAGCAGGGTTTAAATTCAAACTACCCCACAAAAGGCCTACCATTTCTTAAAGAAGACACCCCAGGGTATTTCAAAAGGTATATTTTGAACCTTAGCGTGGGATCATTTTTCCGCTAGCTTGTACCAAGTGTAGTGGTAATAAGTGTTTTTTTCTGCCTTTTTGACACACAAAGTGAGTTTGCACAGTATATTTTGCAAACCTTATGTGTGCTACCAGTGTATAATACTTCATATGTTGCTCAGCTATGTCGGCTGAGTACAGCAATACCCCCGTATGTACCTTTGCCAGGTATATGTGAACATCGGAGGGGCACATTTGGGACACAGCCATTCCAGTTTTTTTCAAACGTTACATTTTTACGCTGTGCCCATGTCACATTAAAGAGTATTTTACCAGGCTATATAATCCAAATACACGATCGCGGCGATCCGGGGTTAATTTTACAAGGTCCGTCACCCGTCGTTATGGCAATCCCCTGAGTGATGGACCTCGTCCGTCACTCGTCGTTAAGGAATTAAGCATACTAGCATTTTGTGATAGCAATATAACTGTAACTACCGGACAAGTAAATTAATTAACTAAGAAACCTTGGTACATTGCGGTAAAGTGTCAGGTATTTTTCAGGTAGTTACTGACACATTCAGATCTTTCTTGGACAATATGCATTTTTATTATTAGCAAAATACAATCCTAAATAATGTCAGTCAAGGCAAAATTGCAACACTTGTAATAATGTCATAATTAGCCCTTCATGCGTAACATTCTGCAAAGTGTCATGTCAGCAGACACCAATTGTCAGTACAGCGGTATAGAAATCAATAAAACACTATCATAATTACTAGCAGGCGGGGGGCGTGTCCTGGCGGCGGTACTGAGCGGTCGCATGTGCTGAGCGCTCCGCTCCGACAGCACCCACAGAGGAGTAATTTGGCTGCTAGCCACGAAAAAACGGGGCACCATATACCCCAACGATCATGTCGCAAGGCAAGGGGAAAAGACAGGCGGAGAAAACCGACCGGAGTGCCTTTTTTGCCGCACGGACACACCAGGGGAGACAGGCCTTGATGCAGGACGAGGGCCAAGATGGCGCCGAGGAGGCTGGTGAATCACAACACACTGACATAGTTGCAGCTGGCCCCCTCACACAAGAGGTGATGCAGATAATGCTGGAACAAATGTCTGCAAGATTAGAGAATAGCTTCAAATCCACAATTGGAGCACTACATGATGACCTAAAAGAATTAGAGGTGAGAACTGCTGGGACTGAAAATAAAGTGGCAGAGCTAGATGAGGCACGCAGGGGAATGGAAGAAGAAATGGCAGGGCTACAAAACCGAATGCAGCAGTATGAGATAAAGCTAGCAGACATTGAGGACAGAGCTCGCCGCAACAACCTGCGAATTCGTGGAGTGAGCGAGGAGGTGGGACCCGCAGAGTTGGTGGCCTATCTGACAAATCTGCTGAAAGCGCTGGTGCCAGACATACCGCTAGACCTGCTGCTCATGGATAGATACCATCGGACTGGCAAACCCAGCTTTCTACCTCCAGACACCCCACGAGACATTCTCATCAGAATGCACTACTACCACGTGAAAGAATTAGTGCTCCAAGCAAGCAGAGCGAAGAAGACGCTTCCAGAACCGCATGGGGGACTGTTAGTGTTTGCAGACGTATCAACATACACATTGAAACGAAGGAGAGAATTTAGAGAAGTCAGAGAACAGCTCCGACGCCACAAGCTGCCATATCGCTGGGGATACCCGGTGAAGATCCTGGTGTCCAGAGGAGGAAAAGTGTCAGCTATCAACACGCCAGAAGAAGGAGCCCTACTGCTACAAAGATGGGGACTCACTGAACCAAACCAGCAACGAAGCCCAAAGAGGACGCAAAACACCTCTAAAGACTGGAGAAAGTCCGAGAGACTGACATAAAAGGCTACACCACAACTAAATCAGATATACGAGCGTCCGCAGGAGCTGGTTGCGTGGACGGTCATGATAAATGGACCATGAAGTCAACTGGGGGTATCGTATAATTGTTATAATCTATGTTAAATGTTAATGTCACATCTAGACATGTTAGGCATATGTAGAAATTGATGAAAAAAATAAAAATATATATATATTTTTTTTTAATTATATGCGTTTATATACATGCATTTATACCTACGTGGGTATGAAGGTCACACAATGCTTCATTGCACCCTACAGGGGGCAATAATACCCGTCTATGCGCCAATTCTCACAGACCAATTAGCAAGCCATAGAGTGGGTCGACTCGGGGTCCGCACCCCACAGGGAGGAAGTTCAGACTTCCGCCTCCACAGGTACCAGGAGTACCTAAGCCGATAATGGCACACCTGTTTATTATGTATATGTATTATATGTTTTCCCAGTTATTACCTTGTCCCACCCCCCACCCCGGTCTCGTTGAGACTTGTCATCCCATGTCCATCCCCCAATATCTACAGGGAGTCCACACAGATGATCTAACCCACTGGATCTCAGATCCTGCAAAGGTACCCCTGCCCACCTACCCATCCCTAACCCAGCGAGGGAAATATGCCCGATTCCTACCCTCACCTAAGGGAAGGTCGCTCGACTTGATGCTGCTGGGACGAGCGAACCCCCCGCACTGGTCCTTAATTCCACATGTGACCCTTATCAAAGCCATTGGGTATAAACCCCCATGAACATTTTCTCTCTCAATGTAAGAGGGTTAAACCTACCGGTTAAGAGACACCAGCTATATAGAGAACTCAGGAAGACGGATGCGGACGTTATCTGTCTCCAAGAGACACACTACAGAACTGACGGTTATATCCCACCGACGATTTCGGACTACCCACACCAATACCACGCAACGTCCCCCACAAAGTCCAAAGGGACATCTATACTAATCGCTAAGCAAGTAGCATTTACTATGATCTCCGTAGAGGTAGACGCCAATGGGAGATACATAATACTGAAATGCTCAATTAACAACACGATATATACAATCACCAATATATACGCACCCAATACATTACAAGGAACGTTTCTGAGACAAGTGCTACAGAAAACTGACTCGATCCATGAAGGAGTGTCAATTATCTGTGGAGACTTTAATCATGTTTGCGACCCAAAACTAGACACTAACATTTCTCAACACAGCCCACGATATAAAATACTGCATAGACAGTGTAAAAAGCTACAGAAGCTCCTCTCCCTACACCACTATTATGATACCTGGCGAATATCCCACACTTTGGAACATACGTACACTCACTTCTCCCACGTACATAACACGTACTCGAGAATAGATGGGTTTCTCATACATGGCCAAGGCCTTAACCAAATCACAGACTGTGTCATAGGACAGATTACATGGTCGGACCACGCACCGGTTACACTGTCAGTAAGAGATCAATATGACTATAAGCACCGCAGCCCATGGAGGCTGAATGCCTCCCTGCTGAATGACCCGTCATTCAAGAAAGAGGTGAGGAGACTTTGACTAACTACTTCACTGAGAACGCTACCCCAGATATATCCCAGGGCACTCTATGGGCGGCACACAAATCTGTAGTCAGGGGTATCTTTATCAGAAGGGCGTCCTACTTACGCAGGAAATCCTCGGCCCAGACCACGCAATGGCAGAAGGAATTGTATCAATTAAACACACAAAACCAAATCTCCCCTTCTGCTGAGCTAAAATTACAAATCACCAATATTATAAACAAGCTACACCAAAAAGCAATAGAACAAACAGGATATATGCTCCAGAGGTTGAAAATTAATCAATACACGCAAGGGAACAAAGCTAGTAGACTATTAGCCAGGAGACTGCAAGAACGTAGGGCGAACCAAAAAATTGCTTTTCTTATATCCCATACGGGAGAGAAGAAAATGATACCCAGAGACATATGCAATGAATTTGCGAACTATTACGCCGACTTGTACAACATCAACAAACATGACACCACATTCCAGCCCACGACGGAACACATAAATAAGTACTTAGACACGATAGACCTCCCAAAAATCACGACCCAACAGGCGACCGATCTCATTAGACCCATCACAGAGGAAGAACTCCATACCATCATAAAACATCTACCGAACGGCAAAGCCCCAGGCCCGGATGGGCTTGATAATACATACTACAAACAATTCCACCACATACTGACGCCCCACCTAGTGCGCACATTCACGGAGGCGACGGCCGTACAGAAATTACCACCAGACATGCTCTTGGCCCACATCATAACGTTACAGAAACCAGGGAAGCCTCCCACCATCCCACAAAATTTTAGACCCATATCCCTGCTCAACACTGACGCGAAAATATTTGCCAAACTATTTGCGATGAGACTGAGCACTCTTCTCCCTCAGATAATCCACAAAGACCAAGTTGGGTTTGTGTTAGGGAGACAGGGAGCGGATAACACGCGCAAGGTCCTGAATAAAATGCACAGTTTACCCAAATTACACAAGGGTGGAGGGGTTGTCATCTCCCTAGATGCCGAAAAGGCGTTCGACCGACTGCACTGGGTGTTCCTGGAGTCAGTCCTGACAAAATTTGGAATACCAGGAGAATTTAGAGCAGCGGTCAAAGCGTTATATAGCGCTCCAACAGCCCAGGTACTTAACGCAGATTTTCTTTCTAACCCGTTTAGTATCTCAAATGGCACGAGACAGGGGTGTCCCCTGTCTCCCTTGTTATACGTTCTGGCCTTAGAGCCACTGGCAACAAAGATTAGGCAACATGACTCTATCCACGGGGTACGGATTGGGGAAAAGGAATATAAAGCCAACTTATTCGCGGATGACGTGCTCCTGACCCTAACACAACCACTGATTTCACTGCCAAACCTACTGACAGTCATAAAAGAATATGGAGACAGCTCCTATTACAAACTGAACGTGACGAAAACCTAGGCCATGGGGATTGGGATGCCTGATGCCGTCCTACAGGTATTGCGGGAGAAGTTTGTAATGGACTGGAGGGCAGACAGCGTCTCTTTCCTGGGACTTAAGTTAACAAAGACTATGGGGGGACTATTTAAGGCCAACTACGAAGCCCTACAAAAAGAGATGGAGGCCAGTTTGGCCTCATGGGGAGATAAATACCTCTCCTGGCTGGGCAGGATGGCAGCATTTAAAATGTCTATCCTCCCCAAATTACAATATTTATTTCGAACTCTGCAAATCGATCTTCCGACCTCCTACTTAACCAAAACACAGGCGATGCTTACTAAATTCGTATGGGCACGTAAACGAGTGAGAATAGCTGCCAAACACTTGTATAGACCCACTCACCAAGGGGGCCTAGCCCTACCAAATATCAAAATCTATTATCAGGCGTCGTTACTAGCCCCAGTGTTGGGGTTCCAACCCCCAACCCATGTCCCACATTGGCTGGAAATAGAAAACCATTGGCTTCAAGGGACGGTCCTCCGCAGCTTGTTGTGGGTACCTAAAACACTACGCCCCCACCAACCTAATATCTTACCCACCACGAAAACATTACTGAGGACTTGGGACAGAACACATAAATCACTGCTCTCTGCGTCACCGTGGTCACCGGCAACACCTCTATCATGCCTACATGTAGCAAACAACACATTTGACCATAGGGAATGGACGAGGAGAGGCTGCACACATGTGAGGGACTTACTGGAAGAACAACAGATAATCTCATTCCCCATCATTCAGGAAAGATTCGAACTGCCCCCCAGATCGATATTCCCGTATCTTCAACTAAAATCCATGCTAGGGGCCCAAAAGTCCACAGTGGAGGGGGAGACCAAACTCACGGAGTTTGAGAGGACTTGTTTAAACCCAAAGCAGAAGAGGGGCCTGATTTCCTTGTGCTATACACTCCTAAATGTAGGCGATCCCGTACACATGGACAGATTTAGTGCAGCGTGGCAGGCAGACATCGGGAAGCACTTCGATGCAACCCAATGGAGACGCGCCACCACGGCACACAAAGGAAGGACCACATGCACGTCACATCTAGAGTTAATGCGCAAGGTATATTACAGGTGGTACATGGTGCCAGTAAAACTGGCAAAAATTTATCCAGGAACCTCAGCCGAGTGCTGGAGATGTGGGGAACCAGAAGGTTCGATGTACCACATATGGTGGACGTGTGAAACACTTAGACCTTATTGGGAGATGGTTGAAAGGTTACTTAATGAGATACTAGAGGATAATATTACACTCACCCCAGAAATGGGCCTACTGTTCATGAACATGGATAGATTCCAGGGCAGTGAGACAATTCTGGTCTTTCACATCCTAATAGCGACACTGACACTTATAGCCAGAGAATGGAAGACAGACAAGGCACCGACGAAACTAGCCCTAACAAGTCAGATTTCCACCAACTTACACTATGAACTCACAGCCAGGAAAAATCAGGGTAACACGCGCAAGTTTGAGGAAGCGCACATTAGGTGGGAGGACAAAAACGCGCCCAAGGAGATCAGAGACAGAGACGGAGCCTAACCCAATGTCACAGACCCAGCCCGACACGAAGAATTTACATAGCCAAGCGTATGAGAATCCCTCAAGACTGAGGGGAGTCCAGGGAGCTGGACCCCAGGGGAAGAGCGAGAACAGACAGAAACCACCAGACACAGAGAAGGGCAGGGAAATAACATGAATATGGCGAGTATAGAGTAGCGTAAAACCGGTAGGGAGAGAGGGCATATCACAGTCTCTTTCCCCCTCCCCCACCCGCCCACTTCCCCCCCCCTCAGGGAACGGCAAGCTAGATTAAGGGTGAACTTCCAGATAGTACAAGGGGTCGCTTCAGGGAAACCAAAACAGAGATGATTAATAGCGGGGCGACTAAGCAGGTCCCAAAGCAGAGGCAGGAGGACAAGGTGAATGCAGATAAAGGGCAGGCTAGACCGCTGTGAAACGGAGAAATGTAGGTGAAGTTACATAGGAAGTTACATATGATGTTACATGTGATGTTGCATATGATGTTATATACAATGTTATGTACTATGTTAAACTGGAAGTCATGTAAAACGAGATTTGGGATGTTCCCTCCCCTCCCTCTTTCTTCCTTCTGTATCCCAAGTTTGCTTCGTAAGTGAAAATAAAAATTATTGTCAAATTGGAAAAAATAATTACTAGCAGGCTGTTTGCTGTGTCTGTGGTATGAATTAAGTGTTGATTGAAATGTTTGATAAACTTAATTTTTTTAAGTTGGATTATATTGGCACTTAGTAAACTGCACATTTCAGCTGTATTAAACAACAGATATCAATCTTTTACATAACGATGATAACAGTATATCAAACCAAAAATGGTAATTCTACAAAATATCACATTTAGAAAACTGGTAGCACAATTAACGAAGCACAGAGTCTCATAATAAAATTGTTTCTCTGCAGAATCTTTTTTCAAACTATTCTGTCACAGCACTCACTGCCATACATATTATCATATAGGTGGTGAGTATCAGATATTTCCAATTGTTGCTTCTCTTTAAAGTAGGTTGTATTCAGTTATAAGTAGTGATGTCGCGAACCCGAAATTTTCGGTTCGCGAACGCGAACTTCCGCAAATGTTCGCGAACCGGCGAACCGCCCGAAACGCCATTGACTTCAATGGGGAGGCGAATTTTAAAACACACAGGGACTCTTTCTGGCCACAATAGGGATGGAAAAGTTGTTTCAAGGGGACTAACACCTGGACTGTGGCATGCCGGAGGGGGATCCATGGCAAAACTCCCATGGAAAATTACACAGTTGATACAGAGTCTGGTTTTAATCCATAAAGGGCAGAAATCACCTAACATTCCTAAATCACAATCAATATGGATTGACACCTGACATATGACATATTGACACCTTGACATATGGATTGACACCTGTCCTCAGAGCCCCTGATGCACACCGACACAGAGCAGAATAGGGACTGGTCCCCCCACATAGGGTCACTTGGCAGATATGGATTGACACCTGTCCTCAGAGACCCTGATACACACTGACACAGAGCAGAATAGGGACTGTTCCCCCTACATAGGGTCACTTGGCAGATATGGATTGACACCTGTCCTAAGGATCCCTGATACACACTGACACAGAGCAGAATAGGGACTGTTCCCCCTACATCGGGTCACTTGGCAGATATGGATTGACACCTGTCCTAAGGTTCCCTGATACACACTGACACAGAGCAGAATAGGGACTGGTCCCCCTACATCGGGTCACTTGGCAGATATGGATTGACACCTTGTTACAAACTGCTATTTGTAACGGGCCCTTTAAATGGAAAATTGCCCTGCTTCCCTGGGTTGTGGAGAAGCCTATTTGCCAGCCTCCTCCCGCATGACTATGGCCCCTGGGAGATTGTGAAAATGTATGCACTTTTATTTGGTGTGTATGGCCCTTTAAGACTGTCGGTGGGCATATTGGGGCTTATGGACTCTTTATGTGACTGGTGCTGGCCCTTTAAACACCTTTTTTGGGACATCAGGAAGATTGGGACACTGCCCCTTTAAGGCCGTGTCCCCAGACTTGTTGGGGACACGGCCCCTTTAAGACGGTGTCCCTGTGTCCCCAGACCTGGTGCAAACCCTTTGTGCCTGCCTTGCTATTTCCCACTTGGTTCAGTAAATGGGAAATTATTTCAGCTGCAGAGACTAAGTCCCATTCGGCGATGGGACTTAGTCTCTTTTTCAGCCGTTTTTTTCAGCCTTATTTCAGCTGCAGAGACTAAGTCCCATTCGGCGATGGGACTTAGTCTTTTTTTCAGCCGTTTTTTTCAGCCTTATTTCAGCTGCAGAGACTAAGTCCCATTCGGCGATGGGACTTAGTCTTTTTTCAGCCGTTTTTTTCAGCCTTATTTCAGCTGCAGAGACTAAGTCCCATTCGGCGATGGGACTTAGTCTTTTTTTCAGCCGTTTTTTTCAGCCCTATTTCAGCTGCAGAGACTAAGTCCCATTCGGCGATGGGACTTAGTCTTTTTTTCAGCCGTTTTTTTCAGCCTTAATTCAGCTGCAGAGACTAAGTCCCATTCGCGATGGGACTTAGTCGTTTTTTCAGCCTGAAATAGACCGACCTCACAGCCCAAATCTATGGAACTGTTTTGGCAGGAAAATGTGCTTGCAGTCGGTCATAAAGGGACCTCCAGCTAACTTTTTAACCCCTGGATGGATTTGGCTGATTTTTGGTTATGTTTATGTTTTAAGTGTGCTGATTCCAAATATGTAATTATGAAGATGGATGTGTAGTTTTAAAGTTACAGGGTATGGCTAAAAACTGTATTTTTACTGCCTGTGTTTAATTATGTTAATCTCTTCCCAAACGTCATTTCGTTCAAAGTGGAGAGAATGTTAAAAAATATATATTTTTGTTCGGAGTGTGAGAAATGCTT
>OW240912.1:266540828-266562524 GCA_933207985.1 Pelobates cultripes
GAGAGATGGGGAGGGGGGAGAAAGGGGGGGCAATAAAGAGATGGGGAGAAAGAGAGGGAAGAATGAGACACAAGGGGAGACAGAGACAGAGAGGGAAGAATGAGACACGGGGAGAAAGAGGGGGAATAGAGAGATGGGGAGGGGGGAGAAAGAGAGGGAAGAATGCCCCCCCTCCCTCCCCTGTCCGCAGGCACCGTGCGGGCAGGGGAGGAAGAGAGGACCTGGGAGCTCACCCTGCAGCTCCTCTGGGTCCTTCTTGCTCGAGCACAGAGCGTTGCCGCGGTTACCATGGCAACGTTACTGCTCTTGCGAGAGTCAACTCTAGCCCTGGAGCTACGGGCTAGAGTTCACTCTCAACACTGTAACCCCCATGGATTCCTGGTGGTCGCAGTGGTGAGAGTGAACTCTAGCCCCATAAACACACTGCCCCCACACACACACACCATACACATTCACACACTGCCCCCATACACACCATACACATTTACACACATTGCCTCACACACATACACTGCCCACCCATATACACACAGAACCCCATACACAGCCCCCCATACTAACATTGCCACACACATACACTGCCCACACACCCTACACATTCACACACCACACCCCCACACACACACTGAACCTTTCACACACATTGCACCACTGCTCCTATTCCCTACTACAGCCTCATATCCCAGCAGACCCCAGGTAAGTTGTCAAACTGTTCTTAAACGGTTTGACTACTTACTCTGCAGCAGTAGTGGTTATTGTGCATGGATTATTTCTTTAAATAATCTACAAGTGCCCCAGTAGCCAGCCAGCCAACCCACAGGCTGGCCAGTAGCCAGCCAGTTAGCCAGCCCACAGGCCAGTAGCCAGCCCACAGGCCAGTAGCCAGCCCACAGGCCAGTAGCCAGCCCACAGGCCTACAGCAAGCCACAGGCTTACAGCCAGCAAGCCATAGCCTGCCAGCCGCAGTCAGCAAGCCCACAGCCTGCCGGCAGTAGCCAGCAAGCCCACAGCCTGCCGGCAGTAGCCAGCAAGCCCACAGCCTGCCAGCCGCAGCCAGCAAGCCCACAGCCTGCCAGCCGCAGCCAGCAAGCCCACAGACTGCCAGCCAGCAACAGTAATTAAGGTAAGAGGAGCCAACTTGGCTTAGGTATCAGCGAGCTATGTTGTGTTGTTATATTGTGAATAGGAACCAGAGTGTTGGAGAGACCACCCTCCAGGCCCCATTAGACTCTAGCCTCTGCTAGAAATCCCCTCCATGGCCCATTAGCCCTCAATTGTAGTTTCTACTGGGGCCTGGAGGCGACTGTTTCCAGCAGGGGATATCTAATGGACGCTGAGATGGCCTCTGTTAGAAAGACCCCCCTCCATGGCCCATTAGCCCTCAATTGTAGTCTCTACTGGGGCCTCGAAGGGCTTATTGCCCTTTTGTTCCTTGTGTCTAAAGATTGTGTAGGGTGTGGCTGGAGGCGGTGCATGGAGGCGGGACAAGGGTGGCGCTTGCTGCAGAGTATGGGTGGGGCCTGTAAGGGGGCCCTTGATTTATTTTGCCCGGGGGCCCTGAGGGTTCTCAGTCCGCCCCTGTCTAGAACCACACCCATAAACCCTCCAAGACAGCCAAGATGCATTTATGCTCCAACTAGAGTATATTTGCAATTCCATTATGATTGCCATTCTTTGATTCTGTACAGATGCAGCAAGCAGACATTTTGTTTTATAATAGACCTGCGTAATAATACGCAGCACCTGTTAAATATTTTCTCATACATATAACTTTACAATTTAAGCATTGCCATGAGAACACTAGTTAAAAACTCATATGCTGTAACATAAATTCAGTATAATAGAGAAAACTATTCTCCATCCTGTACAGGTTCTTATATCATTCATGGCTAGGGAAAATAAATATTGTGCTACTGATAAGATTTCTCTTTGCTCAATCACGTGTACAAAGTTTGGCACAGACAGTGAACAGTGACATCTGTCTGATCTTTCATCTTTTAGTCAAGCCAATCACTTTCAGAAACAACAGGCAAATCCTAAGAAAGCCATTGGACAATCTGTTAATCACAGACTTAAGTCATACTTAGCTTAAGCGTCTACATTCCCTGTTTCAGGACACAATGTTGCCTAGGCAAATGAAATAAAAAGATCTCATGTAATGCTCTAGCAAAACGTGTGTCTCTGAATAAAAGGAGTGTACAGTATTTTTATAGTCTTTTTTTTGTATGACACAGAGTATGGACAGATTGTAAAACCTAGTCCATTCAAATTAGTATGTCAAAACATATTAACCCCTTAAGGACACAACTTCAGAAATAAAAGGGAATCAGTGTCATTAAGGGGTTAATGAATAATCTAGATGTGTGGAATTCATGTATCATAGCCTAAAATGTACATGCTTGCTTTATGGAGCAGAGAGCTCTGACAGATTTTCTCATTGTCAAGGATTGCCTTTACCTAGAGATGGACAAAATTATATTTACTTTTGTTCTGTGAGCTCAGGATTAGCGATAGTAAGGGGCCTGCGACTAATCTGCTCATGTCTTGGGAAAGCTAAATGAGAAGTGGCAATGCAGCTGCTACACTTTACAGGGAAAATAGATTTTACATACCATCACCCACTCAGATTATGACCTATCTAAGTTTACAAGGTTGTACTCTATTAAAATGTCTCAAATGCTAAACACCTAGTGTGCCAGGAACTAACCAGCAGCAGCTGAAAATATAATCTTAAAAATGAATAGTACCTGGAAAAAAGTTCCATCTAAATTTTCGTATTTGCTCCCTAACCATGAAAAATTATTTATTAGATATTGTATTGCTGTCATAAATGACAAACAAAAATGTGCACAGTAAATATTACTTCCTCATTAAAAGCATTGTTAAAATAACATATTACCATACATGTTCCAGATATGGTCAGCCAATGGGCTATATGAGCAACTTGTGAATTTATTTGCGCAGCTATAATATTTACTAATAGCTTGCTATTTGAATATTATGTGACTACTACTGCTAAACTAAAAACATGTTAAAACATATATCATTTCATTTGTTAAAGGAGAAATGTAATTGCATATAATATTTAGTTAACCACTGTATGTAGAAAACATATTTTTGAGGGGTGAAAAATACAATTAAATTAGGGAATCTTTTTGTAAATGGGTGTTTTCCATCCTAACTCTGTGTCAATCATTGTTACAAGCTCCATCCCTTTTATCTGGCAGTGAGCATATGGAGTAAGGGTAAAATAAAGCAATGTTTATTTTTCTCCTCCTAATTTTAGTGTGCCCCCTACTTGTGTTGGATTAAATTGGATTGTGATGTTACTTGATAAATGTTTAATATACATTTAAAAGAAAACATATAATTAGATGAAACTATGATTAGTACAAGTTATAGATAATTATCAAGGTTTTATTCAATGGAATAATTTCAAGTGAAACAGTTTGTTTTAGTCTAGTTTGTTTTTTATTTTCTACTTTTTCCTGTACATGCCTCTATTTGTGTGTTTTGTCAAAACTGCAAATCCCATGTTTTTTAACTAGTATATTTTACAGCAGTAGTTAATACATAGAGTCTGTTGCCACTTATTTAAAAAAAACAAAAATCACAGTGCTTAAACAGGACACTAGTCTTATCAACCAAGGTTCACTTAAAACCAGTGGCAGAACTAATATTTCCACTAAAATAGAGGTGGAAAAAAAATAAAAATATATATAAAAATGAATGATGCACAAAAATATATCACAAACTAAATATAAGAAAAAAGGAAAAAGAAGAAAAAAGAGGGAAAAATATGTGAACAAAATTTATAAAAACAAAATATATATAAGATAAAGTCCCAATACATATTTAGCAGATCTCCATCATGACATCCGGGTCCTAAAAGAGATAGCGATCCTGAGCGCGCAGCTCCGGACAGCAGGAAATGTCTATGGGATGCCCTCAGGATACCAGGAATAAATGTGTGGACCAAGAGCGCAACAAGAAATTAACACTAACATATATTCTGGTGAGATCCAGCCATGATGTCACTGATGGGGGTGTGCTAAATATGAATTGGAAATTTATTTTAGACATTTTTGCCCTCGTTTGCCCTCTTTTTCCTTTTGGGATATATTTTTGTGCATCATTTATTTTTATATTTTTTTTCTATTTTTTTCTCCAACTATATATTTTCCTTTTTGCATGTACTGCAAAGATTTTGAATGAACTGGAGTAAAAATCTGATTATGAAAAGGACAATACAAACCTTTGTGCTATTATGGAGTTCGCTACTATGAGCGTACAGGAGCAAACATATCACCAACCCATTCGTGGTGGCGACCATGCAAGTTTGTCACGGACAAGGCACAAAACATTACCTGACAACGGACCCAGGCCCGCTCCTGCCCCTAAAGGGAAACCCAGACTTCCCGGCAGGGGACTATGGCCCCACGCCAGGCCCTGCGGGACATACAATACCCCGCATAAAAGATGTCCTCCTCCGCCCGTTCGACATCCGACCACTGGTAGACATCTACCCGGACAGACCACACACATTCGCTCACGCCCTAGCAAGAGCACAAATTACCCAATACGCTAGATCCATCCTGCAACAACCGTCCATTACAAGAGAACCAACCCAATTCGAAAATTTCTGCACACAAGACAAGGAACCAACCCGAGCCATCTCACAAATATATACTATCTTAATAACGAGCAGATACCTACTAGCGCCACCGTGCATCAGAAAGTGGGAGGAAGACCTTGAGGAAATTATGACGGAAGCGGACTGGGACAAAAGCATTACCCTGATACAAAAAACACAGAGCTCGGCGCGCACACAAGAAAACTCGTACAAGATATTTACCAGGTGGTACCTGACACCGACGGCACTTCACGCCAGGAACCCAAAAATCCCAGATACATGCTGGAGATGCGGGGAGGAGACCGGTACGTTCACACACATATGGTGGACATGCGCCCGCATTAGACCATTCTGGGAAAGAATCCGGACAATAATACATGAGGTTACGGATGAGCTCCTGCCACAGTCCCCAGCCACTTTCCTTCTACACTACACCACTATGGCGACACCAACATACAAGAGATCTGTTATTCCCAGACTCCTAAACGCGGCAAAGGTGACCATCCCCATTTATTGGAAACAAACCAGCACGCCTTCCATAACAAAGTGGATAGAGGAGGTGGAAGCCACAAGGACATTCGAGGACATGAAAGCAGAAACTCAGAGACCATCACACCAAACGCTGGTTCCACTGGACGAGGCTAACTACGTCAGACTCCTTCAGACATCACCTAATTGCGCCGTAAGCGGAGACGGGAGGACGAGGGAGAGAGAAATACAAAAAACGAACCGAAGACAGCGAGACACGGCGGGCCGGGCGGGCGACAGGAGGCAGGCCGTGTACCACCCGACCCACCTCACCCTGACCTGCACCCAGACAGCACCACTCCACAATGACAACCGACGATACCTGAGACGAACATGCTGCCTACAGACACGACAACATTCGCGAGCCACACACATAGCCACCTACCGGGCCACAATCACGAACAGGGACAACTAGTCATATAGCTACTACATTAACGGATGACAAATAACACCACGCAGGACCACATCCTAGAACTAACACCACACCACACCCAACCCCTTGACACACAAGACAACAACAAAACCGAACGCTAGCACAGTAAGAGCGATAATAGGTAAACAACAACACATGTAACTAAAGACTAAAAAACAAGTAAATAACCTCCAAATGCCTCTACGAAGGCAACAACCCACTTCCCCTCACATGTACTGCTGACCACGCCTCTGCGCAGGCACCTATCTGCTTAAACACAAATACGTATGCTTTAGAATCTATACTGTAAAACCAATAAACATATTCTAAACAAAATCGGCACACACGCACTGAAAACCAGATCTCCAGACAGGCTACAACGCATTAGGACCGAGGGACACTCAACATTTAGAACACACAAACCATTGAGGTACTCTATACTACACACTGGCGCACCCAGCTCACTAAACCGAATAGCCACACCGAGTACAGCGACAAATACAGTGCAAAAATGGACGCGCACGACCATGAAACACCAAGCTACACAAGGCAACGGATATTCAGACGCACGGGTAGTTTGTAAACACATGTACCAGAGCACAACAGGACAAAGTTAAACGTCAGATAAGGCCCCATAGAGGGGACACAAATAGGAAGCTAACAGACTGAATGCCATTAGCAGAGAAGCAAGATACAATAAGCACGCTGCTACGGCATCCCGGGTTTAGACACAACACACCAGCAAAAAGTCACGGGACCCGTAGGCACAAACAATTAATATGCCCAAGGCAGAAACACCCAAAACCATATACGCCTGTGCAAGTGTAATAAAAGCACACTACAAGTCTTATAGATATACACTGCGAGCAACAAAAAATGCATATATCTGCTGTATCATACATGCAATGACCAACCAGCCTCTGCGTAGGCGACGAAATGCAAACAAATGTATGTACTGAAAACTTACGCCCCTGCGTGGGCAACTTATGCCTCATTACTCACAAAGATGCTACCTGCATATGTGTTATGACAACAATAAAAATATTCAAAACAGTCTGATAGCTGAGGCTGTTGGGAGTCAGAAGCTGGTCGGTTCTCTCTGTTCTCCACCTCCCGCCGCCTTCTTCTCTTTCTCTCCCTCGAGTGTGACACAGTCTCTGTTAGCTGGGAGGAAGTGACAGGTTCTCACTTGCTCCCAGTGCGGCCATCATTTACGGAGTCCGGTTGCATTATTAAATCACTGCAATGCAAGAGTGGGCCCCTGATGACACAGATGACCCAATAGGCCTCCTCAGAGTGCAGGCCCCGTTGTGGCTGTATCAGCTACCAGCAATAGTTCCAACGTTGCTTAGTTAAACCTAATAAAATTTGAAAATCTTATAAAGAGCAGAAATTCATTATTGTTATATTTAATTGCACTTATCAATTGTGCAGCTATCACAGGTGAGTGAATTAGGTAGAGAAGTGTTATTTCCACTATAAACTTAATTTGAGTGAAATTAAATGCTTGCAGTTTACCCATAATCCATTATGTGTTATTCTTTTAACATCCTATAAAAAGGAGCCAAGTGCAACAGCTGGCATTACCCATTTCAAAGCATCAGCCACTTCAGATTTAATAGAAAATTAAAAAACAGTTCTGAGCAGTGTTTTGAAAGGGTGACAAGATATATTTATGTTAATATGATGATGCTAATTATGCCTAATAGTTAGATGTTCCTAGAGATAATCCCATAATACTTTTATCCACCCTATCTATATAGTCCCAATCATTCACATTTTCTCAGCTACTGGTGTCCAATATAAAGTAAATTAGCATTGCTTATGCACAAATGTTAACTGCACCTTGGGAATCCTTTGGCTTGTAAAAGTTTGACACATGATATAAAAACATACAATTACAAATAAAATGCATGTGCCATTTAAATAAATAATTCACAAAGCAGAAATTCACCACAAACATTACATAGATATTTACGTGGCAAAGCACGAAATCACAGTTTAATACATTGTATACATGATCACTATCTCCTGCTAAGGCCAATCACCGGGTGAAGTATACATGTTCAGGGTGAGACTTTTTAACCAGCAAGGTGTGATTGCTATGACAACTTACAAAGCATCTCTGTATGTGCTTTAGCACTGAGCAGCTAATCAGCGAGTGATTGCTATATTTGAAGGCAAACTTTAGTGATGCGTGTCTCGTCAAAAAAGCAACAAGTTTACTAAATAGCCAAGCTATATAGTTTTGCCTGAGACCCACACATTTTTTAAACAACAAGGGGAGCGATTCAATGAGTTCTTTCTATAAACAGGGTCGTACTGGCCCACAAGGATACCGGGAAATTTCCCGATGGGCCGCAGCACTTGGGGCCGGGGAGAGACTGGAGAGCCCTATTACCTATAGTTTTCCTTCAGACTGTGAGATTCCGAGGGAATTATAGAGGGATGCCGGTGCGGCCACATTGAGGAAGGGACGATCGGAGGAAGCAGTGCAGGGAGGAAGCTTTCTGGCAATCAAGCTCTGCCGCCAGTTGCAAGCTCCGTCCCCGATCGCAAGCTTCACCCCGGGCGCAAGCTAGTGACCTCAGGGCAGGAAGAGGCCAGGGAATGGAGTCCTCACCTCTCAGGCCTTCCACAGCAGCAGCCTGCAGTGCCAAGTAGGCTTCAAATACACTGCGGCTAGTGAGTGATAGTGATCTTTTGTGTTTGTGTGTGTGTGTGTTTGTGTATGTGGGCCTGCTGCTGTGAGCATGTGTGTTTTAGTGAGCTTGTCTGCAGTAAGCATGTAAGTGTGTGTCAGTGAGCATGTCTGTAGTAAGCATGTATGTGTGTGTCAGTGAGCACGTCTGTAATAAGCATGTATGTGTGTATCAGTGAGCATGTCTGTAGTAAGCATGTATGTGCGTGTCACTGAGCATGTCTGTAGTAAGCATGTATGTCTATGTCTGTAGTAAAAATTTATGTGTGTCAGTGAGCATGTCTGAACTAAGCATGTGTGTGTCAGTGTAGTAAGCATGTTTATGTCAGTGAGCTTGTAATGAGCATGTGTGTGTCAGTGAGCTCATCTGTAGTGACGTGTGTGTCAGTGAGCTTGTCTGTGGTAAGCATGTATGTGTGTGTCAGTGAGCATGTCTGTAGTAAGCATGTATGTCTATGTATGTAGTAAAAATGTATGTGTGTCAGTGAGCATGTCTGAACTAAGCATGTGTGTGTCAGTGAGCATGTCTGTAGTAAGCATGTTTATGTCAGTGAGCTTGTAATGAGCATGTGTGTGTCAGTGAGCTCATCTGTAGTGACATGTGTGTCAGTGAGCATGTCTGTAGTAAGCATGTATGTGTGTCAGTGAGCATGTGTGTAGTAAGCATGTATGTCTATGTCTGTAGTAAAAATGCATGTGTCAGTGAGCATGTCTGTACTAAGCATGTGTGTCAGTGAGCATGTCTGTAGTAAGCATGTTTGTCAGTGAGCTTGTAATGAGCAGGTGTGTGTCAGTGAGATTGCCTGTCTGTGAGCCTGTGTACCAGTGAACTTGTATGCTTGTGTCAATGAGATTGTCTGTGCCATGTGAGTTGCTTATTTTTAGTAATATTTATACCAATTTATACCAATAATAAAAGTATATATTTATATATTCTTTAGTGAGAATGTTAGATATCCCTTTATAACATTTAAAATATGGCTACGTCTTGCTACCCCAGATTGAGTAATTCTAATTCATAAACATAGATTTTATATATATATATATATATATATATATATATAAAATCTATGGAAAAAATGTATGCCAGCCCTATAATTCATTGTGTCATGGTAGTGTTTGTGTGTGTGTGTGTTTATGTATGTATGTATACATACACACACACACACACACACACACAAACACTACTGTGGCACAGTGACTTATGGGGCTGGCATACATTTTTATCCAGGGCTGCTTTGCATTCCCAGTCCGGCCCTGTCTATGAACCCTATATAACTGCTTGCTTTGCATGGCTGGCCCAAAACATTGTACTGCATGAGCCTTACCAGTTGGTACACAAAAAGGGTGATTAAGAGGAAGAAATATCTATATATAAACTGGCTGAAAAGACGGGCTTAACCCCCCCCCAAAAAAAATGGGATAACTAATATAAACAAAAATGATCCAGCTCAACCTAAAGAATAGTAAAAGTAGTAAAAAGTAAAATGAAAATACAATGTGTAAAGAAAAATAATAGGAAAAATAATTAAAAGAAAAATATAAATTGAAATTTAAAAGAAAGAACTCTGTGTGCAATCGAGTACCGATACTATAATCTCATTAATCACTATCAAAGCTTCAAAATAGTATAATTAAACATGTACACCCCTATGATCCTAGCAAAGATCACAGACAGAGTGTGTGTACCGGCACAGGCTCTTAAAGACTTCTTTCTTTTAAATTCCAATTTATTTTTTCTTTTAATTATTTTTCCTATTATTTTTCTTTACACATTGTATATTCATTTTCATTTAGTGGTAACCTTAGAGTTTAGTTAATTTCAGGGATAGGAGATGGGACACTCCAAGTCACAGCTTAGAATCCTTGGTATATCAATTATTTCGATTTTTTTTCATTTATAATTTATTAATTGACTATTCTTTAGTCCTTCTTATTATCAGTTGTTGTCTTTCACTCTATTAAATGAACTTTACCTATAGGTTTCTAAACCCCCTTCCCTTCTACTGTATCTTAATGTATCCTTAACAACCAGTAGACTGATATATTATAAATATATGAATCAGTTTATTCTCTAGGTTACTTAGTGATTTCAATTAGAATTTTGGTGGTGATTTAAGTGTTCCACATATGTTTCAGAGATACAATAAAAGTTCTGTTTTAGATACTACTGAGTTGGATCATCTTTGTTTTTACCAGTTGGTACCCACCAACTGATTTCCATTTCACATTTCCCCACAGCCTGGTCCTTCCCTTACACTGTCCCTCAGCCATGGCCCTCTCTTGCACAAACAGATGAACGTTCATACAAATGTATATATAGACTATAGACACACATTTGCACACAGATTAATTCAAGCTTTACACAGACTCACACAGAATCAGTTACAAACACAATGTTGTTGTAAATACTTATTATGTTGCCTCTTGAACCCCAGCGTGAGTGGCTAGGGGTGGAATCATCACATCACAACACTGATCTCTCCTCCATAGAGAACAGGAGCTGATCTGTGTAGCAGGAGCAAATAAACAGATTGACTTCCACAATAAAGCTATATGTGAGGTGGAGGGATAAGCCGCAGGTGCAATTTACAACATCCTTCAAGTGCCTCCTGCTTGTTGAATCACCTGATTTGACCATATGCGTTTGGTACTGACATCATCTCCCAGCAATCCCTGGCAGTCTCACTATCCCCTATACTGCATGATGCATTCTAGGATGCTGGACCAAATGTAGGAACTGAAATAGGAAGAAAGCTGGAATAGGAGTAACTCTCACAGTTTCACAGGGAGACAGAGGCTGGAAGTGGGGAATTGTTCAATTACAGGGGACAGTCTATAAAATAGTTACATAGTTACATAGGCTGAAAAAGAGTCATGTGTCCATCAAGTTCAGCCTTCCTCACGTCTTTTTTTTGCTGTTGATTCAAATATATAATGCACTGTGCAAGGCTTTAGGTGATATGTTCCATATTAGAACAGGAAATTTAGGAGCAAAGTTGTGATGACTGTGTGAAATAGCATTTGTTCACAAGGGGTTAAAATAATAGTTGGATAATATATTGCTACTCTTCAGTTTTTTTTAAAGTTGCTTTATCATGTAAGTTTGCCAGTACATATGACTTTTCCATGTAGATTTACTGAAGATACATAAATATAGTGAATATCTTGCTGTAAATATCCTATTGGCTGTGAGCCTGGAATGTATGTGCTTTCATGCATACTCATAGAAGAGCTCCTACAGATTAAGGACATGGCCATGAATAGTGAGAATAGTTAAGCATATCAAAAGCTTTCAATATAGAACATTAGTGGCCACTGATCGCTGTATCCTGTTAAACTAAAAGGGAGATTGATCACCAAAAAGGTCTCAGAAAGTACTATAGAATAAACCTACCAAACAAAAGACAGACTAGTTCTAATGGAAAGAAAAATATAAGGAATCTAGTATTTGAGACTCTGGTAAGTGAAATAATGGAAATTTACCCCGGTCTCACTCCTGTAATCTCTCCACTACATATAACATATGCAATAAAATATAGTATCTCCCAGATAAAATATATATCAATATAAAAAGCAATATATATATATATATATATATATATATATATATATATATATATATATATATATTTATACACACACATACATTACTTGCCTTTAAATGCAATATGCTCAGCCCTTACAGCACTCTGACAAGAGACAAACTAAAAAAAAAAATCAATAACACTATTCATTGCAGACCCTTTGCTACATACTTACCGTCCTTATGGCGAACAGTGCTAATAGGTGTCATCTTTTCAAGTTGCTCAAGGAGATCAATTTGTTGCTTTGCAAGGTTTTTTTGTGTCTCTTCTGATGAACATTTATCTTGATGAGACTTTAACAGTTCTAGTTCCTTCATGTACTGTTGAATGGTCTTTTTATAAAGAGAAAATCAAAGGTTGACAGGCAGTAACAATTTCCACTGTCAATATACTTAGTGGCACAACCCTGCACTCAAATAAATACAGAATTTTTGTGCAGATTATTACAGTGCATTTAAAAAATATATCTGATAACTCATTTTTAAATTTAATCTGACTGTTAATAAAACTTTCATATTATTCAAGCTCACACAGACTCTTATTAGAGATCGGAATACATGCAAACTAGTGACTTACTTGAAGTTTATTTATTTATAAAATATTTTACCAGGAAAGATACATTGAGATTTCTCTCGTTTTCAAGTATGTCCTGGGTCCATAAATCATTGCATTGTTACATTAGGTACAACAAAATACAAAAACAATATTAATACACAATATATACAAAATTTAACATAGAACAGGCAGGAAATATATAATCAACCATGACACGTGCATTCTGTTTTGAGGTATGTAGAGAGGGATCTCTTAAATGACTTTAGGCTTAGGGAAGATTTTAAATTGTGCGGGAGGTCGTTCCACAATTGCGGTGCTCTGTAGGAGAAGGAGGATCGGGCCGCTTTCTTTTTGTATTGAGGTAGACTAAGTAAAGTGCTTGTACTGGATCGGAGCTTATAGAAAGTGGGAACAGCTGGGGAAAGCATTTTGTTCAGGTAGGGTGGGAGTTTCCCAGAAAAGCTCTTAAAAACAAGGCTGGAAAGATGAAGGGTGCGTCTGGATTCCAGCGACAGCCAGTTTAGTTCCTTTAGCATGTCACAATGATGGGTCCTGTAATTACATTGTAGCACAAATCGGCAGAACGAGTTATACAATGTGTTGAGTTTATTAATGTGGGATTGCGATGCAGACGCATATACTACATCCCCATAATCAATGATTGGCATCAGCATTTGCTGTACAATCTTTTCCTTTACTGTAGGGCTTAGGCAGGCTTTGTTTCTGTACAGGGCACCTAATTTTGGATAAAGTTTAGATGCAAGCTTTTCTATGTGCAGGCCAAAAGATAGATTGGGGTCTAATATCATACCCAAGTATTTGAAAGAGTGGACTGTGGTCAGTGTGCCATTTGAATTTGTTTTGATGGATAGGTGGGGATTGTGTAATTTGTGTAATTTAGGTACTGTTCCAAAGATCATTGTGACAGTTTTGTCAATGTTCAGGAAGAGTTTGTTTTTTGCGATCCACTTTTCTACCTCTGTAAACTGGTCTTGGAGCAAAGCCTCAAATTGCGGTAGATTGGATTTGCTCGCATAGATTACCGTGTCATCTGCGTACATGTGTACATTTGAGGATTGGCAGACATTAGGCAGATCATTTATAAATAATGTAAATAGTAGGGGGCCGAGAATGGAACCCTGGGGAACACCACACGTGACTGGGAGAGGGAGGGAGTCACTGTCTGAAATGGACACATATTGCGAGCGATCCGATACATACGATCGAAACCAGTTTAAAGAACGATCACCAATACCTGAGTTTTCGAGTTTGTGCAGTAGAATGTCGTGGTCTACTGTGTCAAAGGCCTTAGCAAAATCAAGGAAAATAGCTCCAGTTAGGGCTCCTTGTTCCATGCCAGTTTGGATGTCATTGCAAACTTTTAGGAGGGCAGTTGTAGTGGAGTGATTCTGGCGAAAGCCCGATTGATCAGGGGTCAGATAGTTTAATTGTTGGTAGTATTCACAAAGTTGCGTATGGACACATTTTTCTAACATTTTTGACAATACCGGGAGCAATGATATTGGGCGATAGTTAGAAACCAAAGTTGTAATGATCACTAGCTGCAACGCCATGCTATATAGTCATGGGAAAGAGAAAGTACACCATCTTCAAATTCTATGGTTTTACATATCATATGTCGTCGTGTTCTTGTTTATATGAGGTTGTATTTACCTCATTTTCAGATCTGTTAAGGAACAGATTATTGTTATTATGTCCTGATATCTAAAACCATAGAATTCAAAGAAGGTGTCCTTCCTTTCCCCATTAGTGTATACATGGATGGGCTTACTAACAGTAAAGGCATCTGTCTACATGGCATAGGTTTCTGACTATTAGTGCAGATGACAATTTCACTTTTTGTTTGCAGAGAAGGGAGTGAGACATACAAATCCTGATTATTCCCCGTGTTCTCCAAATCACAAAGCAACACAGCGCTCCCTCCTGCCAGTCCCTCAGTGTAGCGTGGCCGACCTCCAGTCCAGTCCGCGGTACAGGAGCATCCGTTTCCTGTACCGGCTGGACCGACAGGAACACACACTGCTTCTATTACACACAGGAACACAATGCATCTCTTACACACACACTCAATGCACCCCTTACAGACACACATACTGCATCCCTTACATACACAGAAACACACCTTGCATCCCTTACACATCCAAACACAGATTCACACAATGCATCCCTTAAACACAACCAGAAACACACAATACATCCCTTACACACAAACACACACTGCTTTCTATCCCTTACACAAAAAACACACTGCATCCACTACTCTCACACACACTGCATCACCTACACAAACTGGTATCCCTATACACTACATTCCATAAGCCACACTTTAGATCCTCTACACTAACACTTAACACATCCCCTACACATTTCACTTCCTGTGAGCGAACTCATGGGTGGAACATGTAGGTGGACTTATGGGTAGGCTTTATGGGCATACTCACAGTGCAAGGGGCCCAAAAAAATGGAGCTGCTTCACGTTCCCCCAGAACATTGACTTTTGTGACCACAGTTACAAACAGCCGCCAGAGAGCCTGTTCTACACCAGACCTGAGGAGCCAGACTGCAGCCACAGCCCATCATCATCCTCATCTTGTTGTAAGTAGGCAATCTAGTATATTATTCGTGGCACTAATCTCTAATTTACCTGACATTAAAGGGACACTATAGTCCCCAGAACCACTGCAGCTTAATGTAGAGGTTCTGGTGTCTATAGCCTGTCTCTGCAGGCTTCTTAATGTAAACACACACTGTGTGCAGCACTGGTGTTCGTTCATTTGGCAGATCATATGGGTGGGGCATTGTGATGTCACATGGGGAGATGGGGGGCAAATTTTTCTTCTGCCTAGGGCTGCAAAAATCCTTCATCGGCCCTGATCACAGATAATGATTTTTTTAAGGGGGCAATAATGGCACTTGAAATTTAAATCCAGATGTAACTATATAACTGGACTACAGGAAAGTCCAAAAAGAAATAATCCACGATCGCCTTTATTGCTAGCTGGGAGTGTTACCACTTAACACCAGGCTGAGAGCAAGTGATTTAAAATACCGCACATGTAACAATACTACAGAGACCATGTTGTACTGCTAGTTGTGTACCAGTCTACACTATTAGTTCATGTCTCTCCTATTACATAATCATTGGTGAGCCATGATGCACTGAATTAAAATACAATCAAAATGTAAATATAGTTAGTATAGTCTATTTTACATTTATTACAAATGCATATGTCCAAATACACAAGGAAAGATACTTGTTGAGAACTGATTGCTACATTATACAGTAATTCTAAACAGCTGATGCTAATTGTTATCCATGTTAGATCTTTATAATGAACTATATTTGAGTTTGCATTGAAAACTCACCAATTGCTGTTCTTTTTGTTCCTTTTGGTACTGTGCAATCTGCCTTGCCAAATCCACCAACTTCTCTTCAATGGCATTGTCTGCATGTTTTGGTTCTAAAGAAAAATGAGAAAAATGCAATTGGAGCTGCCTGGTTATTGGAAGGTGGTTGTTATTTTAGGTGACATTGTTATTCTGAACTAGAGCTATATCTCAATTGGTGGGCATGGAAAAGAGCTGTTTATTTTCAGTGACAGAACTCTATCGACTAGTTTGTACCAAAACAATTTCCTCAAGTTTTACATTATAATATAGATGCTACCTTCATACAACCAGAATCAGAGCCAATTCATATCATCATACACAATGACAGAAGAGGATTATTGCATTAGTAGTCCAGGTGACATCATTTTGGTGTACTGAAGAACACCATAAGTCCAAAACCTTGGCACTTTTATGCCTGCTGTAATAAGTCTTCTTTCTTTTAAATTCTTCTTTTCTTCAGTCTCAAAAATCCATCACACCGAAGTTAAAAAGAAAAAAGGACCACATTGCAAATAGAGACAAAAACAAACAATGCTAAAAAAACAAATCCATCTGAGCTCTGCAAGGGCTCCACGCAGAATGATGTTTGATGGCAGGAAAATCCTTTCCCATACTTTAAAATTTGATTAAAGCGTTCTCAATTATTGGCTTGCACCCCGCTGACAGACAAGTCTCATTTCTCTCAAAACCTGTCCCCCTGGGGACCTGTAACCACCAGTTGGGGAGTACAATGGCTTGTCCCCTGCCTTATTTTATAGCCACGCACCTAAAGCCTATGGGAGTGGGTGTATAAAATAACATGTCCACCCCCAATTCATTATTAAATAATGCCCACTCGCCACCCGTGGGGGGGTGGGGATGAAGGAACTTTAGATAACTAAATAAAAACCCCACCTAACACCCATGCACCCACCCATTTATTAAACAAATAACCCCCCCCCCATGCCAACTATGGGTGAGTGCTGGGGGAGACATAAGTTCCTCCCCTGTTTAATAATTCGCCTCCACATGCTGACTACAAATGGGGTCAGGGGAAGACATTAGGATGTCCCCGTATTATATTTAATAGGCCCCACCCCCTGTCCATGGGTGGCAGCATGAAGGTGATTTGTTCACCCCCACCACATAATTAGCAGGCAAATAGTTCAGATTCTTAAAATGCATGCCCATATCTAAAGGTAATGCAGTGATTTGGTGGTGTAGTAGACAGAGTAGTAGTAGTAAAAAGAGCAAAGAAAATTAGCTCCTTGTAGATCACTTATAGTCATAATCAAATTCAATGTATTATCCATTTGTTTAACAGCTGTTTTTGGTTATCACACAGGATTCTGAAAAACATTGCTAGATTTGTATTCAAGAGAAGATAAACCATCCCCTCTCTTTTTAACAATGTATTCCAACACTGTAAGAAAAAAAGTTATAATATCTATTAAATGTAAATTTGTGTTGCTTTCCTCATCTGTACGAATATTCATTTTAAGAAAAAATCCCATCCTGCATTAATGTGACTCATTTGAATGACACTTAATGCTCTCATTAAGATTTATGAAGCCCCTGTGTGATGTCAGAGCTACTTTGCAACATTGTTGAATCTTGTAAAAAAAATAAAAAATAAAGTAGGGCCCCGCTTACCCAACCTTCACAAGAAACTGCTGTTTCCCTATAGGAAATTGACAACCCAGTGTCCTGACATAGCTGGACCCTCTCCCACTGCACAAGGTGATAGAATAGTCCAATCTCTGCTAGACACTAGGGCAGTCCGTTCTATTGTGCAGGAGAAATATATCTTTCCCTATGAGAAATCTGATGATGCGTTCCATGATTCTACTTCTCTCATTACCAGATTGCTTGTCAGCCCTAATGCCCCTATTAATTTGTAGGCAGTGATGTTTTGTCTGCTATTAATGCCAACATACAGTTCAGTCCCACTGGTAATGTGACTTTGACTTTGCCCCTTGAAGATAACTGTCTCATACGACTTGCCAGTGTGCTGGCAAATCTTAACTTGTCCAACCCTGTGCCAGAACCTACAATTGACTTGAACTCAGTACCCAACTCTCTATGGGCAACAGAGAAGATAGACACAGGTAGACTCTCTGTGCCTCCAGTCAAAGTGACTCTCCTACCGGGAGTCACCCCTCCCTGTCAGAAACAGTATCCCCTTAGCCCAGCACAAGATGATGCCATTTCTCAGTCCATCCAGGACTTATTGCAGGCATGTGTAATTGTCCTAATAACTTCCACTTGCAATACCCCCCTTGTATCCTGTCAAAAATAAATTAGAGAAGGGAAAATCAGTAGTATATCATATAGTACATGATTTAAGGGAAATAAATGCAGCACCGAACTAATTGCCCCAAATGTCCCCAACCCTCATACACTGTTGTCACAGATTCCACCTTCTTCTAAGGTGTTTACTCTTATTGATTTGGCAAATGCACTGTTCCCTTGCACACAGACAGTCAATTCCTTTTTGCATTTACACATAAACACAAACAATACACATGGACTGTATTACCGCAGGGTGCACAAAATTCACCTATGTACAGAATGGCGTTGGCCCAAATTCTACAAGCTTGGCCTTGGCAGATGATATTGTATTGTTGCAATAGGTTGATGATTTACTGTTATGTTGCCCAGATCTGAAATCTTGTACAGAGCACACTCTGTCTTTACAAAATTTTCTAACGCATGCAGGGTGCAAAGCTACCAAGGCTAAACTGCAAGCATGTGTTCCCACTGTTATCTTTTTAGGACACTGTATCTCGCATGATGCAAAACATCTCACAAAAGATAGGAAAAATGCTGTTGAACAAATTAACCCTCCACAAAGCCTAGCCCAGCTACGTACATTTCTTGGTCTAATCTCCTATTGTCACCTTTGGTTTTGCTCTGCAGCAATCTACATGAAGCCCTTGTATGATTGCCTCACCCATGAACCATTTCATTTAACTCCTGAAGCAGAGGAAGCCTTTTACACCCTTAAGTTGCTTGTCACCTTGTCACTCCGGCACTGGGACTCCCAGATTACCTTTCACTCTGTTTTGCACCAAGCAGGCTCGTTATGCAACAGCTGTCTTATCTCAGGACCACGGTGGGAAACAGAGACCCATTGCCTATTACTCTACCACAGGTGCCCCTTCCTGTGTAAGAGCAGTAGCTGCTGTTACTGCCCTTCTGGACAAGGCCACTAATATTGTCCTAGATAACCTGGTGACCATTTACACCACGCATGACATTAACAGCATTCTAACACAAGTTCAGCCCAAACACATACATACTGCAAGGCATCTCAGGATGCAGTGTGCTCTCCTCATGCCTCCAAATGTCACTTTAAAAATGTGCCATGGTATTAAATCCATCTACATTACTTCCACTGGATTTAAAAGAGGGGAGTGGTGATTATAGTTCTAAACTTTTTGTAAATTCTCTGTCACCAGATGAGTTTGCTTAAGCTCAAGTACCCCATGACTGTGCAGCATTATTGGCACTAGAGACAGCAGGTTTTTCGCATGTAACTGATTCTCCATTGTCTAATCCAGACTTTGAGTTTTTTTGTAGATGGTTCCAGATATGCAGATGAGAAGGGCAACTTCCACAATGTATATGCTGTGGTCTCTGCATATGAGGTAATAAAAGCTTAACCAATCACCTCTCACTGCTCTGCACAGGAGGCTGAGCTGAAGGCACTCACTGAAGCGTGCAAACTGGCCTCTGGTAAGACAGACTCTCACTATGCCTTCGGGCCTATTTGGCGGGCTTGTGATTATGTCACCTCAGCAGAAGCCCCAATCAAGAACTCTGAAGATGCTATCCTGCTACCCACTCAAGTAGGCATCATAAAGGTGGCAGCTCACGTGAAGATCACAGATGAAATTACAAGAGGAAACCACAAAGCCGACAAAGCTGCAAGCAAGCAGCAATTCAAGTTCATCTCTCTACAGGTAATACCTTCCTACAGGTTGTACTTACAGATGACGCCGTTGACTACAATATACTGCTGAACCTGCAGAAACAAGCAAGCAAGGAAGAACATGATCTCTGGAGGAAACAAGACGCAGAACCTGATGATGACAAAATGTGGAGGAAAGGTAAAAGACTGTGTTTGCCACGAGTATTGTATCCCATGATGGCCCAAATGGCCCATGGACCTACACATCTATCCAAGATGCACATGAACAGCATAGTAAACACCCATTAGGTAGCACACAGATTTACTGTTGTGGCAGCTAAACACACCCAAGCTTGCATGATTTGTGCTAGGAATCAAGGACAGGCTGTAAAAACACCAGGTAAACACATACCAAGGCCACTTTACCAGTTTCAGCGACTGCAGATAGACTATATTCAACTGCCTAAGGTAGGAGTATATGAAAATGTGTTGGTGTGCATTGATCTCTTTTCAGGTTGGCCTGAGGCCTATCCAGTGTCGAAAGCCACAATAAAGGTCACAGCAAGTAAGCTTCTGAAGGAACTGGTATGTAGATACGGGGTACCTGAAGTGATTGAAAGTGACACGGGTACCCACTTCATTGGGGAAATAATGCAATAAATAATGAAAGTGCTAGGGATCAGTCAGGCTTTCCACACCCCCTACCACTTCCAGAGTAGTGGGAAAGTAGAAAGGGCAAATGGCACTTTAAAGAATAAAATTGCAAAGGCCAGGCAAGAGACCGTGAAACACCTAGACTGAATGCCTCCTTAGGCACTCTTCTCTATGAGATTCACCCCCCCATCCTAGAAGTTGTTTGTCTCCCTTTTAAATTCTGTTTGGTTGTGCCCCAAAGACACGATTCTATTTCCCCCAGACACTCCAAATAAAACATAGTAACATGACCTCCTATGTCCAGGCCCTCCATAAGAAGTTAGGGCAGGTGCATAAACAAGTGTTTGATTCTATTCCAGATCCAGACTCCAATCCTACCACTCATAAACTACAACCTAAATTTTGGGTAGTGATAAAAAGACAAGTGAGAAAAGGTCTTAAGCCAAGATTTGATGGTCCCTTCCAAGTATTGCTAACTAGAGCTACATCTGTAAAACTGGAAGGCAAGCCCACATGGATACACGCCAGCCACTGCAAACAAGTGCACCCTACCGATCCACCATCATGAAAGTTCTTATCCTTTCCCATTGTATGCTCTGTTCAAATATGCTACTCTGACTTGAGACCAGAAGATAATAATGCAGGGCAGGGAAATATATGGATGCAGATAGCAAAGGTTTTTAATCTAACCTCCTTTTGCCGCAACCCTCTCCTCAGTACTGAAAACGCCATACAATCTTGTCTTATAGCTGTCCCTACCCCCATCTCACTCTTGGAGAAGTACCTACATACCCATAGACCCCATAAAATGCTACAATTACATTCTTATGCTTTCAACCCACTGGTAGGCAAGCCCCCCTTAGCACTGAAAACAAATAATGCGACAGCCGCTGAACTATGTTGGTCTTTTTCATTTAATGTAGAGACCCTAATACTAAATCCCTGTTTTGCCCCACATGGTGGATAAGTACCACAAATTGTAGAGCCCTGAACACCATCATGAAATATATTTACCATCACCATGTCTATCTCCCTAAAGGATGGACTTTCTCCTGTAGAAATGTTACTTATGCTTATGTCCCAGGTAACATTACAGAAGGTCCCTATGCAATCTCATGCCTAACCATCACCATGTTTTCCAAATCTGACCCAATCTCTGAAACCACCCAGCTACGCAAACCGCAGAAAGAAGGGAGAGATGTCAAAAACACCCTTACTTCAGATTGTAACCCTGAAATCACTCTCTTATCTAATTCTGAATACTCTGCCCTTGCGTACTCCATGGTAGGAGTCCCAGGCTTAGCACTGTATAATACCCGAGTA
>OW240912.1:266562624-266582413 GCA_933207985.1 Pelobates cultripes
ATTATGCCCTAGTCTGTTCCCTCGCCAAAGGTTTAAATGCAAGATCCCAGGACCTGGCGGAACTTGTAATGGATACCCAGGTTAATAAGAAAGCAATCCTTGAGAACAGTGGCGTACTAAGGGGGGGGCGGTCCGCCCCGGGTGCCAGCAGGATGGGGGGTGCCATGGCCAGCCCCCCCCCCTCATGCTGCAGCCGCCCGAGCGCTCTGTATAGAGTCTCAGGCGGCTGCAGCTTTGCCCGGGCGGTGCGTCCATGAGGGCGGACCGCACCGCCCGGGCGCAGCCTGAGGAGAGGGGCTGACAGGAGGGAAACGCTCAGCACTCCCTCCTGTCAGCTCCCTCACTGCAGCATGGTCCGACGGGTACAGAGAGCAGCTGTCTCCTGTACCCGGCCGGACTAACAGGAAGTGCACACATTGTGTGCACTTCCTGTTAGGCAGTACAGAAACCGGGTACAGGAAACAAAAGCTACCTGTACCCGCCGACTATACTGTGCACGGCCACGCTACAGGGAGGTAGGGGGGAGGGGGAGAAAGAAAGAGAGAGAGAGAAGTGAAAAAAAGAGAATGAAAGGCGAGAGTGAAAAAGAAGAGGAAGAAAAAGAAATAAAGAAGCGAGGTGAGAAAAAGAAATAAGAAGTGAAAAAAAGAAATAAGAAGTGAAAAAGAAATAAGGGGTAAAGAAATAAGAAGTGAAAAAGAAATAAGAAGTGAAAAGAAAGAAATAAGAGTGAAAGAGAAAATAAGAAGTGAGAAAAAAGAAATAAGGGGGTGAAAAGAAATAAGGAAATTGAGAAAAAGAGAGAAATAATAAGGGGGATGAGAAAAGAGAAATAAAAGGGGGTGAGAAAGAGAAATAAGGGGGGGTGAGAAAGAGAAATAAGGGGGGGTGAGAAAGAGAAATAAGGGGAGGGTGAGAAAGAGAAATAAGGGGAGGGTGAGAAAGAGAAATAAGGGGGGGGTGAGAAAGAGAAATAAAGGGGGGTGAAAAGAGGTGGGAGGAGGAGAAAGGAAATTGGAAGCGGGAGGAGAGATTGACATTCATCACATACACACAATGCACCCTTGCACACAGAAAAAACACGAACACACATACACAAGCAATACCTTGCGTTACACACAATGCATCACTTACACACACAGAAACACACAATGCATTCATTACACATACTCAATGCACCCTTACACACATTCAATGCATCCCATACATACACAGAAACACCTTGCAGCCCTTACACATACAAACACAATTTCACACAATGCATTCCTTACACACATATCAGGACATCCCTTACACACTCCACCCCCTGTGAACAAACTCATTGGTGGAACATGAAGGTAGACCCTGGGACCCAGACCTTGAGCTGTGTAAAGGACCCCCAAAAAATTGAGCTGCTTCCCGTTCTCCCAGAACATTGATTTTTGTGACCACAGTTACAAACCGCCTCCAGAGAGCCTGTTCTGCACCAGACCAGTGGAGCCAGACTGCAGCTAGAACCCATCATCATCCTCATACAGTTTGTAAGTAAGGCAATCTAGTATATTATTGATGACACTAAGCTCTGGTACCTCACATTAAAAGAAACACTATAGTCCCCAGAACCACTTCAGCAATAGTGGTTCTGGTGTCTAGCCTGTCCTGCAAACTTTTAATGTAAACACGGTGGCACTGCAGCACTGGCATTAGTTAACATGGCAAATCATATGGGTGGGGCATTGTGATGTCACATGGGGGGGTGACAAACTTTACTTTTGCCTAGGGCGGCAAAAATCCTTGCACCGGCCCTGGCTGGAGGGGGCTGGGTGAGCTGTGGCCGCACAGTGTCCCATAGTAGTTAGGGTGCCGTGCGGCCAGTTCAGCTCACACAAGCAAACAGCTGATAAACTGGCCGCACGGAGGAAATGTGTATGTGTGACTGTCTGCCTGTGACTGTGTGTGACTGTCTGCCTGTAACTGAGTGTGTGACTGTCTGTCTGTAACTGAGTGTGTGACTGTGTCTGTAACTGAGTGTGTGACTGTGTCTGTAACTGAGTGTGTGACTGTCTGCCTGTAAATGTGTGTGTGGGGCTGCAGGGATTTTGTAGAAGGGGGTGGGGTTTTGTATTGGGACAGGAGTCTTTATAAGGGGGGATAAGCAGGGGATTTGTGGAAGGGGGTTGCGGGGTTTTGTAGATGGGGCAGTACAGGATTTGTAGAAGGGGCAGGACAGAGGTTTTGTAGGAGGGGCAGGGCAGGACAAGGGTTTTGTAGGAGGGGCTGACAGCGGTTTTGCAAAGTTTACAAATTGTAAAAATAAAAGAAATAAAACCTTTAACATTTTTTACAGGTTTTTGGGGGGGGGGGGGGGGTGCCAAGCACAGGATCCGCCCCGGGTGCCAAATGCTCTAGGTACGCCCCTGCTTGAGAATAGAGCAGCTATTGATTATTTCCTGTTGAAATGTGAAGCTGTTAAGGGTATGTGTTGTTTTAATCTCTCTGATCATGGGACCATGATACATGAACACATACAGAACTTACACAACTTAGTGAAATAAATTAAGCAAGACACCGGGTTCTTTGTGGATTGGGATTGGACATTTTGACTGGGAACATGGTTGAGTTTATTGATTAAGAAAATGTTGTACTTGTTGTTACTATCTGTGTTTATCATAACAGTGATTTTTCTCACTTTTAAGCTGATTTCTAAAATCTATGTGTAAAACAAAATCTACTGTTGGTCGAACCTTAACCTATACGCCAGTTTCTCCTTCTTCTGGAGTCTACAGCGCTTAACTGATGAAAACAAAATCTCCTCAGCTGGTTCTTGGGTTGCCCAGTCTGAGGGAACCGTTGTGAAAATGTAATGAAAGTCCCACAGGTGTGACTAGCACACATGGAAATATCTTGGACAATTTGGTGACCCTTGGATCAAAAGAGGGGACTGTGAAGGAATGCACCTAGATGCCATAATTGGCTAGCCTATATTAAAATTTGTTAACTTGGACTCATGTAATGCTTTATGCGTAAATGAACTTTGTCCTACATTAAGTTCTCTTTCTTATAAAAACTAGCCCCCACCGGAGTACTTCTGTATCTTTTTTTTTTCAATTTGACAATTTTTATTTTGTCATATTTCAAAAAGCAGTATATGGGGGGTACAGAAAAAAAGGGGGAGATGGGGAAGAACATAGGCTATGTTGTTTACATTTACAACTCTCTGCCTTGTATAGTTAAATTTTACATTCCACAATTCACATTTTGCATTTCACAGTTTACAATTTTAACGTTTGTATTTTCACATTCTGTATTTGCTATCTTTCCTGGGATTGCAAGTGTAGTATGAAGTGCTGGTCGTTATGTCGTTACTTGCGTGTGCTGCTAGTCTAGCGCCTAGCGGGTAGAGTAGCTTTGCGGTGTGTATGTCGTGTTGCTCGTCCTTATCTTGTGAGTTTTGTTCAGACCCTATGGCACTGCATGCTGGTCATCTACAGAGGAATGGTTCTCTCTCCCTTTGGGAGCTCTGTGTAATGTTGTTGCCTGGTTTCTGCGTCTAGGGCTTAGCATATGTGTTCTACGAGCAGGGTATATGCTAGAGCAGCCGTCTAGATGCGTATTGAGTTGAAGCTAGATTAAGGTTCGGGGGGGGGGGAGTGGGGTAGGGGTAGGGATAGGGTGTGAAGAGAAGGGAAGAGAAAGGAATGAAGGAAAGAAACTCGTTCTGTAGAAAGTTTGAAAGGATGCTCCTCTTTGCCCTCCCTCTGGGACCATGTTTCCTAGATGTTAGTTCTGTCTGCCTACCTCCTATGTTCCATTGGTACTATGTATTGTTCCATCCTCCCAGGTCCAGCCCCAAACACTCCCTGTCTCTCTGGCCTTGGTTCGCTCCTCAGTTTCTCTTGTCTTGGTGTACTTCTGCGTCCTGAGTTCTAAAGTGTTGTGCGCTTCTCTTAATGTATTCTGTCCATTTGTTTTTCGCGTCTATGATCGTGTAGTTGTTTGTAATGTATTTGTTTGCCATAGCCTCATATTCCCAGTTTGTGGTTGTTTGCGTTAGGAGATCGTGTTTGCTGGGTGTTTGTGGTTGCTTCCAGTGTCTGGCAATTAGGGTCACTGCCGCTATGAGCACTTGGAATATCAGTTGTCTTTCCTGCTTGTGCCATTGGGCAAGATGCATGAACAGTATGCCCTGTTCGGGTCTCAAGTGGTATGGGTGGCCTATCGTGTTTGTGATTACCCCTTCCACCATCTCCCAGTATGGAGTTATTACCGGGCACGTCCACCAAATGTGGTACATTGTCCCCCTGTCTCCGCAACTCCTCCAGCACTCCCCTGAGCTTCCTGGGTATATTTTCGCTAGTTTGTCTGGGACCATATACCATCTGTACATAATTTTTCTCATTATTTCTAGGTGTGTAGCGCATGATGTGTGCCCTTTGTGTGTTTGGAATGCCTGTTTCCAGTCTAGGTCTGCGATCGGGCGTCCTATGTCTTTCTGCCAGGCTTCTCTAAAGTCCCCGTGTTCGTTTGTATTCACTGTATTCAGTAGCGCATATAGTTTTGACAGGATTTTTTGGGGTATGCTGCCCTGTAGGCATAGCTGTTCTAAGGCGCCAATGTTTGGTGGCTCGGTGTATGGCCCCTTACAGTGTGAGGGTACTTCTGTATCTTTTGACATTTAGAAATATGTCTCTTCTTACATTCCTTTACTTGAACGCAAACACGTATCCTCTACTGTATAAAGCTGATCTCCCCCAATTAAAGCTAGAAGAAATTCTTCTGGATTCACAACTATCACCATGTGTCGTGTGACTTATTGCTTCTCCAAGCGCTTGAATTGATTTGGGTTCCCCTGAACATAATTAAAGGATTATTTATCCATGACATATGTTTATTAATAATATGGCAAAAAATACAGGACTCACAAGGTAGCAAATGCTAGATTTTATTGTGCTATACTATAGTTTTGTTGCCCACTAAACAGCTGAAAGTTCAGATTTATCCATGCAGAACCACCTTCCTTTTATAATTTCTAAAATCCCTCTATTACTGTGACCGAAGATAGGATCTATTGTCTTTGTTTCCTGTAAATATGCATTGTCCTTTTAACTTGATGAAGAAAACAATGTAAAAATAATATAAATATGTATAAATATATAAAGTTTTGAACAAGAAATGCCTTGGACATGTGACTAGGCTTTCTTAAGCAAAACATAGTATATTCAGGGCCTTCATGTTCTAATAAAACAGAGTGATTTCCTGCAAATGTACAAGGAGTATAATTTTCTATCAATTCTATCTATACTGATCTTAACCATGCAGCAGCACAGCATAAAGTAAATACAGATTTCTTAAGATGCCTGCCAGATTCCTTTCCCCAGGTAAGACTGATTTTTATTATAAAAAATGTAATTTGGCTAAAGAAATTAGAAAGGGAAGAACATTCAAAACATTAATATGTGAATTCAATATGTGCAGTGTTTGATGAAGATAATTTGCCACAAACTGATCTATGAAAATTACATGAATTATGCAGGAGGTCGAAATGGTACAGTGAAAATGACACATTAGAAATTTATGAGATAGAAACTGGCAGAGTGAATTCTGGTAATTTTTGTGTAAATATCAGTAAAGTAAATAATATAGTTAGTTCTATTTTAAAGGAACACTATAGGGTCAGGAACGCAAACATGTACCTGACCCAGTAGTGTTAAAACACCATCTAACCCCCTGCCCCAATTGCCTTCCTAAATATAGTAAAATTTTACTTGTATTCAAGTCTGCAGCTGTTGCCTCTGCCCCTGATCTGCCTGCTTGGCTGACATCATCATAAGGTGTGTTCTGAGCCAATCACAATGCTTTCACATTGGATTGGCAGAGCCAGCACAAGTCAAGCACAGCCTTGGCCAATCAGCATCTCCTCATAGATATGCATTGAATCAATGCATCTCTATGAGGAAAGTTCAGTGTCTCCATGTAGGAAGAACTTCTGGAAGCTATCTAAGGAGTGATTAGTGAAGTTATCACAAGGAGGTAATGCAAACACTGCATTTTCTCTGAAAAGACAGTGTTTACAGCAAAAAGCCTGAACTGAATGATTCTACTCCCCAGAACAAATACATTACGTTGTAGTTGTTCTGGTGACTATAGAAACTGGTGACCTGGAAATCCATACCCATCGAGTGGCCCAAACAGCACTTGATGGGCCCCTTAAACACGCGGCCCCGGCGGTTTGCTGCGCAGGCTGGGGCGGAAAAGCATGGCGGCTAGTACTTGGGCAAGCCCGGTCACAGCTGCGAACCCTGCAACCCTTATATGTACGCCACTGGCTACAGTCCTGATGCTGCTTATTAATTAGAGCATTCCTGTGTAAAAAACACCTGACAAGAAAAAAAAAAAGGATTTACTCTTTCTTACTTTACTATTTCTCCAACATTGGGTCTCACTCTGTGCTATCGCAGCTTGCTCACCACGATGCACCTACAATTCCTCCCTCATAGTATCCATGATTTATTATGGCCAACCGTGACAGCACAGTGCATGCATGTGTGATGTCATGGTATGGTACGGTATGAGAGTCAGGAAGTAAGATTTCTAGTTCTCATACCCAAAGGGCTTAAAGGCATGTCTTGAAGCCTCACTGCCAAGCCTTCTAATTAATTTGATATTTACTTTTGAGGGAGTAAGGCAGTGGGCAGGATTGCACGCACTATAACAACTTCAATAAGATGAAGTTGTTAAAGTGCTTTATTGTGTCCCTTTAAATACCACTTCTGGATTCCATGGTCAATCAAAAGAGAACATGAGAACAGGAAATATTTGAATAGGAATACATCACCTCAAGACCCTTTTTCAAATTAAAATAATCAGCAAACATAATTAATGGTTACATTGTTTATTTGACTGCAAAGTAACAAATGAAGAAGGCTCCATTAGTTTTGGAGTCTAATGCAGTTTGATAATAAAAGAAGCTGCAAAATCATCATACAGTCAAGCACATTGCAAGTAAACTTTTCTCATTCACCAGCATGTGCTTTCCTATATGGCTCCTCTGCAGCGTAAAAAGAAAGAAATAGCCATTCAATATATATATTATACACATAACATTATTAGGGGGTTCAATGTAAAACATCTGCTTTTCCTCTAACCTCAAATTTGTAATAGATGTATGAATGGATGGATGGAAAGACAAATGTTTTAGCGTCCCTAACAAAATAACATTTTGATGAAGTTAACTCTCTTCAAAACACTCTTTCTGCATATTTTAATGCACATTAACTATTTGCTAGGTAGTATAAAATTTGGCCATATTGTTGTACTTAGTAACACCTCCATTGGCAAAAATGGCGGCCTCCAGACACTTTTTGTAAACACCTAACAGTCTTTCTATGTCAATCTGTTTTTATATATTGACACTTGGAATGAGACAGAAAGAGAGCAGAATTATACATAGATATATGGAATATATCAAATATCAACTGATGAGCTATTGTGTAGAAAAGTTTTAACATCAAGTATTGATACTTTTCATCCAGGAAGTGTCTATCGATATATATGAGCAGCCTATGCGGTATTAGAGACCTCCTTAAAGGGAGGTACAGGTTGTAGGTACACAAAAGAAAAAAGGCCGTGTGCTATGATACCCCTAACCAATGGGGGTTGTGAGGGGGGGTTGAGCAATTGTGGCGCTAGACTTCCACCATGTAGGGCTTAACACTTTTCATCATAACACCATATCTAATTGCTGCAATCTCTTGGGAGGCAACACGTGAGAAAATGATTAAAATAATGCAATAACACTAAAGAACATTGGTAATTAGAGTATAAGTAGAGGTTGCAACACAAATGAAGAAAAACAAACTTCAGGCTTATGGCTAATTCAAGTCCAAGTTACTGGAACCGAGTTACCACTGGGGATGAAAGGTACGGCTTGAGCGGGGTCCAAGCTGTGCGGGCTTAACCGACGAGCTGGGTCAATCGTAGAGACAGGTAGGCCCAGTGCTGCAAGGAGAGCTGGGGATTCCGCAATTGTTGAGATCTTGTGAACGGTGCCACCTTGACATCCACCGGTATGCAATACCTGCTGTTCTCAGTTGGCTTGTGACAGGGTTTAGGTAGCGTCGCCACTGTAAGGTGGACAGTGTGAGGTCTTGCTAGAAGGTCAGACTAGATCCTTCAAATGCATATGTAGTCTTGCCCTGCAGTGCTGATAAGATTTTTTTTTTATTCTGGGATAGTAAGTAGAGAGCAATGAAATCTCTCACCACGGAGGCAGGTGTCCCACCTGGTGAGACGATGTATCCCGACAACATTTAATTTTTTGGCTTGAGCCGGTGGCAGAATGGAGGTTACTAGGCGTCTCATGTAGTGAGGGAGCTCCTCTGGCGTGACTGTGTCAGGTATGCCCCTGAATTTTCAGGTGGTTCCGCCTGTTCCGTCAAGTGCGGTGTAATGTAGTGTGAGGGCATTTTGAGTGGCTTGTAAAGATTGCACAGATTCTTTGAGAGAAACCATGTCTTGTTTAAGGGCCACTATATCCACCTCAGCGGTTCCCACCCGATCCATGACCACTTGCATGTCGGCTTTTATGATTGCCACATCTGCTGTCAATTATTCCCACTACAAGATTTTGAAAGTCCTGCTTTGTGACAGGTACCAACCCGTCTTGGGTGTTTAGCATTGGTTGCTCTGTTCTTGGCTGTTCAGGTTGTGGGGATGATTCAGCCTGCATGAGGCCCATGCTGGTATCCGGCGCCGCCATTTTAGGCTGAAGGGGCCGCTGAAGATAGGCCCCGATGTCCCTCGTTACTAGAGGTAAGGCTGGCTGCAACTTCTAGGATCGCCGTCCCATCTCAGAAAGAGATGAAGTGTCAGATGTAACCCTCACCTCCGGTCCTTAGGCAGGTTCAAACCCGCCGAGTAGTTCAGCCAAGGCAAGGCCCGAGTTCTAATGGTATGCCCCAGGTCTGCGTTTCTGCCGTTTACACTTAGGAATTTGGGAAAACGGCATATGTCGTTCCAGCAGGGTTCACAGAGGTAAGTTTTGTCTAGCTTCTGTGTAGATGATGGTATTAGCTTCCACAAATCAAGCTTTTTAGGAGATTTCCAACAGAGCTGCTGCAATGTGTGTCTAGCTCGCATGGGCGCTGGCTCCAACCCCCAGTCTTTCTATTCTTGCTTTAAAAATCTGTTTACAATCTTCCTTACAGAATGCTTCCCGTTCACAAATACTCTTTACGTTTGAGATCAACCCAGGGGTTTTCAATAATATTCAAGTCAGTGGAATATGAAGGCTATTCCAAAACCTTAAAGAGGTAATGGTCACTTCCCAGGATTTTTTAATACTATGTTAAGGTGTTGTGCTGACCCTTCTATGCAAATCACTCCACTGCCAGCTAAATCTATCAGCAGGATCTATGCAGTGATATATCTTTTGATTTCCTAACCAGTCTACAAGGACTTCTATTGTAATATTTTTCTTGGTCTTCTTACAGATCTTGTCTTCAGCAATTCCTCTTAATTACATTTTTGTCAGTGGAAACTACAAGCAGCTAGCATTTATATATTTTAGCACCTTCACTGTCATTGTAGGAGTTAAAGGAACACTATAGGTTTAGGAATACAAATGTGTATTCCTGACCCTATAGTATTAAAAACACTATTTAAGTTCCCAGCGCCCCCCTACCCTCCTTGACCCTTTTAAATAGGATACAAATGTAGCTTTATTTCAGTGCTGAGTAGATTCACTGGTGCTGGCTCCACCTCCCTGGCTGAGATCATCAGAACTGACAATCTCAGGTAATCCACTGCTTTCCTATAGGAAAGCCTTGGGATGCTATGGCGCTGCGCCAATCAGAAAGAAGTTCAGCTCCTATTTGTGTGCATTTGCAAGAAGTTGTGGGCTGTCTGCAGAGTTGTGTATGCGGGCTGTCTGCAGAGTTGTATATGTGGGCTGTCTGTAGTGTTGTACAAGAAAGAATTATATACGCCTAGATTTGAATTTATTTTCCGCACCTATGGCATATATATGAGTGGAGCGCTATAAATAGTAAGTGAAAGGAATAGCAGTATTGCTATCTGTGCTGTCCTATTAGAGGCTCTCATCAATGTGAGTTTATGTCTTTCACACTTAGCTACATTACATACATTCTCCACAGATTTATACTATGTTGTGTTTCCTTTCTTCTCCCTTAATTATGTTCAACTAATATACAACATGACACTTGGATGTAAGTGAATACGGCTATTCCTTTCACTCACTATTTATAGCGCTCCACTCATATATATGCGATAGGTGAGGGGAAAAAATTCAAATCATGGCGTATATAATTCTTTCTTGTATTTATTAACTATAGAGGGTGAGAGAGACCCCCCTAGAGTGTGAAGCAGCTGCCACTTCTACACTGTATATGTAATAATTAAAAGCGCACTATCCAACGTTTTTTGTCTGTCTGTCTGTAGTGTTGTGGTGTGGCGAATGCTTGCAAGGGTGTTGTGGAGAGCTCAAATAAATATCTCTGTAAAATAATAAAATAAAGTTGTCTGGAACTTGTGTTTTGATAGAGAAGCACCAGATTATGAAAGAGAATTCCCTATGAGGACCACAGTTGTCCTTGTGCTCTGCACACCAGACGTCTCATTTACCATTTTTATTTTTCTTCTATCAATTAAATTCAGAAGTGAAATAACTACTGTGCATTACAATTTATAGAAATATGTTGAGTTTGTATGTGTATGTTATTATATATTTTGTGTACGTTATGTTGTAAACAACAAATTTAAATGATAGGTGTACTGTACCTTTCTCCCTGCTAATGTGAAGGGAAGGATCTTCATCAGGTTTAGCCACAATTAACTCCTCTTCGTCTTCAGATGTGCTATGTCGTTTTTCGTTCTTTGTTCTCTTATTTCTTTTTTCCTCCGTAGATATGGATTTTTTGAGTGGTTGAACTATCTCTACATTCGATCTAAAGCCCAAGATGGTAAGTATAAAACACAGTATTACAAAACAATGTTTTAGTGACTAAAAACATATAAAATTACATGATTGTTATGGGATAAAATTTACAATCTATCCAAGAACTCTTGGAACTATGGCCTTGACTTAATATTGTTAGATAAGCTTTACAAATTATTTAATATTTTTGGATAAACATTTTAAATTACTTTTTCAATATATTCAAATATAAAAACACGTATCATATATAACAATTATATAAATATATCCAATAATATCATGTTTTTCATAATATTAAATCATGCATTTCTAAGTAGTGGTGCTGTCATAAAGACTGGCACCACTACTTAGAAATACAGGTTCCAGGTGTGCCGTTTAAGCAGTAAGTATTGGAAGTTAATCGCCCAAGTTAAAATTAGTATAGGACCCACCGATATTGAGGTACTGTGACATAGTGGTGTAACTAACTGAAAAAGGTGCACCATACCTTTAAAACAATTTTACAAACAAATAAGCAACTAAAGTGCAGCAAGTATAAAGTGCAAAAAAAAGAGTGTTTGAACACAGTGATATTTGTTTAAAGGACCACTATAGTGCCAGGAAAACATACTCGTTTTCCTGGCACTATAGTGCCCTGAGGGTGCCCCCACCCTCAGGGACCCCCTCCCGCCCGGCTCTGGAAAGGGGAAAAGGGGTAAAACTTATGGGACAGCTCTCCTCCTCCTCTCCTCCTCCGTTCCGCCCCGTCGGCTGAATGCGCACGCGCGGCAAGAGCTGCGCGCGCATTCAGCCGGTCGCATAGGAAAGTATTATCAATGCTTAACTATGGACGCTTGCGTGCTCTCACTGTGATTTTCACAGTGAGAAGCACGCAAGCGCCTCTAGTGTCTGTCAATGAGACAGCTGCTAGAGGCTTTGGGGGAAGGCTTAACCCATTGATAAACATAGCAGTTTCTCTGAAACTGCTATGTTTATAAAACAATTGGTTAACCCTAGCTGGACCTGGCACCCAGACCACTTCATTAAGCTGAAGTGGTCTGGGTGCCTAGAGTGGTCCTTTAATGTGCAAAATAGTATAAACAATATATTGTGCAAAATGTGTGCAATTAGCCACAAAAGAGCTCCAAATAAAGGAAACACTTACTTTGAATATGTCTATATAAATATGATGGAGTTCCTCAGTCTAGCGGAACCCTTGAGGCTGTCCCATACATCACCTTGTATAATACTTGTTGTTAGAACTTAAGAGTTTCCTATACCTGTACTGTATACAATTACCTGTTAGAATTCTTCAAAGTGTTCGGTAGAAAAGAGCTACAAGTCTGCATGTGAATCGCTGTATTCACCATACGAACCAAAGTGCCGAACAACCGGACCACCCTGGTGTGAAGTGTGGCTGTAATTTACCTCCCTGCCTGCTTGTTACATTCACCTACTTCAAACAGCCGAACGCTCTGCTATATCCCTTGGGTGGCCGCCATTTCGGCAGCCGAACATGTGGTGGTGGCCATCTTAAACTCCCGAACAGCGGTGTTTGGTCATCGAGTGTCTGGAACTCAAATCGGACACTCGGCTAACCAAACATCGCTGAGACCTCCAGGACAGCAGAAAGTACCAATCAAAACACCCGAACGGCCCGGCATTTGGTAGGATGAATCCCACGAACTAGGGGATTTATCCGAATGCAGACTCAGTCATTGTTGGCATAGCCTTTCGGGACTTTTGATGCGCGAACGGAGACCGACCGCAGGGCCAAGATTCATGGAACTATTTTCGGCTACTTTGCCCATGCGGTCGGTCAAATTTTTGCGCCCTCGAAACTCCCGAACCCCTGGTCTGATCTGGGTGATTTTTGGATATGTTCCTCACCCAGTTCACATAATTGCCAACAACTGTTAGAGGGTGTTTTCCCTAAACATAAAAGCAGTATCGGCATGGTGTACCATTGAAACAAGATCTTTTATATCTGTTCTTGGGAACACAAATGGAGACCATGGCGGCTGCCTGCCAGATGTCCTCACAAGAGTCCCCATCCAACTCCCCTCCCACTTCCTGCTCATATTGACCAACATATCACAGGAGGCAAATATAGAAGAGTTAACACAGATATAGTTATAAATCAATTATATAAAACCTGATAGGTCCACTTTAAACAGGTCTTAATATGGAGTCAATGCCGACCCAGCAGCTTGTTTAAGCCAGTCCTGTTGTACCATAACTAAATACCATAACTAAATAAATTGAACGTAATCCCCAGGGGAAAATTTCTCAGCAGATCATGAAAGGCTTTAACTGATGTCTCCTGCCATAAAAGTAGGCATCGTTGGATGTCAGCCTCTTCCAAATTTTTTACTCTCTAGGCTGCATGTCTAGAGAGAAATCCCTATTTCTGAGGACCACAGGTGGTGCACATTGACTTTCCTTCTCCTTGAGCCTTAATTCTCGCTGCTATCCCAAGGGTTCTCTGTCACCGCTTGGCAGGGTCCCGGGTCAGAGGTCGCTCCAGTTGTTTTGGAGTCCTACAGGTACTTGGGCTGCTGTGTCACCAGTTGGGCAAGGGTGATGTTCTGGTAGATCCCGTGTGATGAGGGATCTGTTATAAATGCACACCCAAAACTCCTTGTAGAACTGGTCGAATCAGGTCTCAATGCATTCCCTACAGATTAGGTTGTCAGAATCTTCATGGGCATATAGAACCTATGGCTTGTTTGCCATTTTAGGTTCGCCAGGTGATCTACAGCTCAGCGGGAGATTTGGAGGGTGCAGAAAGGTCATATTCCCCAGTGGGGACCTGGATATCCCCCATCAGTCCAGAGGGGGAGTTGTGAGACACCAGGACGGTTGCTGTGGGATGCGTGCCCTCTATCCCGATCACCAGGAGATCATTCTCAATAGGTCTAATGTGCAGACGGTGAGATTTTGCAGCGGGATGGCTTGAAACTAGGTTGCTTAAGCTCCTGCTTGATTCAGCTGTAGTTTGGTGCTCATTCAAGGCTGTTTGCTAGTCATTGTCAGACAAGATATGGCTAATTTCAGCCCAGTGTTGCAGGAGTCAAACTGAAACAGGTCTGGCCATCTTGGCTGCCATGCCTCGCCCTCTCTGAGGCCTATTTAACCACATATAAATCATAAGTTGGAACCCACAAAATTGGACTCCAGGTCCACCCAATTCTTTTCCCCTAATTAAGCAACATAATAAAACATCAAGAGTAGGTGTAGTCCCAAACCTTATGCATCTGCATTTTATTTCTGTAGAGTGTGTATAGCAATCCTATGTCTTTTGTCATCTCATATAAATGTCTTGGTAGCTCTTTGTATACACTCTAAATCCTGTGTTGTAACCAGAATTGGAAGAGCCTGGAAGAAAATAGTAAACTTGGAGGAACATTCATTGTCATGTATTGAGACCTGCCTAACCATAAGATTGTCTTTACACCACACGACTTTAACTAACTTTAAAGGGTACAAAATAACAGGGAGTAATCGGCTGTAAAAATATTTTTGGGGTCCTTTATAATTTAAAATCCTAAATATTTGACTGAAGGCTTTATCTGAACCCAAAAAGAAGACCAAACCAGTACCATGTCGGCAGCAGACAGATTTTAGGCAAGAAGTTATATTCATCAAAGTTGATTTTATACCCTGAGAGTATATAAAAGGAGTTAAGTAAAATCAAATAGGGAGGTAAAGAGGAAACAGGGTTGGCTACGGTTAATAAGGTGGCATCTGCATGAACAGCCACCTTAAAGGCATATCGCCCAAAAAGCTATACTCTGAATTGAAATATTTTTTTATAAGATGAAGCAAGGGCTCCAGAGAAAGGGCAAACAGCAATGGGGAAAGGGAGCAACCCATTGGACAAAATGAAAGGAGAAAAAAAGCTGAGCACACAGATCTGTCTACAAGGCCCTGATGATCATTCAAAATGGCCTCTGAAAAAAAGCGCTCCAGTAACCCAAACAAGTAGGGCCAATGAACCCTGTCAAATGCCTTCTCCGCATACAGAGAGAAGAGCAGAGAAGGCATTCTTGTTGAACCCGCCCTCCAAACCAGGTCAACAACCCTTCTAGTATTTTCATAAAGTTGTTGGCCAGTTATTAAAATAGGCTTTTAAGGACTCATTGTGGACCTTATTATCAAAAGTGTGTACAATATTTTTTGTATAATTGTTATTTATATTTGTATCAACAAAAATAAGCATTTGTTTAGAGAAATGTTTCACCAAATTTTCCCAAGTGTTATGAATTACTATTTATAATTGATGACTAGGCTTTCCACAAAGGTAACAGACTTGTGCAGAGAACATTATGGGCACATCTATACTTATACATTATTTATTATTAGATATTGAAAAAATATTGCAAATCATAGTTTAGCCAAATCTAAATTTTTAAAGACAAATGGCATATTATAGGAATCAGAGTTTATGCACTGAACAGGGAATTGTAGTAAACTGAAAACCGTACTGCAAAATTCATGCTGAAAAGGTGAAAATCTAGTTATAGTAAAGCATTTCTCAAATCCACTATTTTGTTTGCCTGATATTGTGCATTTCAGTTATTTACTTAATTGGGAATTGTTCAGAAAATGTAACTTTCTAAGCCAAAACAGCTAAACTAAGAAAATAGGTAAGTCGGAGACTGTATCCAGAAGCATTTTAAATTCCATGGCAAATTTCCAACAATCCCTTGATTACGTGAGAAAGACGTTGTGGATTTGAGTGGAATTGAGAGATAAGTGGGTTGAGGGTATTAGAGCATGGCATATAAGATATTGAAAATATGGTGTATTGGGGGGAGGATGTGTATGAGGTTCTCTGTAGGTCAGCCATATAAGTGATTGCAAATATAAGTTATGTGAGCAGTAATGTCCACAGTGATTTTACTGCTTGAGCACACTTTCATTAGCACATGTTGAGCTGATATAAAGACAGTCAATGATCCCCCTATGATTGTGTGATGTGATGCCAACATCCATCCGCATTGGGGTTATTAGGACTGACACAAAGCTCTGGTATAAATGACCCTTCCAACTTATGAATTTATGTTATTTTTCATTTAAATTCCCTTGTGTCTATTCCAAGCCAAGTGAATTGCACACATTGAGTTATACCATACAAATAACTGCAACACATATTTCTTACACTGACATTGTACTCATCAGTGAGCTCCTAGATTCTTACATGAATCATCAAGGAATAGAAGGCTAACGAACTGATATTATGCGTCATTGTGATGTCTTCAGTGTCAACCAAAATCCCAAAGCACATTCCATTAATAGATATTATTAGCACTTGGGCATGGCTTCAGGGTAATTTTAGCATTAAGCCACTTATGAAGTGTTTATTTATTTTTTACTTGTAAGTTTAGAGGGCAGATACATACTGAGATAGCAGGATGTTTAGTTTAATGAAGCCATGGATACTATGTCAATGTGAGATCAGGATGACCCGCTAGGAAAACATGATGCACACTAAGAGCAGGGCAATGCCAGTGAGTTAAACATTGTCAAGGAGGTGAATAAGAGAGAGAGAAAGGGAGACACAAGAAGATACATAATAGAGAAATGCATATTAAAGGAAAACAATGCCATCAAGAGGTTGTGGAAATATAAAAATACACCATGAGACCGAACAACCAGTTTTCACTGATCCATGTGCTTCTGGTTACCAAAAGCATTTTCAACAATGGAAAACTAATCTTTTATGCAGTTGTTATAGGCCATTGTGTATACAATAAATCGCATGTATAAGTACATGTTCAAGCACAAAAATATCAACCATCACAATGACATTGTGAATTAGGCGCCTCCAAATTCTCCTGTTTGAACAATAAAACATTCAGTGGATTAATCAATTGGTGAACCAAACCCAAATGGACTCATTCTGCAAATTGTTACCACTCTCTGTTTAAATTATCACTGCTAGGAATACCATTGTCTTGTTAGAATCTAGCTTATTACACATCACATACTGGCCTTACAGCCATTTAGCTCCCCAGCAACTAAATATACTAAATCAGACACCTAAATTGTTAAGATAGCCCTAGATACAAGTCACTGTTGCATGGTGTGTAGATGAAAAATATGTAGCTCCTAAGGCTCCAGGTTGTCAGTTTCTCACATATCATGATGGAAGGTCTAGAGGTAAAATATATTTTAACCTATTTAAACCACTGAGCCAGAATAAGAATGGACAGAACAGAGCATATATTGCACATACAGGTCATTGTCATCTTACTCCTGGGGGACAATGGTCTTTTTTTGGAAGGAATAGCTGCTCTCTACAAGAACCTCACCAGATCAGTGAAGTTACAATCTCCAGTGTATGTGTTCTCAATCCTCACAGTAAAAAAAATGTCTAACTGTAGCTGTGTTAAAGAATATTTATGAGATGTAGTGAAGGAATCGTGATGTCTACATGTCTGGGGGCATGAACCAATGGACTCACAGGTGAAATGCGCAAGTGATATTGGAAACAAGTGAATCTGCATCCTGTAACTGACTTTAGTGTAAGCGCTATTAGTGAGAATCAGTGCATGGTGCTTTCTCACATTGATACCAAGTAAGCTACTAAATTGAATATTGTGTGCTGCTATGATGGATGTTATGTGAAATAAATGTATCTCTTGTTTTATTGATATTTTATTCTGGGTTGTGATTTCTGCAGTTGGAGGGGGTGTACAGAACCAAATCCCTGCCCTGTAGAGAAACAAATCCTGCCTAAGCCCTGCAGTAAGGAAGCAGATTGTGCAACAAATGCGAATGCCGGTCATGGATTGTAGTGTATGTGCCAGCACCACAAACCCACCTTCATAAACTTACTGTGTTGTATAATTTGTTCTACAATGTAACTACATGACCCACCATTGGGACATGTTAAAAGGACTGAACTGGCTATCACTGGAATCCAGACGCACCCTCCATCTTTCCAGCCTTGTGTATAACCCCTTAAGGACCGGCCTGTTTTGGCCATGTTGTACGTTAAGGACCAGAGCGGTTTTAACACTTTTGTGGTGTTTGTGTTTAGCTGTAATTTTCCACGCTCTCATTTACGGTTCCCATACAAATTATATATTGTTTTTTTCAGGACAAGAAGGGCTTTCTTTACATACCATTATTTATATCATGTCATATATTTCACTTTAAAAAAAATAAAATATGGTGAAAGATTGGAAAAAAAAACATGTTTTTGGACTTTTACTTGAAACATATTTTACTTATCTACAAAAGCTAATGAAAAAAACTGCTAAATAGATTCAACATTTTGTCCTGAGTTTAACCCCTTAAGGACTGGACTGTTTTTGCGATGTTGTACATTTGCGACCAGGCATATTTTTACACTTTTGTGGTGTTTGTGTTTGGCTGTAATTTTCCGCTTTCTCATTTACTGTTCCCATACAAATTATATATTGTTTTTTTTTCAGGACAAAAGGGGCTTTCTTTACATACCATTATTTATATAATCTCATGTATTTTAATTTAAAAAAAATAAAAAAATATGATGAAAAATTAAAAAAAATACATGTTTTTTGACTTTTACTTGAAAAATCTTTTACTCATCTACAAAAGCAAATTAAAAAAACTGCTAAATGGATTAAAAATTTTGTCCTGAGTTTAAAAATACCCCGTGTTTACATGCTTTTTTGCTTTTTTTTGCATGTTATAGGGCTATAGGTACAAGTAGAATATTGCGGTTTCAAAACATACATTTTTTAAATTTATCAATAGTGACATTGTAACACTATTATCTGTCATAAATCTCTGATAACACCCCACATGTACATATTTTTTTTAAAGTAGACAACCCAGGGTATTCAATATGGGGTATGTCCAGTCTTTTTTTACTAGCCACTTAGTCAAAAACACTGGCCAAAGTAAGCATTCATATTTGTTTGTGTGTGAAAAAAGTAAAAAAACTAAATTGAACGCTAATTTTGGCCAGTGTTTGTGACCAAGTGGTTACTAAAAAAGACTGGACATACCCCATTTGTAATACCTTGGGTTGTCTTCTTTTGCAAATGGTATGCCATCATGGGGGTAATTCTCATTCCTGGGCTACCATACGCTCTCAAAGGCAACGTAACCAACCTGGCTATTTTCAATGTAAAAATATTTGACCCATATATTTGACCTTGTAACTTTCAAAAATACTATAAAACCTGTACATGGGGGGTACTGTTTTACTCAGGAGACTTTGCTGAACACAAATATTAGTGTTTAAAAACTGGAAAACGTATCACAACAATTATATCATCAGTAAAAGTGCTGTTTGTGTGTGAAAAATGCAAAAAGTCACTTTCACTGACAATATCATCGCTGTGATATGTTTTACTGTTTTGAATCACTAATATTTGTGTTCAGCGAAGTCTCCCGAGTAAAACAGTACCCCCCATGTACAGGTTTTAGGGTGTCGTAGAACGCTACAGGGTAAAATACAGTGCTAGCAAATTAAATTCTCTGGAATTTCGGCCTGGGTTGGCAGGCAGGTCCCTCAAATTGCAATCAATAAAATTACTGAATAATGTAAAAATATTACATAAATACGCACGTAGAATTTAAATATATATGCATATTTATATATTTGAAGTCTACGTGTATATTTATATAATTATTTATGTAATTTTGCATATGGACATATGTATATTTCTTATTATTTTTATTTATTTTTATATACATAGATATATATACAAATTCATTCTAAGTGTATTTTGATATAAATATATATATATTAATTTTAAAATACAGTTAGAATAAAATTTCATATAGATATATAATTTTTTTTTAATTTTTTTATTATTATTTTACATTTTTTTTATTTAATTTAAATTACTTATTATTTATATTTTATAATAATAT
>OW240912.1:266582513-266825566 GCA_933207985.1 Pelobates cultripes
AGGAGACTGAGAGGGAGAGATGGGGGGAAGGAGACTGAGAGGGAGAGATGGGGGGAAGGAGACTGAGAGGGAGAGATGGGGGGAAGGAGACTGAGGGAGAGAGATGGGGGGGAAGGAGACTGAGGGAGAGATGGGGGGAAGGAGACTGAGGGAGAGATGGGGGAGAAAACTGAGTGTGGGATGGGAGAAAAAAAATGAGGGAGGGATAGGGGGAAAGAAAACAGGGGGGGTGGGATGACATACACACAGCACCCCTGCCCTACACATATCATCCCACAAAAAGACACACACACACATCACCCCACACACACACCACCCCCCCACACACAAACACACCACCCCACACACATCACCCCACCCACACACATCACCCCACCCACACACACATCACTCCACACACAAACACATACACTGTACCCCTCAATGCAGTGTGTGTACACTCAGCAGTCTGTCTGTGTGTGTACACTCAGCAGTCTGTCTGTGTGTGTACACTCAGCAGTCTGTGTGTGTACACTCAGCAGTCTGTGTGTGTGTGTACACTCAGCAGTCTGTGTGTGTGTCTGTCTGTGTGTGTGTACTCAGCAGTCTGTCTGTGTGTGTGTGTATTTAGCAGTCTGTGTGTGTATTCAGCAGACTGTGTACTCAGCAGTCTGTGTGTGTATTCAGCAGTCTGCTAAATACAGACAGACTGCTAAGTACACAGACAGACTGCTAAATGCTAAATACACATACAGACAGACTGCCGAGCACACACACAAACTGCTTAATACACACACAGAGATGTTAATTAGTTCGGACAACTGTATGAGTTGTTTTTTCTAAACTTAAACCTCAGTATTCAGGTTTAAATGCCGTTTTGGCACTTTGAGGGAAAAGAATTGCCATGTATTACGGTTTGGGCACTTGGGCTCAAAAAGGTTCGCCATCACTGTCCTTATCCATTACATAGTTACATAGGCTGAAAAGAGACATGTGTCCATCAAGTTCAGCCTTCCTTACATTTGTTTTTGCTGTTGATCCAAAAGAAGGCAAAGAAAGTGCTTCCAATTTTGCAACAAACAAAAAAAATTCCCTCTTGACCCTTGAATGGCAGTCAGATTAATCCTTGGATCATTTACCTTACATTGAAAAATTATATCCTTCAATATTCTATTTTTGCAAGTATGCATCTAGTTTCTGTTTAAACATCTGTACGGACTCTGATAAAACCACTTCTTCAGGCAGAGAATTCCATATCCTTATTGTTCTTACGGTAAAAAACCCTTTCCTTTGCCTTAGACTAAATCTTCTTTTTTCCAGTCTAAACGCATGACCTTGTGTCCTGTGTAAAGTTTTGTTTGTGAATAGATTTCCACACACAGGTTTGTATTGGCCACGAATATATTTGTATAATGTTATCATATCCCCTCTGAGGCGACGTTTTTCTAAACTAAAAAGGTTCAAATTTGTTAACCTTTCTTCATAGCTAAAATGTTCCATTCCATTTATTAATTTTGTAGCCTGCCTCTGCACCCTTTGTAATGCAATAATACCCTTCTTTAGAACAGGTGCCCAAAATTGCACAGCATATTCAAGATGTGGTCTTACCAGCAATTTATAAAGAGGCAAAATGATATTATCATCCCGAGAATTAATGCCATTTTTACCGGCCTTAGCCCCTGCTGATTGACATTGCACATTATTGCATAGTTTGTTGTCTATAACAATTCCCAAGTCCTTCTCGTGTGTGGTTATCTCTAATTTGCTTCCATTAAGTGTATAAGTTGCTTGTGCATTCTTGATGCCGAAGTGCATAACTTTGCATTTTTCTACATTAAATTTCATCTGCCATTTGAGTGCCCAGTCTATCTAAATCCCTCTGCAGCAAAGTAATATCTTGCTCGCATTGTATTACTTTACAGAGTTTTGTGTCATCTGCAAACACTGAAACATGATGTTCAATGCTCTTTTCAAGATCATTTATAAACATGTTAAATAGAAGGGGTCCCAAAACAGAACCCTGAGGGACACCACTTGCCACCTCTGTCCAGCTTGAAAATTTACCATTAATGACAACTCTCTGTACTCTATTTTTAAGCCAATGTTCTACCCAAGAACAAGAATTTTCATCTAGACCAATTTCTTTGAGTTTGAACATTAATCTATTGTGTGGAACTGTATCAAACGCCTTGGAAAAATCCTAGTAGATCACATCCACTGCAGTACCCTAATCTATACTTCTTCTAACTTGTTTGTAGAATGCAATTAAGTTAGTTTGACATGACCTGTGCTTCATAAAACCATGCTGATTTTTGCTGATAATTATATTCTTCTCAAGGAATTCTTGAATATTATCCCTTAATAACCTTTCAAATACTTTCCGAGTCACAGAAGTTAAGCTCACAGGCCTATAATTTCCAGGCAAGGATTTCGAACCTTTTTTGAATGTAGGAACCATATCAGCCTTTCTCTAATCCAGCAGAACACTTCCTGCAAGACAAGAATCTTGAAAGATTAAAAACAAAAGTTCACATATTTCCACACTTAGTTCCTTAAGTACTCGTGGTTGAATACCGTCAGGCCCTGGAGCTTTGTTTATATTAACTTTCTTTAGTTGCTGCAGCGCCTTGTCTTGAGTTAAATTACAATTACAATTATTTTGCTTGTTTTTTGCAGCAATCATTTGCATATCTATTGCCATAGGTTCTTCCTTAATATATACGGAGGAGAAATAGTTATTTAAAATTTAACTAACACCCCCATCCTGGTTTTTATTATACCTACACTTCTATTTTTATTTTATTTTTTAGAATTTATGTAATTAAAAAACACTTTGTGGCTGGTTATGCTCTCTTTTGGCTATAATTTTTTCATTTTGAAGTTTAGCAAATTTAAATGCCTTTTTGCACACATTATTGGCTTCCTTATATCTTTTACAGAGGATGCCTCTGATTTGTCCGATTTAAAGGCTTTGAATGCCCTTTTCTTATTTTCAATTTCTTAATTCATTGCACACAGGATATGGAAGTCCTGATGTGCATTTTGCCACACCACCGGGCTCCTCAAGGGGAAACGATCAAATGCTGCCAGAGGTTTTTAAATAGGGGAAAATATTCCATTGCGTTTTCTCTGGCATCCAATAGAAATCCTGCTTCATAATCCTTGGGACAGGTTGAATGATCGTCATAGGGGGTGTAGTAAGAACCACTCCCCTTATGTCAACGGGGTAGATCTTTTAAGTAGTTTTCAGGTCAAACAAAAAAAGAAAAGTGAAGCCATTAATGGATATGGAGTTATAGTTATCTTTAATATGCGACTTGATAACTGAAACACATTTCCCCTAAATTCTGTCACTTCCATGCATGTCCACCACATATAGTAAAATGATGCTTGTTCAGTACACATTTTATAGATTGCGATGGGATGGGATGCAGCACCTTCAATTACATTTTTGACACTACCTAACTCAGTGATAGAGGTTTATTGAACTTGTAAGGAATGCAGTCTAAGATGAAGCAAACTCGCAACTCTGACGTATTACAGTTAAAGCATTAACTATCTAAGCTATCTCACTACATATAAATATAATTTACCAGATTGTATTGCTGTTCTTCAAGGGAAAAAATTGTTTTATAGTTGCTCAATGAAGTCCCCCGTTTAGATATGCTGTATAAAACATTTTATCAGATCTAATAACAGGCAATAATATGTAAAACATAAAAAAATGTGGATTATGAAAATAAGTATGGGTGAGCATACATACCTCTCCTAAAATCACAAACAATTACTTTCTAGAGTTTTTTTTAATGTTTGTGTAAATGCAAACCTAATTTATCTACTACATTATGCTCCAAGCTTGAGGCACTCTTGAGTTCCTCTTAAATGGCTTAAAAGACAGTTTTGCTTTGTGTCACACTATGAATGGAGGTTTCATCAGGTCTATTCTTAATTCATGATGGTCCAGGATAGATGTATTAGGAAAGTGATCTGTATAACATTATATTCAGAAAACCTTTTTCTAAAGACTCTGTGCTTTCCCTTTTTCTTCAGCAGCACAAGCTGAGCGTGTTCTACCTGTGATATTAGGTTTCTCTCTGTATGTTCAACTGACTTATGTAACTGCTTTAATTGCACTGTTTTTCGGGCTGCTGACATTGTTTATCTTAGTGCTCTCTAATAGGGATTAACTCATTACCAGTGTTGACCTTGAAACACATGTAATTATTTGAGAAACAAGTTCATGCATGCAATCCTGTACACCCAGAAAAAATGTGCCTTGGTTGAGTCAGGACTGATGTTTACTACATATGAGCCTTGACTGACAGTGATATCTTTGCGATTGTGTCTTTCAGTTGTCACAGCATGGAGTCCCATCACTGTTTTGGCCTGTCTGAGAGCAAGTATAACGATGCAGTGCAGTTTTACAAACAGCGCAACCAAGGAAGAAATACAGATGGGGATAAAATAGTGTGTGAGAAAGAAGATTCACAGTCAGACATCTCATCTGTTTCAATCACATCAGTTGATTCAGAACCAGAGAGTCAAATTGATAAATAAAGCTGCATTCACTGTAAACACTGCAACAAAAACACTGTGTTCATAGCACAAGTAATGCATTGTCAATAACTGTTATTTAATGTCTGAATAAATATGGCCTTTTTTGCAAACAGAAACTGTGCAAGCTCTAGCTATTCCCAAACCAATGAAAGCATTTACTTTGTAAATGTTAACCATCTTACATTTAAATAATGTATTTATAATGGTATTTTAAAAGTTGGCATTTACAGTTTGACTTCCCAGTTTCTGCTGTCATATCCCATTTAGCTCTAGGGAAAGCTGCTGGGCACATTGCCTAGTGATATAAATATTTGTGCACCTCTTTTCGTCCATTTGAAACTCAGGGTCTAAAACAAGCAGTAGTATCCAATCAGCCAAAATGATGGGATACAATGGGCTCTGCTTTATTTTTAATTTCACAATGAATACTTTACTGTCCTGCCCGCCTTGTTATTCCCTACATATGCTATTTAGTCACCCAATTTGTCCTATAATTCTGTGTGTGTTTTTATCCCTTATAATTATTAAATTATATATGTAATTTTACATTATTTCTCATTCAATCCTATCCACGAACGCAATATGTGCCATTTCCTTTCAAACGTGTAATTTCATCTTCGTATATTTTATTGCTTATATACTATTTCACTCCTTTCACTACATTTAATTCTGTGTGTGCCTTTGCACCCCATATGTCTTCGTATACCATGTCTACATTCATCTAATTTGTTACATTTTATTCCATTGTGCCATTTCACCATCCCTCACCATCACCATCACAGCATATGTACCATTTAGTCCCATTTTCTATTGTATATTGTATCTGGATTTGTTGTGCCTCATATCCAACATTGTTTCATATAAAACATTTTATTATATTTGCCTCATTGTGCCATATATATACTAGTTAAACTTCTTGATATATTTAATCATACTTTTTCTATGATTGCCATTATTCCTCCAAATCTCTCATTGAACTGCACAATTCATTTACTCCTTTGTATGTGCTGTTTTAACTTGTGTATGCCAATTCAACCCATATGTAATTTTAACACTTTGGGTAATAGTAATTCCTTAGTAAGGCTTCTCGTAACATGTATATCTTTCCTACTAGGATAAGGATGGGAGTAGAAATCACCAGTAAAGTGGGTTTATTTCAGAAAAAATAAGAAATACTGTTTTTTCATTTTATAAATTAAAGGGACACTTAAAGTACATAGTGGCTATGCTGCCTAGAATGTTGTTGTGCCCTCCCCCAGTTGGTTAGATTAGCTATCTCAGCCAATCAGTATTGTCCTAGTACGACAAAATTGATAAATTTAAAGTGCTAATTCCGAAGTTCTAGCTTATGTCAAACTATTACTATTAAACCAAAGGGATGGTGCCATGACATTTTAGGCAACATCACCACTGCAGAGTGCTGTAGCAGTTTTGTTGCTTACATTGCCCCTTTAAAGGTACACTATGGGCACCAAGACCACATTATCTTATTGTAGTGGTCTAATGGGCTTAAGTGACACACCGTACATGCACATTAGACCCTCCTCCCCTCCCCTGTCAGATGACATTGGAGGAGGCAGAGCGCCAACCCAGCGCCCATGGATATCGGTGCTGGAGTCAAGTAAGTAAATAAAAGGTTTTTAACCCTTTATGTTCCATGGATATGACGGGTGGCAGATGACACAATAGTGTAAGGAATAGAGATTTGTATTCCTAACACTATAAAATCCCTTTAAATATGAACATGTTCATATTTTTGTACACTTTATCTTTAAGTTCAACAAAAACTAAATAAATTCAAATATGTTTGCTTACACCTGTACTTGTTTGTTCTTTGCAATTGTAATTACAAATGGGTCAATATATAATATCTGTGTATAAAATATGCAGTTATTGTGATATTTATTTAAAGATTAAGCAAGACTCCGTCTGAAATACTCGTTCGTATGGGGGATCTAAAGTAGGGAGAAGTTGGGGATGGAAAGTTATGTCTTCTCTTTGGGGCCCCATCACACACAGGAACAGAGCAGGAAACCTGTCTTATGTAGATCTGTTGTCCAAATTACATTGGAAATTCTGCTTGTTTGTGTGAATTGGGAGACATTGTATTAGGACTCTGCATGTGGGTGGAATACATCCCCACCCAATATACTGGGCACTGTATATTGGGTGGGGATGGTTAGGGGGTGATGAATTAAGGAAACATGTTAGTGGGGTATAATTAATTGGGGAACTATGGCATTGTGAGCTCAGTGGGAAAATATAGTAATAGAGGGCAATCTTTTAGGCAATATAACGATTTGCAATTAATTGGAGGCTGGGTATATGAATCTGAGATGAAGAGAAGGAAAAGCAATAAAAGGAGGTCTTAACTATAGATGTGACCAGAGGGGCAAGTGAAACATTAATGGGTGCTTAGGAGAGTTACCTTTTATATTGCAATGTGTGTAGCAAGTGCTTTGTGGTATAACTTTAGGAAGTGACACTTTAGTGGGCAGAGTGGGTGCACTGTTTTGACACTGGACCCAGGCAGTTCAATGTATTGGGCCAGGCCTGCAATTTCTGTCCAATCTCTGAGGTCCCCAAGCTCAGATAGTGTATCTACTATCCAATATGCAGACATGCAGTAGTACGCACCAGCTTGTTTCATGCCTTTGCTTTAATGGATATTATGCTCCTGCCCATTCTCAACGATATCCAGTAGTCCCAAAACTTCACCTACACATTCAATCCCCACCAGATTCCACTCGATTCACAGCTATTCTCCATCATACTGTGTACTTGTGGTTGTAAGGCCCTGATTTCTAACGCTGGGAGATACCCAGCCTTTGCATTATCTGTTAAACGCCAGACAGTCTTCGGTATCAATTGCAGAATACAAAGATTGAAAAGGAATAGTAAATATCTGGTTTGCAATAAAGATAAAACAAACTTTACTGGCCAATTGAAAGAGTCCAGGGAATTCAAAAGATACAATGGAGCACATAACAGAAATGTAGCCAGACGACATATGAAAGTGACACTACACAATTGCATTAACATTAACATAAACATAACATAACAAACGGATGGATGGAAATGTAGGCGAATTTGAGAGAATGGAACCAGCTGATCATAAAACACAACATAGCAGGAGCAGTGAGAACAAGACAGCCAAGTAAAAATGCCTACTAATTATGCGTACCCAATTTGAGAGTTATAGGAGTTTTTAACCATAGCAGGAGTGATGAATTCAGCATTCAAGGAAATATTACTACATGGCATATGATTTATATGTAAATAGTATATTAAAATCTTCCAGCTTACATAATCTATCATTAATACTGACATTTCAGTATGTATATAAGACCCTTAGGTCGAAATGTCGATCATCATTGTAACATTTAAATACACTTTGTTACTTTGAAAATCCTCTGAGTGCTCTCATCTTCATTATTTATCTTCATATATTTAGCGAAGAGCAGCAGCTTGGTGTAAGTTTTTTCTACTACTTTAGGACAGTGCCAGACTTATTGCTTTATATATATATTTGTGCCCATGTACACTATGTCTACTAATGAGAGATTTAAAAAAATGTAAACCCTAAATTGCAAATACTTTATTGTAAAATGTGCCGCCTGACCGAGAACCAAGATGGCCGCATAAGGCACCAGCTCCTGCGACCCAGGTCCTAAAAAATACAAGAAGTGAGACCTACTGCTGTCAGTGGCCTCTCTGTTCCGCTCCCCTTTTGACCCGGTGCCATCTTTAGCACAGAGGACCTCTGACTCCGAGCGCAGTGAGGCCTCAGCATCACAGACAAAGCACGATCTCAAGCACCTACACCACGAGGCTGCAGACATTAAGCAGCTCATCGTGGCAGAACTTAAAAAAAACGCTCCAAGACCTGAAAGAAGAAACTGCCAATCTGGGAGAGCGCACAGGCCTGGTGGAGCAGCGAGCAGACGACCTTCTGGACACAGTCACCACGCATGAAGCTTCCCTGACAGCTCTGAAATCCTGCATCGACATGCTAGAAAATGGTATAGAAGACCTCAACAACCATTCCAGGCGCAATAACATCAGAATTAGAGGCCTGCCAAAGACGGTCACCGGAAATATGCTCCTGTTTCTCTCCCTCCTCCCTGACACGGCACCTCAGGAGCTGGCGGTAGACAAGACCCAAGGAGCCCTGAAATCTTCTAACCCTTACTTAAACGGTGCCAAAATTTGACCCTGCCACACTAATTTCTACCAGGACTTGTCGCCTGTCACACTGGCCAAGCGTCAGGACCTTAAGCCACTCACCACCGCTCTGACCCAAGGCAGACTAGCGCACAGATGGGGACACCTATTTAAGCTCCTAGTCCGCAAGGCCAACACCACTAATGTCCTCCAGGACACCACCAAGATTGCAACTTTCGCGGCAACAGTAGGCCTGGCACTGCCCGAAACTCCCGCCGCAGCTCCAAGCACCACAGCAAAACTCAAATCAGCACTAACACCCCTGTGGGAGATGCCTCTAATTCCTCAGAACTGCTCCAAGAATAGACAGCAACAAGCAACACCAGGAGCAAGAGCAAAGGTTCCGTTAACACGTGGACATGGTTTCTCCACAATCCAGGCACTTAAACCTGCTTTCAGGGACAAACTACTCTGACCCACTACTCTGCAGGACTACTACTCACCCCTTTTCCCAAGTTATTGCAAGTTTAAAACCTGTTTAATGTTATAGATCACCTTAGGGTTGCAGTTATGGTATTGCTAAACTTTAAGGGGCACTACGCAGTGGGAAGAGCAGGGGCACCCACTAAGCTGGATACCACCGAGCAGCTCCCCAAGCTTCACTACATAGTCACCGGGACAGAGGGGGAGAAGGGGAGGGAAGCATAGTCAGGGTCTAGCCTGCAGGACACAAATAACACGAAGGAGGATGGACACAAAAATTAGGAGGGATGCAGAAGGAGGATATACCTTATTGAAATGCCCCAAATGAACAAGGTTACCTTTATATCAGACAAGTAATTTATATTTTCCTTTTTATTATAAAAAAAAACAAAAAAAACACAAAGCAGCGGGAACTGGGGGGAGGAAGAGGGGAAACTATACTAAGCCATATGGTATTGCATGTGCATGTATCTATGAATGTAAAGGTATATCAATATGTGCAGTCCATTGCCGCCACTGATACCCCCATGCCACCCCAGTCCCCACCCAAACGTACACACAACCCTGCACCCCCACTCCCACCAAAGAACAGCACGGCTGACTCCTGTCCCAAACCCCCTGGCCCAAAGGCAACCACGACCCCCTACAGGGGGCAAATGGTGATCCCATGACACCACGGCATCTGAAGGACACCTAACAACAACAGGGGGAGGACCCCGCTACCACCACTTACGACCGTGCTCTGGTCACGTTCTAACATTCATGCACCTGGGGCTGGAAGCAGCCTAGGAACAACCTCCAACAAGTCCCACAAAATCTGGGACCACAGGTCCTATACAGGACATACCTGTATTCCTACTCTCACTAAGCCTGGCACAGGTTATAAGCCCAGGCAGTTTTTTTGACTTGGTTTACTTTTCTGATACCATGATTTCTCTAATCTATCCCTCACAGGGCACAGGGACTGGAGACCTAAGAAATTGTTGGATCTCTCTCTTGTGCTAAAGATATTTCTGTTCTGCCATGAGATTTTGTCTCTCTGCCTCTCCCCACACACACAATCCACCAACAACCACTACAATGCCTGCTAGCTTAACCTGTATTTCGATCAATTACAAAACAAATGTTCGACGAGAATTTTAAAAAGGGACACACTTTTAGCCCGCAGACAGCGCAAACGCACCCAATCCAAACAAATTACCAGCATCCATACACACTTGGGACAACCCCACTAAAATTGCAGAAGTTTTCCAAAGGTACTTTGCTGACTTCTATGATCACTCCCCCCCCAACACCGACAACTAGGCACTGACCTGCAAGACCAAATCAACTCCTTTCTAGATAAGATACACTTACCCTCACTCTCAGATGAGGCATCAACGCACCTATCTGCCAAAATCACTGACGAAGAAGTGACAGGAACAATAGGCACCACGAAACCCAACAAAAGCCCAGGTCCGGATGAATACTCGGGCATCTATTAGAAAACATTTCAAGATATTCTTACACCCCACCTAAGACACCTCTACAACATCATTCAAAGGGATGACCTGGGACCTGATGAAATGCTTGCAGCAAATATCTGCCTCCTACCCAAACCCGACAAGCCTCACACAGACTCATCTCACTACTGAATGTAGACATGGAAATATTTACCAAAATCGTCACTAACTGCCTCCTCCCCTACATTACCACTCTAATCCACCCAGACCAGGTGGGTTTCATCCTGTCCCGCCAAGCAAGCAACAATACCAGCCAGATACTAGACCTGATATGTGTGGTCAACCATTGCACTACTCCAACCTTGCTCCTATCCCTCGATGCTGAAAAGGCATTTGACGACTACTCTGGCCATTTTTATTCGCTACAAAATGATAAGTCCTGCGCTCACTCCCATCACTCCTGGGCGGCAGCACCAACCACAGTACACATCAGAATTTTTATTTGCTATCCTATAGAAATTTTGATTTCCTGTCCCCTTCATAGCAGCCCTCAGAACCATGTACTCCACACCTACTGCCAAACTACTGATACCAAACACACATCCACCCTCCTTCCCCATTCACAATGGAACATGGCATGGATGCCCACTTTCCCCCATCCTTGTTGCTCTCTCTTTGGAACCACTAATCCACCTCATCTGCTCCACACACGTGATTACATCCGATCTCAATAATACAAAGTGGCAGCCTACGCCGACGATCTCCTACTGACAATTACCAACGCACTAGTCTCCCTACCATCACTACTACACCTCCTAAACGAATACTCTGGAGTTTCGGGGTACAGACTAAACTTATAATACAGAAGCATTACCGTTGAACATCACACAGGACGACAAAACCACACTCTGTAACACATACGCATTCCTCTATAAAACCTCCCACATACCATACCTGGGTATCAATCTACCAACAGAACTACACCAAACATACACACTTAACTATACCCCGATGCTGAGACGAGCCATAGAAGACCTCACCAGATGTCAGGAGTTGTCTCTGTTATGGCTGGGACACTTAGCATTGGTCAAGATGAACCTACTGCCACGTTTCCTCTACCTATTCCAAACCCTCCCCATTCCAATCCCTACACTGGACTTCAAATACCTCCAAAAAAATTTGATAAAATCGTATGGGCCAACAAACGGCCTAGAGTTAAATGAACGAACATGTACATCCCCAGGAGGACTGGGCATGCCTCAATTCCAATATTATTATTACGCCACAGAACTCAAAATTCTAAATCTGCACACCCCTATAGAAACCTAAAGATGGGTAGCTCTAGAACACGATCTATTTGGCTTTGACTACCCATCTCTTTACATGTGAGCACCAAGGAAATCACGCCCCCTGCCATCCCCAATGCCCCCAACACTCACCAACTCCATAGACGCATGGAACAAAATCACCTCAAAGCAAAGCATTGAATAAATTTCCCACTATCAACAACCCCACACCTATGACCCCTATCCTGCTCAATAGGGCATTCCCCACAGACACCCAGAGACTTTGCTCACTATGAACAAAACGACCTCTATAGGCTGTACCACTTCTTCACGAGAGACAGTATAACCCAATATAACGACTTACCACAACATACCATAGCATACAACACCCATGACTTCTTCAGATATCTTAAACTAAAAAACTTCCTAGACCACCCAGAAAACAGGACAACAGCCACCACCAAACTCTCATCCTATGAAAAGCTTGCATCCAAAGCCCGGTCTGCAAGGGTCAGATCACTGACAACTACACACTCCTAATCACTAACCAGCCTACAGGGGCATTAGCCTATGTGTCGGCATGGGAGAGGGACCTGGGACCCATGGATGAAGCATCTGACTGGAAGGATACTTGGGAAGCTACGGCTTCTATTTCGATTTGTGTGAATCATAAGGAGCAGCCCTACAAGACCATGCTCCGATGGTACTTAACACCCATATGACTCTACCGAATGGGAAGGTTGGACTCTGACAATGTGGGCACAGGGGAAGATATATATACACCTCTGGTGGCACTGCCCCAAAGTGTCAGCAATAAAAGCTATAGCCGAGCTCTGGGGTTCACCGAGCATACCCACAATACAGACAGTCATTCGCAAAACAAAGCAAGCAATGGAAATGGACAGGATCTCGGCAAAAATACCCAAAACATCCCAACATTATTACAAAATTTGGGACCCGTTGCTCAACAAGCCGAGTCTTAACTAGAAACACTTAAGCCTGATAACCACAACAGGCTGACTGGTATCACCTCACATCCTCAGCTGACACAATACCCATACACAGGGGGAGGGGAGGGAGAGACCAACCATCTTCCCATTCCCTCTACTCCACAATCACCACATTCCCTACCTCCTTTCCACCTCCCCTAGTCTTCCACCACCCCTAGTCTTCCACCACCTGCCTAGTAAAACCTGGCAGCGTGCACCGAACAGTTGCAGGACCGAATCATACAAAGTGCAAGAGTACACTGCCTAGCAAGGAGAGAGACCGAGTCCTCAACACAGCAGAATGAAAACAAGGGATACCCACCCAACGAGGACAACCAAAGACTCTGGCCCAGGTCATGGCCACTGGCCCACAAAGGAGCCTGGGCTGGAGACCCGCAAGCTCAGAAATCCTTAGGGCACTCCCATTTCTTCTCTCTCCTCGCTCACACCAGCTAGGCACCAAATTATCTTCAAACTAAACACCCTGGCTTAACACAGGGAACCAATTCTCGTGAGCCGACCTAGGCATCGGCCAACAGAGAAGCCCCCTAAATCCATCATCATGGGCTACTGACATGGTATATCTTTTCCATTTAGTTTTTCTCTTTTTATAGTTAAGTTCATGTTTTTGTTAAACTATGTTCATTATATTCTGACTCCCGATAATAAAGGCCACAGAGCCACAAATTGACTCATGCGCCAGCCGGACACGTACACGCATAACACCCTGCCCTAAAACAAAACCACTCGAACAGCATGAGCCACAGCCACAATTTTTTTTTTTAATTTTTTTTTCAGTTCCCCCCATTTTTAACATTTTATTCACACTTAATGTTATGTTAGGTATACATAAAGACATTAAAAGAAAACCTCTTCTATCCGTTTAAAAAAGCAAAACATAATATGTATTGGGGCCTTTAAAGAGAGATCCTTAAATTACACATAGCACAAATTCTAGATTTTGTTTTGAGTCAGTGGTTGAACATTTTTTATTATTTTTTTTTTTCTGTGCACAAGATAACAAACGACAGCATAAGCAAGCAATAATATCAATGTAGTACATATACATGGCACGAGAAAGTGGAACAATTTTGTAGGTGTAATGGTAAGCATAAGGTAGAAAGAAAACAGCAGAATTGTCATGTCTAGTGCTGCATCAGGTGATATCAGAGGTAAAGTAGTTAGGAAGTGCTAGACATACTTATTTAATTGTAGTGAATACGACTAAGGTTATATAGTAGACACTGTAAGTGCAAAATAATAACGAGTGGGTCATTGTGTTTGGGATGGCTTCTAGTTTGAGTCGCACTCAGCATAAGGAGGGTTATCAATGGGTATGGGTTAATCATCAATAATAGTACACCGCAAGCCTCATAAGGAAAATGAAAGTAAAGTGTAAGACAACAGGTCACAATCAAATATAACAATTATAACAGCAATACTGTGGCCCTAAATGCATCAAAGTGGTAGGCTGTTATCCATTGAGAGTCCTCTTTCATCCTATGCCCATTGTTGGGAAGCTGTAGGACCATGCTGGAGGTCTAAGCTTAATAATGGTTGTCATGAAGCATGGGACAGGCTAGATGCAATGTATGATTATTAAACAAGCTTATGGGATAGTATGCTAGTAGGAACATAAAAACTTTAGTGCCGCTGGGTACTTATCAAAACATGCAGACAGTTAAGGAAAAGTATAGGAATCCCTGCACTATCCTAACAGTTGTGGTCAAACAGGGTCAACTGAAGCCAGATAGGGGCCACCTGGAACAGTATCTTCTTGGCAAGCATGATGTCGGTTCTTGCTCCGGTGCATAACCACGGCTGGTCCTCATGCATGCGATATATAATAAGACCGATGCTCCACCGCTCTCCAACTTCTGGAGCTCTGGCCCAGAACGGTGCCTGTGTCTGGGTATTCCACTGGTGCTCCGTGGCATGTTTCCCCAGCAGGGACCGGGATATCCCCCACAGTTCCATAGGGTGGGCTGCGGGGCTTAATGTAAGTAGCTATGTGATGTGAGCCCCGTGACGGGGGGGGGGAACGGCCGCTTCCCCCTACCACTGGCCTGCTAGGCTTGGTAGGCCACACTTTCGGATCAGTTGAGTGCGGGGCCGGACGGAGGAAATTCAGTGTGCTCGTGGGTTGAACATTTTTAAAGATAAACTAATAAGGGAAATAGGAGTATCCTGAGGACTTATGATACATTTTCTGTTACAAGCATAATCTAGAATTGAGGGTTAATGTAGTGCATACAAATTCACACTTTCCCCTAATACATTGTAATCTGGACAGTCCAAGAACTTGTGTGCACAAGATCCACCAAATCTCAGTATGAAGGATAATCAGAAGCAGGCCTTAAATTTGTTTTAAATAGATTTTTATTGGTTTTATAAAAAGGAGCATGTTTCCCACACTGGGGATGATTTGGATAGCATTCAACAAGCATTCATACAAGTGTTCAGCATGTAGATACGTTATATGGTAACATCGATGATGTACTAATTATTTGGTTAGGGTCCAAACAGGATTTTGAGGATTTTGTCAACCTCCTCAATATGAATGATCTCAATCTGAGATTTACCAGTGAGGTTGGTGGCAAACAACTTAACTTTTTGGACATAACCATTACAATCAAAGAGGAGGGGAACTTAACGACCACCCTCTTCAAGAAAAAAACAGCTACTAATGGCCTCCTGAATTGGGCTAGCTACCACCCACAACCACTGAAGGCTGGCATCCCAATATGCCAATATTTGAGATTAAGGCATAATTGCTCGTCTATAGAGGACTTTAAGATCAAAGCTTGGGACCTTAGGAATGCCTTAAAAGAAAAGGGTTATCCCAATAGGGTCTTACGTAGAGCATATACCAGAGCCATTGGCACCAATTGAGATACACTCCTTACTGATGACAATGCACAACCACAGGATAACAAATTGATCAGGTGCATTGCCACATATGATGCCGGGTGGGACTACATGATGGGTACACTTAGGCGCTATTGGCCAATCCTTAAGTCTGATCCACATTTAAAACAGGTAATTACCTCCTTTCCATCTGTGACCGCAAGGAGAGGAAAAAACTTTCGAGACACCTTGGTACAAAGTCACTTAGCACCTCTGAAAAGAGGGCTTAACAATTATTTACCTAAGGACACATACAAGTGTGGGCGCTGCAGTGCATGCAAATTCATTGCAAAGGACTCTAAGGAGTTTACAGATAGCAATAACATTGACACGTTCCCGGTTCGATCATTTTTTAATTGTAGAACTGAGGGAGTGATTTATTTACTTACCTGCTCATGTGGTATGAAATATGTGGGGAAAACTTTTAGATCCTTTAAATTAAGAATTAGGGAACATGTCAATTCAGTTAGGAGATCTTTAGAAACCCCAATATCCCGCCATCTGAAAATATACCATTCAAATTCCTCTAAAAAGATTAGATTTGTGGGAATTGAGCATATCCCACAGACTCAAAGGAAAGGTGACTGGGATGTAAAGTTGAGACAACGGGAATCCTACTGGATTTACAGACGTAAGACCCTTTCACCTGCAGGACTGAATGAGGGTTTTTCATTTGCCGCTTTTTGTAATTATTCACTTTTTCTGATGTGTGATATATAATAGGGACTATCCTACTTTTGTCCGCTTATATGGATAGTAGGAACGATTGTATATAGTTATATCCTATTTAATTTAACTTATTAACCCTGTATGTAGCTTTCCCAACTTGAGTAATTCATATTTTATTAACTATTGAACTTAGATGGGTTCTTCTTTAAGCAGCACACCAATTAATAAGACAGTCCCTATTATCCCTTTTCCTAACTTATAGACAGGAAAGCAACTACTGATATGGTGGGGCTATTACAATCTCTAGCCCAATATAACTAAGATTTGGACCTTTGTTGGCCCATTAAATAACCCTTGTTGTTAATTGTTAGGTATTAGGGATATATTGTGTCTGCAATAATAGTAGGATTTATGTGCTGCATTACTACTTAGGTACTGTGACTTTTTCCGTCTGTTTTGTGTTGTAGCTTAATGATGCAAAAGCCTTTATGGCTGATGTAGTGTCTGGGGATGATCTTGCCCCTCTTGCCCCTCTCCCCCTGTCTTGGTGTCACCTCTTGGTGACTTTGGAGAATAAAGTGAGTGGGAGTGTTGATAAACGGCACTCTTCAATTGGGACCGGTCTGGTGGGCGGTAATGTGATTTCGTCACTGGTTGACATCACATTGCCATTCCCACTCTATGTGCCCAGCCTTCCCACGTGTGTCTCCTCCGATTGGTTAATTAGTCCACAAAATTATGGATTTCTATTTAGGTTAATTTATGCATACTAGCTATTTGGACAGGCAGGGAGCAGTATACAGGTAGGAATCTGTGTGTTACATCACAGTGCCAAAGTACATTACTATAAGAATTCATTATATATATATATATTTTTTTCTTTATAGTGATCTAGAACTGGGCTTGGGTTTTTGGGAGTCTTCTCTCCCCCCCTCTTAGGATGCATTTAGTTTCATCCCTTAATTAGCCTAGCAGTGATTTTCCTCCTATTACCTGTTCTTTCTACTCCCTATACTCTATGTATAATTACCTAGGCTTGGATGGGATTTTGACATAGCCCTAGTATTCTGAGTAGGTTAGTAGTTAGGTTTTGGATGTGCTTTGACACACCATTTCCTTTTTTTTTGGTCTCCCTTATTTTTCCTGTCCATTTTATATTGTTCCCACCATTAGGACTAATAAAGGTAGGGCTCCCTTTCTTTGTTGTACTATTTTTCCGTTTAGGACCTTACGGTCTTACTTTCTTCTTTTTTTCTTTAAAATATATGTTTGCCTACCTAGAGGCATATTGAGGCAACTAGATACAGAACTCTGTTTCTCCAAGAGGCAATTGTCGCAGAGGTTCAGAATAACTTATGTTATCAGGTATAGTGAGTAATTCAATAGAACCTTAGTAATGTTGTTATACCGCTATGTCGGGTGGAGTGTAGCATGATAAAATACAATAACAACATTTGGCAATATTGTACACATATACTATTCAAACTTTATAACCTTGAAATGAAAAACCTAATAATTAGGCCAAATATGGTATAAGAAATCTTGTATGAGAGTGTATATACCAATACGTAATCAGTATCCGTGATGATACCGAAGATTAGAATTGCAAACAATGAGTTTTTGCTTATTCACAATTAATTATATCAAGGACTAAAACAAAAATAATAATGGGAGGCCTCAAATATGCCCATTACATGAAGATCCGCAGTCTAGCACTTGTGGGATTATGTCCCAGTGCCTCCATGGATCTGGTTGACGTCGTCTGAAGCCTGTGGAGGCGGGCGAAACGCGTCACACGGATGTCATTGGAGGGGCGGACCCGTAAGCGATCACGTGACCGGACTGTGATCAGGAAGTGTTTTACGGTGTACAATATCTGCTTGTGCTTTTATGTGGGTGACTCTATGAGTCTATACCCACCACATCCCAAGTAAGGGTTTTAATAGTTTCTATATAATAAAACTGAGCTGTGATATTATTCAATTGGAGGTCCTGCCCTTCTTTTCATACACAGCATAACAGAATCATCAGTGGACATATCTTCTGGAATATCTCTCAGTGTGGGGATATCCCCTCTCCAAAGGAGCCTTGCAAACCCAGAGCCAGGGGTGATAGGGCTCTGGGATATGTGAGTTTTTTTCCCTCAGATTTTTCTTTATTATATATTATTATATACTCAGATGGTCTGCACTATTATTTGTTTGTTTTTTATAAATTTACAGATTAATTAAATTAATTAAAAATAAAAAAGGGCGAAAGGGTTAATAGCGCCAGTGGAACATTAGGCAAACAAAATGGACGTCAAGGCATTGCTAGAATTTAACTGGTTGGCCCACTAGGGTTCCCGGTTACCCCATACTACCCGGGCCTGCATGTGCCTCTCCCCCACAGGTCTTGCAGCACAGTGGGCACTCAGAGTCACCAAGAGAGAAGGCGGCCTTAAATTTGGACTGTACATCCGGATCCATGGAATAGGTCATGTGTACACTTTGAATTATATATGGCTGAGTTTCCTGAACAAAGAAAGTAATAAATTACTGCTACAATCATTCTTGGAATTTTCCCTTTGATACAGTGAAAGTAATTTGGAGCCTTGCTGATCATATGCAAATGGTTTTAATATGTCAATTTGCATTTCTGACAATTCCCATTTTCATTAATAAACCTGCGAGATATTAGGAGAGGTCTGAGTCTGAAAACACTTAATTTCTATCTGATCTTTTCTGAATAAACAATGCCACCCCTCCCGGGGTCTTTAGTAGTCTAAATGTAGTGATCTAATCCAATTATTAGTTAAGGGATGGCCAAATGTAGTAAATGTGACTCCAGTGTACAACGCAGAAAAAAAATGTGAATTGGGGGCACACCTGGAACATGCATTTTGCAGAATGGTGCTGCATTAGAGACCAAAATGTATACAAATTACAGATTAAGGAACAATTTTACAAGGCTACTTAAAATCACCTATCTCAACAAACAAATATGGGGATTCAGTTCCATCATATGGTCATATTGTGTTGAGCCCACCACTATTTCACAGTACCTGTAATATCGGTAAAAACACAATGCAAAAAAATACAGTGTCAAAACTAAACAATTAAAGTAATAATGCTTTGATGTACATACTCACAATTCATATTATTTCTCTGCTCTATATCAAATAAAATTATTATTAAAGCATCATTGCTGTCCACAGACTCCTCAAATTTATACTTTCCAGTGGTCACCTCCAAATGACCTCTGAACCTGGGGCGTGGGGTGGGTGGCTCAACCCAAAAGGAATCTGGTCTGGACTCCAAACATACTTAGGAAAAAAAATAGAGAGCAGATATATGATATGCGTTGTGAGTATATACACATCACATTAATTGTGCATTATGTATATTCACAATACTCTTACAACTGATTAATACACTTTAGTTAATTTAGAACTAGTACTATTTGATTTGTCTTCCACTTTGGAATTAGTGTAGGATTTATCAATATTGGGATACTGTGAAGTAGTAGTGGACTTAACACAATATTGACATATGGTGGAACTGAATCCCATTATTTGTTTGCTGAGAGAGGTGATTTTAAATAGCCTTGTACAATTTAAAACTGTATTTTTGTGTGTGCGCTGTTCCTTAATCTGTATTCACATGGCAGGTCCTATAGATTGGATTGGAAAGCTACATAAAGACCGAGGGCAGATCCAGGGTAAAGTTCAATCCAAGGTTCAATGGGTATTCCTAAATGATGTACGGCCTCTCCATACCTCCTGACGGCATCTCCAGCAATAAATAATTATTGTATCAAAAATCTTTTTGTGTTTCTTGCAGTACATCATTTCTGAGAACCTTGCAAATGTGCAATCAAATACAAATACTTTGATTGTCTACCATATTTCCAAAAGTATATTTTCTGAGGTTTCTTTACTTGGGGGAACACAGCAACTGAGTTGTTAATGATATTTATATTATGATGGGTATTATTTAACAAATCTAATATATAGGTGCGCAAAAAAGTTATAAATCAACAGTGTAAACGGGAATAGAATATCAGTACATATAAGTGACTTAATGTATCTAGTCATAATGGAAACAATATCCCTATTTGCAAGTGTCACCAATAACACTGATATATAGAGATGTCGCGAACCGTTCGCGAACTTCCCACGAACGGCTCGCCACGGTTCGCCACGAACCATTCGCGGCAAGCTCCGGTCAACTGACACATCCCGGCCAATCTCCAGCAGACCTTCCCTCCCAGACCCTCCCACCTCCTGGACAGCATCCATGTTGAAGCTGCCTTCAACATGGATGCTGTCCAGGAGGTGGGAGGGTCTGGGAGGGACGGTCTGCTGGAGATTGGCCGGGATGTGTCAGCTGACCGGAGCTCGCCGTGAACGGTTTGTGGCGAACCGTGGCGAGCCGTTTGCTGGAAGTTCGCGAACGGTTCGCGACATCACTACTGATATATAGTAAATAATACAAAATATACTTGCACAAATATTGGATGGATGTTCTTAATAATCTAAAACACAAAACAGAAGGAAAATCTAGTACAGCATTGTGATACGCAACTTAGTACATATATAAATATGTATATATAAAAACTTATAGGAAATAAGTACCACTCCAAACTATCAAGCCTAGGGAGGATTGAACCCTTGTATACATTGGATCTATACAAAGGTATGAAGCGGACTCACCACCAGCTGGACATAAAATCTAAATTTTATTCTACTTTAAAAAACAATTAAAAAGCAAGGAAGTCTGGCTCACAGTATTGCTGAATAGAGAGTCTCTGGCTACATAGGATGCCACTCGAGTGCGCTCTCTCTCCACTGCACCCACCAGCAAATCTCCAGCTTCACCAAGCTGTGTCCTGAAATTCACTTCCGTGTTCAACACGCATGCTACGTGTTTCGCCCTGCCTCTCTGGGCTTTCTCTAGCGTATGTTGAGTCCTCCTGCTCTGCTCCTTCTTATAGCCTATCAGTCCAAAGTTATATCACTTGTGGAGGAATAGTCAATATAAAAGTCCCAATTATAAAATTAAATGAATGGAGATGTAATTTAAACTGTGTCATTAGGAAAATAAATCATATGAAAATAAAAATAAAAACAGGATAGCTTGATAAAAAGATCAACTTAACTTATATGAGGCAAATCTCCTAAATCACTCAAAAAATCTTAATTATTATACTAAAAATACATGAACAGGGCGGAGCCTAGCCGCAGCAGACAGCAGTCGCACTAACCCGGAGCTCCTGGACCCAAACGGAGAAAAACGGGATAAAACACCTACACGGAGCACCCCCCAAAACGAAAACACGACTCCATACGTATCCCCAACGACATGGGACGCAAATCGAAGAAAATCAGTGCAGACAAAGCCACCCCCGGGCTCACAATAGGGGACATGTGGAGACAAGCGCGTGGCGCCGGTGGGTCCAACATGGTGGCGCTCCACGGAGGCTGCTCGGACTTCTCCGACGACCTGTCGGGGGAAGAATACGCACCGGCGCCAGCACCAGGAATACCCCCACAGCCTAATAGGCCCACAACGGACTCCACTCCGCTAACTACGTCGATCCTGAAGCAACTGCTCGCAGACCTTCAATCTAGCTTGCAACAGGATATAATGGCGCTAAGGGGAGACCTGAAAGGCCTGACAACCCGTATAGTCACCCTCGAACACACTTCCACAAAGAATACCGGAGACATCGGGGAGCTCCGAAAGACCGTGAGCGACCTACAACTGCTACAGCGGAACACGGAGCACCGTATGGTGGAACAGGAGGATGCTAGGCGGCGCAACAATATTAAACTGAGGGGGATCTCTGAGGCAATACCCACAGCGGCATTACCACAACTTATTAAGCGCCTGATCTCGAGCATACTGCCGCATACCCAAGCTGACAAAATAGGCCCCGAACATATCTTCCGGATCCCCATCTCACCTAAAGCACCAACTCCAGCCTCCAGAGATGTAATCTTGGCCTTCCGCACAAGACAGGACAAGACGACAATCCTCACCGCATTGCGGTGCAAACCACCACTCCAATTTGAAGGTATGACACTATCATTCTTTGCGGACCTATCGAGCGACACCCTAGCGTGGCGGCGCTCCTTCAGGCCACTCACCACGCTCCTCCGACAACGAGACCTCCAATATCGTTGGCAGCCTGCCCACACACTCACCATTCACCAGGGAACAGACTCCCATCGGATCCGCGATATGAGCGAAGCAGCACAGCTACTGCAGGCCTTATACCTACCACGGGACGCTCTTACACCGTCTAACTGCCAGAGCACACCCTCCCCGACTCTCACCTGGGACCCGTCCCGAACAACCCCATTCATACCGCAGGGATTAACGCCCGACCCCTATGCGACAGTCACCACATGAACGGAAGATGGCGACATCGCATCCAACTCGGGACTCAGTGACCACCATCTCAAGGCCACACAACCCACCTACCACAGGCCTTATTAATGTTTAATGTTTATAAGCATTCCACTTTGTTTTTATATGTATAATGTTCACGTTCACCTTGCATGCAGCCTTCTCAGGTCTAACGGCCTGTTGATTGCGGCCACGGCCCTGCCGAGACACATGCCACCTGTTGCTCAACCCACAATGAGCACTAACTATAATTTTAATTTTATTATAATTTTACTCTATGTTTATCTTATACTTCGCAACTCGACAGTATGCTTTACGCTACGCATCATATGCTCGCACTTAGTAACTTGCTTGCTATTCCCGCAATGTCTTAGATAAACCACAGATACTTACTTGGCTACTAGTGCCTAATGTGAAAAGAATTGTAGGAACACAGCTCAAACTAATAGTGATTGTGCGCACATGTATATGTTAGCCGACTGACCCAGCGACTCACTGCCCCCTGATGGATAACTTCAATAAGCTAGAGAAACCTGTATCTGATATCATTTTTTTTTTGCATAAGCCCGTAACTAAATAGTTATATAACCACTGCTCACCTAAGCATGCATAGAATAGCTATAAAAGTTTTACTCAATAGCACTAAGCTTGTTATACTGATTTAGTCTGCATGATATATAATCTAAAAAATTGTGCAACGCATGCGAATGCCATAACCATGTATATCTTGTTATCTCTCTGTTTGCTGCAGCTGTTGTGGCGCATCAAGCAATGTTACCTCTTTGCACGCAATAAATAAAGAATAATAAAAAAATAAAAAATACATGAACAATTATAACCACACCTTACCCATGACTTAAAAAACGCTCATAAGAGCATAAGGAATATTATAAGAACCTTAAAAAAATATTATATAATATTTCCAACACATGGTGTGGATCACCTAAATCACTCAGGTAACATAAAAATTAAAGTAGATTCACAATTTATTTATACTAACTACAGCATAACCATAGCATAAAGGCCCTGCCTGAAAATAGAGCATATATAGTATTTTGGAAAAAAATAAAGAATATATTTTAAAATGCTATATTAAATGCACATAGGGTGGATCGCCTAAATCATTATAAAAAAATTATATTAGTGTCTAGGTGTCAAAAACCCAAAATCGGTCTTAAACTGAATCCAGATGAGCAGAACAAATCCAAATAAAAATATATTAAAGGGGAAGACACTATAAAAAAATTAAATAAGTCAAAATCAATATTTAAACCTAAAGGGGCTGAGATATGTAAATAAAAGACCCACTTCATCTTTTCCTGACCAATTTTCTTGATCAAGTCCCCCCTCTCCAGTCTTTGGAGTCCTTTTTAATGCCTTTAATTTCCAAGCTGCGCAGAATTTGGTTTTGTACTTTTTTTAAATGATCCGACACATTCTGATCTCTCAACACCTTTTCTTATGTTGTATAGATGTTCACGTATTCTGATATTTAAGTGGCGTGTCATTCTGCCTATATACCGTAACTTGCAGGGAAATTGCAAATGATAGATTTGTTTGTTCTGGGAATCTTTCTATCAGGATTCAATATAGGTTGTTGCATATGTTTGATTACTACACTTTTTTTGGGTGGTGTTACTTGTACTTTATTAAGTTATTTTTGCGCCACTTTTATTCAGTATGGGATTATTGACTTGTTTTTTAACAGTTCATTTATATACAGCGCTCCCATCCAAAGTTCTTTATAGAATTTAGCAAAGAATCATAGATAAGCTTAACGAGACAGCAGAGCAGGGTTTTATATATATATATATTTGTATATATATATATATATATATATATATATATATATATATATATATATATATATATATATATATATACATATATATATATATATATAAGAAAACCGATGCTTGCACTCCTGGATTAGAGAGTAATTGCCCGGTGCTGGTCAGGCACAAGATACAAAAATATGATTGGAAATGACCGCACTCCAAGGACTTGTTGATAGTAAAAATAAAATATAACTTTTATTCTATATCATATAAAAATATCGACGTTTCAGCCCCAATACATGGGCTTTCATCAGGATGGCAATACATGTATGCTTCTCTCCAGTTTCACTGAATCATTGGGGTGTTCCTAAAGGTATAGTAAGTGATGGGGCTGAGCAAGCTACAGGGCTTTGTTGTGTTGCCTTTGATGAATTTGGCTCAGTCATGCCTTCCCTGTCACTAACACATGCTCAGAATGGGAGCTGTCCGCAGACAGAGTGCTGAAACACAGGTTTTGGCACAGACTGTCAGCTTGGCTCCAGCACGGAGAGCGTTATCCCTCCTCTCACCTAGTGAACGCATTATCCCATTAGCCAGCTGCTGAGGGCGCTACTTGTCTCCTCGCTACAATCAGAGCTGGTCAGGGGGCTGTGTGATAGTGGCGAGCTCAGGCTGGCTAGGGATTTGTACGACCCGCTGGACAGAGAGTGAAAACCCGATCTCAGGACCAAGGAGATGTCTAGGATATGAGCCTGGACTCTGTTACACCGCTCATTGGGAGTCACAGCCTTACAACGTGCCAAAGACTTCACTGATGCAACTACTCTCTCTCCTCCGAGTGCAGCTTCCTAAACTTCTGGCTATTCCGTGACTGGAGCATGAGGCAGAGTTATCATCGTGAGTGTTCTATTCCAGAGTTTCTTTATTCTTCTATGTTCGATGTGAACATGATCGGTTGTGTGTGTGTGTGTGTGTGTGTGTGTGTGTGTAAGAAATCTAATGATAATGAATGTGCCTTAAGTGAAAAGACTGATTTTCGTGGTGATCGCAATTAGGAAAGCATAAGATAGAAATGGCAGAGCTTCACTTTAATCTATCGGCCATACGGCTGACCTGCCCCAACTTATCACAAAGAAAGATCAACGATGTTTAAAGAGATAAGACTGTCTGTCAGTGTGCACGTGGATAAAAGTAAACAAGCACCTCAAGTGGTCAAATACTTAATTAGAACTGTGTGTGTGTGTATATATTTATACACACATACACACATACACACACACACACAAATAAATATGTATTCACATATTGGTAGATACACGTGACACTGAATATCTGTACAAGTTGTCTACCTCTTGTAGTGTTACCTTAGTGCTGAGAGGGGATTGGCCAGTTGTTGCTTTATATACCCCAAACATACCACTATCCTCTCTTACCCAGGGTTTCACTGTAGCATATATCCAATTAATACTTCAAGTAATTATGAAATGTACAAAGGTGCGATAATCTGGATCCCTTTCAGTCCAGTGACAGAAATGTATCAATGTCATTGTTAAAACCTTTGCATTCAATGTGACAGATACTTTACATGTTTGTGTAGAAAACAAGGACTATAGATATCTCCATCTCATCACAGTTTAGTACAACAACCTACTTCTCTAGGTTCTAGGAGCTAAAACATAGTATCTGGCACTGACTTGGTTAAAATAAAAATCAACAGTTTAGTTTTGCCAAGCATCATAATTGATGGCCTTTAATGTTGATGTTTTGAGCGTAGAGCGTAAAACACATATATCCTTTTATTTCTAGACCTCTTTTTATTGAATTCATAAAGCATATCACGTTTCAAGCCATAGATACTGGCTGGAATAGACCTGTCTCTGGGGTTTACATTTAGTGATAGCTGGAAAGCAGTCAGTGATAGTAGGGCTGATACCTTGCTATGACTCTCCTACCCCCTTTGTATTCCTGTCAGCTGGGAGGAAGTGTACACTGGATTACAGAGCACTGTGTTATCTCCAACCCAGGGGTTGAAATGATTTCACAAACATGCATACATATGGAAATCAGGAGAAGCGTATTGCTACTGCATATAGAAAAACAAATACAAATCAAGTATGACATTTTCATTTTTGAATCTCTTAAAACACAAACATGAATTCTCATATTTTTTTCTGTATTTGTGTTTTGGCTTCACAGCTTGATTAATACAGAAAGCGAGACCTGTAGCCGCCTGTTTTCTCTGGCTGAGTGAGGGGTGTAACGCAGATCAAGGTTCTGTTGTCCTTAGACTTGGTTTAAAGGGAAGGATTTAATGGTGTGAATATGGTTTGTTATGGTAACTGATTTTGTGACACATACACACAGCTACTGATGTTTTCTAAATCACAAGACACACAGAGATGACAAATGGGCCCACCTTACACAGGCTGCCTCCCTCGCTTGTCAGTGAAGTGAATTTTAATATCTAGAATATATAAACAAAACGCATATTTATATAACTATTTATGTGTCTGCCTGCTAAGGTGTTCAGATCTCTGCTTGAATTTGGAACACATAGAAACATACATACTTAGAGCCCTGAAGCATGAATTTTCATATGCACTACTAATTTAGATTATAGTTGGACCACGCAGATACTGACAAATTATTAAAATGACAATCTTTATTACATATTGTATAATATTCAAACTTATATTTATTTTAGAGGTGTTTAAGCTAAATATCACGTTAATGCAGTGTTGGCTTTATGGGCCTGGAGTTGAAATGACACTGGGCCTAACTACTACATTTTAACCCCTTAAGGACCAAACTTCTGGAATAAAAGGGAATCATGACATGTCAATGTGTCCTTAAGGGGTTAATTTGTGTTTCTGGTGTCTTGTGTTTAGATGAGAATGTTTCTGACCTCTGTCTGCAACTAGACTTTAATCTGACTCTAGTTTACAGCTTAGAAAACAAAAGACCAGAACAGCGTTAGTAAATTTGGAAATCACAAGCAGTGCAAGTTTTCATTAAAACGTCCCACAATTTTATCATTGCACATGTTTTAGCTTTGGCCTCTGTAATGGCGAGTGTGTACACAGATTAATTACAGCCAGACTCTGGTGTAACTACTAAATCCACAAAGCAGTCTTTAATGAATCCGCTGTTAGTTTAATAAAACGTAATGAAATTTCAGCAAGCAGAGTATTGTGGCTGTTGCAGAATTTTAAACAATTATTTATACGGCACCAATATATTCTGCAGCATTGTACAGCAGGAAACAAGACAAACAAGTTTTAACACAACATGTATGACTTACAGGAACAGAAGGTGAAGAATACACATGGTGAGCTATACACAGGTGTCATTAGAGATTATGATGTAATGTTCTGCTTAAAATATCAAGTATTTTACCAAGGTATTATTGGAAGAATACAGTGAAGAATTCCTCTAAGAGATAATAATACATATTAGAATAGATTTTTCTACTTTTGTACCAGTGTTTGCCTCCCGTATACCTTAGGTTTTCATACAGAGTTTTATACTGTAGGCTCAGCAATTAATCTTTATTAACTTTTTGTCAGGATAGACCCAGAGTGGCTAAGTAAAACTTTATATAATGTAAACTCTTATAAATATACGTATTACGGGGCTTAGTGTGGCCAGACTTAACGTAAATAAAGCATGATGAGGAACAAGCCGAGGTCAGGGGTACAGAATGAGACAGTATAGAGTAGACAAGCCAATACATCAAAGATACCAGAAATAAGAATAGTCAAGAACAAGCCAAAGTCAAAATGGCAAATAGAAACACAAGATAAACACACGACAGGGCACTTCCAACAGGCACTTTTAAGTTAGGGTTGGTCAGAATTGAACTTGTGAAATTAAAACGTGGGTGGGCATTGATGATGCGATGATGCATACACGTTCGTGTAATTTTCATCATGCCCGGAGTGTGACTATATAGCCTTGTGATTTTGCTGCGGCCAGCATCCGTCCAAATGAAATTTCAGTTATTTGCTAATACAACACAGTCATTACCATGGGACATCTTTATATATTTAGCAGTCGTTTTTATTTTTATAGTGTGATTTATGCATCATTTTCTTCTAAATTACTACTTTCATTTGTATTTGTTAATTTTTTTATTAGTGATATTGCAGAAGGTCTTGATGGTAAGGTATGCCTTTTTGCTGATGATACTAAGATATGTAACAGGGTTGATGTTCCAGGAGGGATAAGCCAAATGACAAATGATTTAGGTAAACTAGAAAAATTGTCAGAATCATGGCAACTGACATTTAATGTGGATAAGTGCAAGATAATGCATCTTGGATGTAAAAACCTAAGGGCAGAGTACAGAATATTTGATAGAGTCCTAACCTCAACAATTGAGGAAAGGGATTTAGGGGTGATTATTTCTGATGACTTAAAGGTAGGCAGACAATGTAATAGAGCAGCAGGAAATGCCAGCAGAATGCTTGGTTGTATAGGGAGAGGTATTAGCAGTAGAAAGAGGGAAGTGCTCATGCCATTGTACAGAACACTGGTGAGACCTCACTTGGAGAATTGTACACAGTACTGGAGACCGTATCTTCAGAAGGATATTGATACCTTAGAGAGGGTTCAGAGAAGGGCTACTAAACTGGTTCATGGATTGCGGGATAAAACTTACCAGGAAAGGTTAAAGGATCTTAACATGTATAGCTTGGAGGAAAGACGAGACAGGGGGGATATGATAGAAACATTTAAATATATAAAGGGAATCAACACAGTAAAGGAGGAGACTATATTTAAAAGAAGAAAAACTACCACAACAAGAGGACATAGTCTTAAATTAGAGGGACAAAGGTTTAAAAATAATACCAGGAAGTATTACTTTACTGAGAGGGTAGTGGATGCATGGAATAGCCTTCCAGCTGAAGTGGTAGAGGTTAACACAGTAAAGGAGTTTAAGCATGCGTGGGATAGGCATAAGGCTATCCTAACTATAAGATAAGGCTAGGGACTAATGAAAGTATTTAGAAAATTTGGCAGACTAGATGGGCCGAATGGTTCTTATCTGCCATCACATTCTATGTTTCTATGTTTCTTTATGCATGTTTAAAGCAGATTATTGCAGTATAGTGGACCTGTACATATGTTAGCAATGTGTATTTGCACTTTATTTGCATTAAGTTAATAAACACTGTAAACTATATCAAACATAAAACATGTGAAACGTAACATGCGTGAACAAAACAAGCACTGCATATGCCTTGTGGTATTTAATGGAAAAAAAATCCTGCTTGCTTAATTAAAGTTCATGTTATTTTAGGTCTGTTTGCGTTTAAAGTTGAATAAAGCAAATTGTGGAGATATTCCATCTGACACCTTCCCCTCCTTCTTCTGTGTATGCAGCCATTTGATGGAATTTGAGATGGAATCATATTATATCCAGCCTAAAATCACTCTCACCTTGCCTTGGCTGCTGTGTGTTCACAAAATTGTGAGGTCACCTGTGTTTGCCAAGAAGCCAGATTACAGGAGAAGAATGTAATAATAATATCACTATATTACTCTGATCATAATAAGAAAGCTGCTCAGCTGTATACTGCACACTCAACTAAGAGTGATCTTGGGTCAGGTAATAGCTGATTCCAACCAAAGTTCACTCAGAATTTCTGCACACACTATGCAAACAAGAGGGCTGGCAGATGGAATAATGCCACAATTGTTGCCCATAGCAGGGGCATGTCAGCTTTGTGTGAATGCATGCAATCATTTTGGCAAGCCCCAGTAAGGGTAGACCATGCACAGAGTTATGTTACAGCTCCCTGCTCATGGTCCTAGTGCCCCTAGCGAAGAACAAATGCATCTAATGATTCACTTGTGGTATGTTTCTGGGGACAGTTCCATGTTGTGACACTCCATACCAAGGAACAAACCCAGGATATTAGACAGGAGCCCAAAATGGCTTCTGTTTGACTGGTTTCAGTACACTTGGTAGGCCTATTAATGAAGTTGTGTTGGTATAAAGATCCTGTCCCTGCAGTCTCACTGCTCAGTTGGGTTAAATCACTTTGTTTATGCTGCCCTAGCCACACCTTTTCACACAGCTACACTGCCATACAGCCTCCCTACACACTTCCTGACGAATGGGTATAGTTTTTAATTGTCCCCTTTATGCAGAGAATTAAGTAGTGGCACTACAAAGGCACAATCTATACATCAAACCTGCTTTATTAAGCAAAAGCTCTTTTGGTAAAAGAGCTTTCCTGTAAAGGAACACTCAACACTCAAGCACCCTGTAGTGGTTAAAGATTCCTGGAGTGCCCTGGTGCCCTACCAATGTAAATACTCAACCATTTGCTACAAGTTTTGGCAACTTTTCTGGAGTCTGCAGAATGAAAGAATAGCATACACATCATTGAAACAGAGCAATAAGTGAGTTTTGGGATTTTACCATAACTTATGTTTTGAGTCCAGATTTGATACGGGATTCCGTCTGATAATGGCTACATTACAAAATAGCAATCTATAAATGAAGTCTGCGACGCAGAGCTGGGCTCAGAATCCAGACAGATCAGAACCTGAAGGGTTGTGCTGAAAATGCTGTCAGAAACCATTGAGGAAGGACATGGTAGTTTGGATATCGAAGCCAGGCTAAGAAACCATGCTATTAGAGTAATGGTACTGGTCAGATCACTTGATATAATCAAAGACACAGGCCGCAAAGAACAATGCACACTAGAGGACTTAATAATCAAGCAGCTGGGAGTTCTCGTGAAAAGTTAAGCACAATAGGCTGAAGCAATTCATTAGAAAACAAAGAACTGGAATGACATCACACATTAAGCTTACTGAGCAAAGTAAACCATATTGAGTAATATTAAAGCTTACATGGGACACATTCTGACATCCAGGCTTTAATTGCCAATTGTTTCACAAGAAAACATTAAAAAGCAGTGGAACAAGACAATATAAACTTCACAAGTGCCTTTTAACAGTCTTTTTCCAGCATTTAAAGTACTGAAACTTTCATCATATTCTTCCAATTGCACCATCCGATATGAGAAGATACAAACAATATTACCTAAATACAAACATAAAGTTCTTAACAAAGAGTTCGAGTTTAGCAGCATTATTAATATTTTTTTAAGTAGTACTATGTGTACAACATAGCGGGGTTAAAATAACATTGGTGGTTAAAGGGACACTATAGTCACCAGAACAACTAAAGCTTAATGTAGTTATTCCGGAGAGTATAGCGCATCTCTGCTGTCTGGAATAAAGTTAAGATCTTACTATATTTAGAAGGGCTGGGGGACAGGGGGGCTAAATAGTGTTTTAATAGGGGCTAAATTTTTACATGTTTGTGTTCCTAACCCTATATTTTACTTTAAATTACATACATGACCAAGTTTGAGAGTAGAGACATACTGGTACAGACAATTTATGGGTTTTTGTCCAGATTAAATTCTAGTGCATGGAGCATTAGACTGTGAATAAATTTGTTAGATCTACTCTACTTTCTAGTGTAGAAAGTAAAATGTAGATGCTTGGTAGACAGCTTTTAAGACCACAGATGTAGATGTATTATTGGTATTATAAGATAATTCTCCTCTCCAGTAGAGGCCTTAGATACGTGGGATAAGGAGATACTTGTAGTAGCCTAAACAGTGCATAAAATGTTGTCCAACCCTATTAAACTAACAAACATATTGTACTTATCCTTCTTATTACTTTCTAATGTTTCTGCTCAAGTTATTATCAGGGCCAGATTAAGAGCCCATTGGTCCTGGTGCTGACAATTATGATGGGCCTAATTATAGAATTTTATCGAGAGAAAACACTAAAACACTTATACCTCCCAAGCGTCATGTATCTGGTGGAGGTGGTGCTGGAGGGAAACTCACAGGACATAGCTATCAGAAAACACATGCCCTATGCTAATCTCTCGCTTTCATCTTTCAAGTAAATCCATACCCCTAACAGCAGTGTCTGGTGAAGCAGGAAGTCAGTGAGCGGGGTAAAAGGGTGGGCCACTGACTTGGATCACGTAACCAGTACCGCCAAAAGGGATAAACATGCCAAAAAAGGGGATGTTTCTGCATGAAGAATTAGAAGGTTAGCCTGGTGTGAATGCATGTCAGGTTACCTGCCAATAATGCTGGCTAGCCAACTAAGGGCATACTATGCAGACAGCACACTGAGCTTCAACATGAATGATGCGCTCGATCCACGCTTTCTAAGGACAATCCCCTAGCATTCACTTGTCCACTCCTCTCCCTACTTTCTTACTAGCAGGCAGAAGCTCCTGGTATACAGTCTGGAACAGATAGAAGGTGTATGTAGTGAGTGTACAAGAAAGGGAACATGTAACAGTGTTAGAGAGACTGAAGCAGCAAGAGTATTTACATAGTTCACAAAGTCAGCTTTACCTTAACTAATTTCACCTAGTTTTTAGAGGAGGAAAACAAGAAAAAAAAAATTCTGAATCAAATGGTGTACTAAACTATTTAATAAACTATATATCAGAATAATATTTCAACCATGTAAAGTGAACAGCAGTCAACAGTGGCATTAAGAACACTGGTACAGTTTACACACACAAACACACACACATTGACACTCACAACTACACACACAGATACACATACCTACAAAGATATCACCCCCCCCCCACACACATACATACACATACCTAAACATACACACTGACACACAAATTGCAGTTGACATACAATTAACCCTACCCTGTTTCCATACATTTTGCTGCAGGGAGGTGAATTCCTGGGGGTGGTTGTGGCTGATGGGATGGGAGCAGTGGCGTACATACCAGGGTCGCAGGGGTCGCGGCTGCGACCGGGCCCGGCCCACCAGGGGGCCCGGCCGCCCCTGCGACCCGGTATGTAGCCACAGGGCCAGCCTCTTCCCCTGGGGGGCCCAGGAGCCGACCACCCCTGCTCTGCGTGCTTCCTCTTCAGCTCCCTCGCGCACCGCACTGATACCGGAGCCGGAAGATGACGTCATCTTCCGGCGCCGGCATCCCTACGCGGAGTGCTCCCTTGCGCGCGCGCCTGCCTGCCCAACCGGCCACCCGCCCAGGAGCCCAGCAGCACCACTGGACCCCAGGGAATCTCCCCAGCACTCCAAAAGGTAAGGAGGCTGGGGGGATTAAATTTAAAAAAAAACGTGTTAGTGTTTGAGTGTGTGTGAGTGTTAGTGTGAGTGTTAGTGTGTGTCTGCTAGTGAGTGTTAGAGTGAGTGTTAGTGTGTGCCTGCTAGTGAGTGTTAGAGTGAGTGTTAGAGTGAGTGTTAGAGTGAGTGTCTGCTAGTGACTGTCAGTGAGTGTGTTACTGTGTGTGTCTTACTGAGTGTGTGTGTTAGTAAGTCTGTTTGATGTCTGTTAGTGAGTGTGTGTTTGTCAATGAGAGTATGTTTTGTAAGTGAGTGTGTATGTATGTCTGTCGCTGACTGTGTCTCAGTCAGTAAATGTGTGTGTCTGTTAGCTAGTGTGTATGCGTCTGTAAGTGTGTGTGTGTGTGTCTTCAGCACTTACTGCGACCGCGCACATATTCAAACCGCCCATAGGAAAGCATTACTCAATGCTTTCCTATGGACGTTCAGTGTGCTCCTCTAGCGGCTGTCAGTGAGACAGCCACTAGAGGCTGGATTAACCCTCAGTGAAACATAGCAGTTTCTCTGAAACTGCTATGTTTTCAGCTGCAGGGTTAAAACTAGAGGGACCTGACACCCAGACAACTTCATTGAGCTGATGTGATCTGGGTGTCTGTAGTGGTCCTTTAAAGGACCACTATAGTGCCAGGAAAACATACTCGTTTTCCTGGCACTATAGTGCCCTGAGGGTGCCCCCACCCTCAGGGACCCCCTCCCGCCCGGCTCTGGAAAGGGGAAAAGGGGTAAAACTTACCTTTTTCCAGCGCTGGGCGGAGAGCTCTCCTCCTCCGATCCTCCTCTTCTCCTCCCCGTCGGCTGTATGCGCACGCGCGGCAAGAGCTGCGCGCATTCAGCCGGTCACATAGGAAAGCATTCATAATGCTTTCCTATGGACGCTGGCGTGCTCTCACTGTGAAAATCACAGTGAGAAGCACGCAAGCGCCTCTAGCGGCTGTCAATGAGACAGCCGCTAGAGGAAATAGGGGAAGGCTTAACCCATTCATAAACATAGCAGTTTCTCTGAAACTGCTGTTTATGAAAAAATGGGTTAACCCTAGCTGGACCTGGCACTCAGACCACTTCATTAAGCTGAAGTGGTCTGGGTGCCTAGAGTGGTCCTTTAAGTGTGTGTGCATCTGCATGCACTGGCGTGCATACCGCGGTCGCAGGGGTCGCAGCCCTGTAATCCCTGCGACCAGGTGCCCACCACCATGTGTTGCGGCCCGGCCCGCACGCGGGGGGGGGGGGCCACAGATCAATTTTCGCACCGGGGCCCCATGGGTCATGTGTACGCCACTGGATGGGAATCTGCCTGAAGAGCTCTTTCTCCTCCCTCCTCCTCTTTCATAGTGTCTTTTGTCCTCCCATCTCGCGCGGTCAGTAAGCTTGGAGAAAGTAACAGATAGATAGTCACTTCCTTCCAGCACTGTCTGCTCGGTATCGGCTCTCTGCAGCCTTCCCTCCTCCATGCTGCACAATCTCAGAATGCATTCGCTCCATAAGATGCACAGAGATTTCCCCTTACTTTTGATGAAGAAAAAAGTGCGTATGGGCCTATTCCATTTGCTAATCCAGCCCTGGTTAATATTCATAGCACAAAGGACAACACAGACACAGAGTGGCTCTTATTTCAATGTAATTTGAAAAATCATGAAAAAAATATCAAACACATGTGAGGTGCAAAGTGTAGGTTAGGTTACATTTAGTTATGCCTGATTTTTGTTTTCACAATCTTCTGTATTCCTAACAATATAGTGCCTACTGGTCCTCCCATCCCTAGCGACCCCCACCCTCCAACGCATAAAGGGTTAAAACACAACCTTAAATGATTCCAGCACCAATGTCCCTGGATAATAGGTTGCACTCCGCCTCCTCCAACATCAGCTGATTGGGTGACCTAATGCAAATGCATTTTCCCCTAGGAAAGCATTATCTCAATACCTTCTAATGGAATTTTACCTGACTCAGAATGTCCTCATGCAGTGCATGAGGACATCTAGTGTTGTTTCACAGAGTCAAACTCTGTGAAACTCCAGGAAGCGTCGCTAGTCGCTCTCTGGTAGACAGTCACTAGAGTCTGTCTTAGTCTGTGATGCAAACATTGCAGTTTCTCTGAAGCTGCAATGTTTCAGCTTGCAGGACTAAGGAGGACAGGGACACTGCGCTCAGATCACTTCAATGAGATGAAGTGGTCTGGGTGCCTATATTGTCCCTTTAAGTTTTGTCAACACTTGGTGTGATGCTTTGTGTCCTTCTGTCATCGGTTCTGTCTCATGAAATACAAAAATGGTTTAGGCACTCCAAGTTTCAGAAATGGCAAATTTATTGAAGCCCAATGTAACACAACGTTTCGACCTACACACTGTCTTTGTCAAGTGCAGGTTGAAATGTTGTGTTACATTGGGCTTCACATTGGGCTTCAATAAATTTGCCATTTCTGAACCTTGGAGTGCCTGAACCATTTTTGTATTTCATGCTTATTGTTATTGGTGCTTGGTCCTGGTTTGGTTGCGCCCTGGCTCAGAGTGATGGGATTGAGTGCAGTTACTTATTGATTTTTGGAAAGGATCAGTTTTGACAAAGGCCACCTTCCTGCCAACCAAAGTGATATTGTGCATCAATCCAGTGATGTTTTGACAAAAACTGATCCTCCTCTGACTAAAGTGACATTGTGCGTCTTTCCAATGTCAAGAGTAGCACTCTATATACAAATATGATGCAAGTACAGCATCATCCGGACTATGCCAGCCAATCACATTTTGGCATTGCACTAATGATGCAGACATCTAATGCCTATATACTGTCAGTACACCATGAGACAAGTGCCCTGTCATAGTTTCTAGTAGCCAGAGAGTGCTTGTGATTGCATTTGCCTATTTAGGCATTTTGAATATGGCTTTTTTTTTGTAATGTAGTTTACTAAGGTCCATGGCATCTAGCTACCTTCCACTACATGTGATGATGTACACCATTTTTAAAATGTGGTATAAACCTATCACTATTATATTTTTGCTTGGTAACAACCATGTTGATTGTACCAGAGTGACACTTTAATTAAAGTGTAGGATAATGCTTTAGACTAGTATTATTACGATATAATGGGTAGATAGTGTAAAGCTCCACACAACAGACCTGCAACAGCAACCCATGTGTTTGAAATGAAATAATAGTCCAAATAGACAGAAATAAATTACATTTCAATTTCTCATAACCATCAGGAATAAAATGTATTTTTCAAGCAAGCTGCTTATTCCTAATTAAGCTGCTTCTGCTATTTCCCCCTGTGGTTAGAAGGTGCAGGTTGTTTTTATTAAGCCTCTCGGGTTGGATTACTAGGTAGTAGATTGAACTTTGCCAGGTTGTATTATCCTTTGTAAGCACCAATTACATTACCCACTGAGTTCAGACTTAGATGCATAGACCTGGCCTCTCCCAGCAGATGTCCCGGGCAATTAGCTTAACAAAGAAACATCAAACACCCTTTTCTTTCATTTGGTAGATGCGTACTGAATGGATTAAAGCCACAAACCTGCATGCAGAATGTATTATCCTAAACGTATTCATTTTTAAAGTAGTGCGATAGGAACAGCTAATTGCAAGCAGCAAAATACAGTACTTGTATTACATAAGCCAACACATTGAACCGTATGAAAGTACATTGGACAAATAACAAGATATTTGGCAACTAATATGTAAATTTAAATATAACGCAAGTATATGATCAATAACACTTTCTGACTTTTGGACAGTATCACAAGTGTTTTCATCACAATCAAAATCCAAATATTTGCACAATCTTTTCTGCTGGTAATGTTTCCAATGTTATTAACTTAAAATCTGGCCTAATTTTAGCTGTCATTTTTAATCACATGTTCGTGAGGCCAGAGATAAACAAAATTTATCCATTTTGGAAAGATCTGCTCTGCCTATTAGTTCCCTTTTATATTGAAACATATTGAAAAATACTGCAATTCCGCCCCTCGTGGCCTCTGTCTACACATCTGACATCCATCTTTTAAATAAATTTACCATAAAATCAGCTAAAAAATACAAACAGTATGTAATGTGTGTGGTGTGTGCTGGCTGTATGTGGTGTGTGTGGTGTGTGATGGTTAGAGTGACCACATTTCCTAACTGCCATTCAGGGATACTTACTTTTACGATTGCATCCATTCATATTACTACACCCCACCCCTTCCATTCATATTACTACCCCCATCCCTTCCATTCATATTACTACCCCCATCCCTTCCATTCATATTACTAACCCTCCACCCCTTCCATTCATATTACTACCCCCTTCCAATTATAACCCCCCTCTTACCCTTCCATTCATACCAATTGCCAATTTATTTCTCTGCTCTCCCCCTACACACTGTTGCCCCCCCTCCCTGCTGTTTTACCTCACATAGAAGGGGACCTCTGGATGTCAGACGGCGCGTGCAGTGTCAGACTGAGCGCCGGGTAGTCACGTGACACCCGGCGCTCCTACACATAGAGGGAGGCGCTCCATCCTCCCAGTGTACAGTGCGTGCGGTTCCATAATGGAGCCGCATGCTGCCTGGGGGTGCTGGGAGTGCAGGTCGAGGGGGCGGCAAACATCACTTGTCAGCATGTGTTTGTGTATGTGTGTTAGTGTGAAACTGAGTATTAGTGTCAGGCTGAGTGTTAGTGGGGATTTGTGTATGAGTTTCCCTGTGAGTTTGTATATGAAAGTCAGTGTATGACTGAGTGTGAGTGTGGGTGAGTGCCACTGTGTGGCTCTTTGTCATTGTGGGTTTGTGTAGGAGTTTGATGTGAGTGTGTATATCAGAGTCAGTGTGTGGTTGAGTTTCAGTGTGGATCTGTTTATGAATATCAACATGTGTTTGAATGTCAGTGTGTGTCTCTGTATGAATGTCAGTGTGTGTCTGCGAATGAATGTCAGTGTGTGTCTCTGTATGAATGTCAGTGTGTGTCTGTGAATTAATGTCAGTGTGTGTCTCTGTATGAATGCCAGTGTGAGTCTCTGTATGAATGTCAGTGTGTGTCTGCGTATGAGTGCCAAAATGTGGATGTGAATGCTTGTTAATCCTTTTCCAACATTAGAGTGTGCTATGCTGTCCTACAAAAGGCTTCAACGCTGCTAAGGTGGCATTGCATGCTCTAACAATATTGCTGTCACAGGACCTATAAACTATAAAAAGGCTTCATAGGGCAAGGATCATTGCCCTGTTGTGATTCTAAGTTTTGGTTCCCAGTAGTGTTTGTATTTCTGGTTTATTGATCTCGGTTATTCTGACTATTGTCCTTTCTGTTCTCCCTGACTCGGCTATTGTACCTCGCTCTCCTGATTTCTGTTTTTTCTGACTCACCTTGTCCCTCACCATTCTCTATCTTAACGTAAGCCAGGCCACTCTAAGGACCAGTACATGTTAACATATCTATCATCATTTACACTCTGCGTGTTGGGTCACTAGGATATCTTGACAATGGCCCTTCCCACACCCAGCATACTTACCCTCCCCCACCGAGGCTGTCCCGCCACAGCCAATCCCACAGATCCGAGTCATGTGATCATGTTGACTCCACAATCACATGGCTCTGATCGGCCGGATTGCAAGATTAACTGCAGAGGGGCTGACCGGGTGGTCAGACAGATCCCCAACATATAATAAGTAAAATTACTTAATAATGTATAAATCATATAAAATTATAATCTTAGAAAGAATATATATACACACACACCAAATTACCAGAGTATTGCAGTGCAATGTTTTGCAATGATAGCTTTTTTCTTGTACTAACATAATACGCAAAGACCATCTTTAGAAAGTTTTTTTCCTTAGGTCTCAAGCAATAAGTAAATAATGGTTCAACAGACGTATAGACATACAGACATATCATCAAATGATTTTGCTAAAGCCACCTCCAATTTGAAATGGCCTAACATAAATATAAGATGGTGCTGGAAAGTTCAGATATTGCTTTGTTCTGTGTTCCAAACAATTATTGAACTTGATTCCAAATTCGTCTAAAACAGTGACCTGCTGGTTGCAAAGTCGACCAACAAGGAAGCGATAGAGTTAAAAATGCAAAAGTTGATATATTAGATATAAAAAAACAAAATGGATTCCTTGGGCCATGGGCCCAAAATGGATTCCTTTTTCTTTTAACAGGGAGCATGTAGTGGGATTGTTAGCACTATTCGCTGACACTATAAGATGAAATGTAAGGGTAAATAAAGTTCTGCTAGGTATAGATTGGAAAAAAAAATGAAAACACTAAAACGTAAAAATGTATGTTCTTGCTAAGAAGGCAAAATAAAAGGAACATCTAAATTCCAACTGTGCAAAAAAAAGTTTTTAAAAATCCTTATTGACTCAAAAGTCCAAGTGCAAATTATCTTTGTATCAACAAGTCTATAATAGCTATTGAAACACTCAGTTTATTTCTTTACGCCGACCTTTATGCAAGACTACTTTTAATCTGATAAAACAACTTCTCCAGGCAGAGTTTTAAATATCTCTATTATTCTTACTGAAACACACATCCTTATGTCCTTTGTATGATCCTGCTAATGAACTGGTCATGTTTGCATTTGTCCTGTAAAATTTCCCTTATTTATTTTTAGCCAGCTTCTGCATGTTTCCTAGTGTTTCATGTTGATCTTGAAAACCATTGTCCAGCACATGCACTACTTATTTAGGTATCCATTGATTAAAGAAAGTTTACATTTTCATGACTGTAATCAGTTACCACATTGTAATTACCTTCCTTGTTTCCCTGCCAAACCCTAGTTGTCCCAGCACCTTATTATGGATCCTGATCTTCACCACAATATCCGTTAAGTTATCAAATTGTTAATAAACATTAAAAATATATGGGCCCAAGGCAGAACCCAAAAGGTACTCCAGTTGTAATTTTTCTCTACACACTTGTATTGTAGTTGTCTTAGATTTGTTAATACCATTGTTCAAAGTGTATTCTTTCTTAATAACTCTTTATATAATTTCGACACCATGTATTTAAGCTCACAGGTGCACTAAAAAAAAATGCTTGCTGGATGAATGCCTTCCAGTCCTTGAGTTTTAGTAACCTTCAATTTAGCACTGTAGCACTGTATCCTATGTCAGCCAATCACAAATTTGCTGCAAGTTGTTTGTAACCGGGATTTCCACACTAATATAAAACTTCTGCAGTATTTGGATAATTATTGATCTTTGGGTCTAACAAGACCACCTTGATGACCTTTATTGTCACAACCATCATTACATCTGACAAATTACATCTACATTCTAGATGTTAGTGTTTTTAAAGTTACAGTTGTTTGTTTAATCTCTTCACATGGATGTGTTAGTTCTTTGTGTATTACACACACCCCAATGTTTTTGTATTCTGTAATGCAATTAGTGTTCCATTACCCAGGTCTGTCTTTGTATTTTTTAGAGTTAAAACTATGCTATATTTGAAGGGAACCTCTTTGGATGATTGACTGCAATAAATGCATATTTACAGACAAGGAAGCCATTCAGATGTCACAAGGGTTATAGCAGTGCACCACCTCGTTACCGAGGACAACCTAACCTCCCATCTTGTTTTTCCCTCTTTTTCGTAGCATCCTTCTTGCTAAATATGTCTATTTAATCTTTTTTTTTATTTGAGTACTTCCCACTGTAGTTCTGCAATCTATGGTGAAATGTGGCATCCTGCTGTTCTTGATGTTTGGCTGACAATATTATCGCTGTGGATGTCAGCAGAAAATAAAGGAAGAACAATAAAAGATGTTGAGATGGACATAAATAGTTGATACATAAATATATAAATGGAACACTAACTACATAATAGAACATACACCAACTGCAGATGATGTCAATGAAATGCAAAAGATAAATGACAGAATTACACCGAATAGTTAATGCTGCATAAATTATATTTCCTAGTTATTCTCTGGACTGCGGGAACTATTCTACTGTGATCCAAGATGGCTGCTTTAGTGAACACACAAAACACATACCCTATGCTGCACAGACTGTCTGTCAGGACTATCGATGAAGACATTGAAAGAATCGAAAATGGTGCTAGCAGGTAATGATCCATTATAAGAAAACTATAGTGCTTTCAGTAAATTGAAAATCTTTATTTTTTTACCCAATTTGATTTTAATTTCCAATGGTATTTTTAAAAAATAAGTTTTTTATTTATATATTTATCTACCCAGAAGAGATACTTTGTGGCTACAGAAAAATGAAAACTATAATGATCATTTAAAAAAAAAAAAAAAAAAAATACTAGTCACCACAATTTAATGTATTTATTCATGCATGGATTCTCTTCGTGTATGGAGATTCACACTAAAGTTCATACTGGCTCTGTACTGAATGAGGCAAAACAATCGGGTGTTGTATGGTGCCATTCGGACGGCAAAATCCAGGCAGTCTTGATTTTGCACTGTATGCCCCCGAATGAGACTGAATTAGTCCGGATGAAATGTTTGTTAAAATCCAGGCCTGAAATTTACAAATTCTAACTATTGAATATAGGTTGGCTGGTCAGCACTTGCTTGCTAGCTGCCACATTAAAGTAAAAAAAAAAAAAAAAAGCCTATGAGGGTCATCATGACACATAACTAAAACACACACACTTTATCATGCAGTCAAACACACACTGACTGACTGACTATTTATGCCCCTACCTGCCGTGCCACTGGTGGTGTGTATGTGTATCACAGTGTGTGTGTGTGACAGTGTATGTGTATACACACAAATACACACCTACATTCAAACTTCAACACTAGATACAAACACACTCCTGCATTGAAACATCAACACCACATACAAACACACATTGACACAAACATACTCCATACAAAACATGCTTACATTCAAACACACAAACACTTCTCATTGCTAAATACAACACTGCAGGATTTAGAAGATGGTAGAGCCCCAGCTGTTAAAGCATTGTTGTAGTATGACAAATATGGATCTACCTTTTGGCCACCTTTAGGGAGGTAATAATTTATGCAACGGGGCATCGACTTACCATTGTCCACTTCCCCAAATAATGCCATGGTCTTCCTGGGGGGCCCCATTCACTGCACCCACTCATGCAAACTGACACGCACATGCTGACTCAAGCAGGCGCACACTGACCCATACAGACACTGACCCACTCAAACTTGTGCCCACAATGACATATTCAGGCTGACTCCCACATTGACCCATGCAGACCAACACCTACATTGATCCATGCAAACTGACATCCACACTGACCCAGGCAGACACACACACTGACTCATGCAGACTGACTTACACACGCACGGACCAATACAGACTGACTCCCACACACACATGCACATACTGACCCATGGAAACTGATGCCCACACTGACCCATGCAGACACACACTAACCCATGTAGACATACACACACACTGGCCCATGCAGACATAGACACACACTCACTGACCCATGCAGACACACACACTGACCCATGCAGACACACACACACCCTGACCCATGCATACTGACACCCAGACTCACCCAAGCTGACTGACACCCACACTGACCCATTCAGACACACACAGACTGACACACACACACACACACACACACACACACACTGACTTATGCAGACTAACACACACACACTGACTTATGTAGGCACACACACACTGACCCATGCAGACTGACACCCAGACTGACCCATGCAGGCTGATCCACACAACGACCCATGCAAACACACAGGCACACTGACTCATGCAGACTGATGTACACATGCACACACACACTGATCCATGCAGACTGACACACACACACACACACACACACTGACTTATGCAGGCTAACAAACACTGACACATGCTGGCTGACACACACACACACACTTTACCATGCAGACAAACACACACTGACCCATGCAGACTGACACACACACATACTCACTTATGCAGGCTGACACACACTGACCCATGCTGGCTGACACACACACTTTACCATGCAGACAAACACACACTGACTCATGCAGACACACACATACACATACTGACTTATGCAGGCTGACACACACTGACCCATGCTGGCTGACACACACACACACACACACACAGAGTTTACCATGCAGACAAATACACACTGACTCATGGAGACACACTCACTGACTCATGCAGACTGACTCACACACGCACTGACCAATGAAGACTGACTCTCACACACACATGCACATACTGACCCATGCAAACTGATGCCCACACTGACCCATGCAGACACACACACACTAACCCATGCAGACATACACACACACTGACCCATGCAGACATACAGAAACACACACTGGCCCATACAGACATAGACACACACTCACTGACCCAGGCAGACCCACACACTGACCCATGCAGACACACACACACACACACACACACTGACCCATGCATACTGACACCCAGACTCACCCAAGCTGACTGACACCCACACTGACCCATTCAGACACACACACACTCACACACTGACTAATGCAGACTGACACATACACACACAGTGACCAATGCAGATTGACATACACACACACACACACACTGACTTATGCAGACTGACACACACACACTGACCCATGTAGACTGACACACACACACTGACTTGTGTAAGCAAACACACACTGACTCATGCTGACTGAAAAACAAACACACACACTGACCCATACATACACCCATGCAGACTGACACCCAGACTGACCCATGTAGACTGATCCACACAATGACCCATGCAAACACACAGGCACACTTTACCATGCAGACTGACACACACACACTTTACCATGCAGACAAACACACACTGACCCATGCAAACACACAGGCACACTGACCCACGCAGACTGACACACACACATACTGACTTATGCAAGCTGACACACACTGACCCATGCTGGCTGACACACACAGTTTACCATGCAGACAAATACACACTGACTCATGGTGAAACACACACACACACTGACCGATGCAGACACACACATACACTGACCCATGCAGACACATACTGACGCCCAGACTGACCCATGTTGACTGAAGTGCAGCACAATGCAGTTTTTTTATTTAAAAAAAAAAGACATTGATGAAACTGCTACACTAGTGAGACTTCTAGCAGTTTTTCCAGATAGCTACATTCATGTTTTCATGAATGGAGCCAGATGGGGTTACAATCCAATCTCTGTAATAGAACATGAGAGGTTATAGGAACTTGTAGTGTATTGGTATGGTGAGCCCAGAACATAGATGTTACAGAGACAATTGCTAATTACTAATTAACCAACAATTACATTTCTAGAGAAAGTGGACTATGACATAAAATAATTTTTCCTAGATCTTTTTACAGATATTTAGCTCCAATTTTAGAAAAAAAATAGTTATATAACTAGCATTACTTTTTGACAGCTTTTAATGACAAATTATATTTGTGGACTACCGTGAAGTAGTCTACTGCTGTTCTAAAGCAACTATAACTTAACTAAAACGTATATGTTATAGCTGATCTGCAGTCCAATTGGGATTGATTACAGATTAAAAATTTTGAGAAAAAGAGTGAAAAGGCATTTTGGGGAAGGAGTATTGTCTGGTGCTGTAGAGAATTTCCAGACTGGCTTTGATAAACTATTATAGAAAAAAAGGTTATATGGAATCCTAATCATGGGAGTTAAATATTAGAACAATGTTAAGGTAGAGATAGTCTGTTTTTAAATGTTAGAATCTTCCACTCCTCTGACAAACCCCCATTTAGTACATGAAACATTTTATTTGTGTGACTTTTATGAGTATACAACGTATCTGGGTCAGAACACTGCATTATTGTCTTCAACCAGACAAATTAAAAATTCACATCTAAGGAGTCTGAATTTGCCAAATTCATTAAATACATGCACACAAAGTCCATTATTCAAATAAAAACATATATAAGGTAAATATATAAAATAGAATAGAACCATGCATGAAAAATATACAACACTTGAGTGGTGATCCAGGTAAATCATTTTTTGTGATGCATGTTTCTCCTGCAAGTCTGGTTTTCTCAGTAAAGTCTTTCAGATGTTGTTGAGGAATAATAAACACAGTAAAACGAGGTAATAACAGGATAACAATCTCAGTGGGTAAGGGCAGGGATAGGCATTACCTGAAGTGGGGACTACTTCCCATTCATACTCAAGTTGTAGCATTCTGTCTTTAGTATTGCTCAGACACTACAATAGGTAGTAAAGTCATACTCACAGTTTCTTGCATTTTGGATTCCTGTGTGATGTAGGTTTGAAATAAATGTGAGCACAGGGTAGATTAACGGGTAAAGATTAATCTTATTCATCCAGTGACTGCAGTCCTCGCTGGAAGAAAGTCACATGCCCTCCTCCTGTTAGAAACCACCAAATTCCTGAGGTTGACCTCCGTGCAAAATTTAAAAAAAAGAGCGATCTCAACCAGCTGAGGTACAAATGCAAAAAAATGTAGTATATAATGTATTAGCAACATGACAATATAACAGAGGAGAGCACCAGGTAGATGCTTGGGTGTTTCGTGCTTTGGTGGCAATTCCTCAACGACCAAGTTGACCGGCAACACGAGTCGGTCTTGATAAGAATTTAATAAGTTCCAAAGGTCTGAAGTTCAGTATTGATAACATCCTGTCTGGGACATACTTTCTGACAGTTATAAGCAAAATCAAAGGCGACCTAGCAAAGGAAAGTAGCAGCTACAACATATTTAAAGCAAGCCGCTTATCTGTGTCTTGGAAGAATGTGTAAATATTACAAATGAAGAAGACCAAATGATTATAGGAAAACTCCAAACCTCTAACGGATGCTGAAGTGCTTTAGTGGTTAAAAGCATGTTCCCTCTGCCTTATTTTATAGCAATGAATATTTCAAAAGAAGTTAGCTATTTTATAATTCCCCTTTGGTAACACCACTAGGCTGTCTGATTGGATTCCTCACTCACTTTGTGAGCTTTCTAAGAGCAGAAATTAGGACTTCTCTATGAGAAGTATTACTGGTGGTTCACAGCACTTCTTCCGTATGCACCCTATGTCCCAATGTATTGGAGAAGCATTGGATTGACTGGGAAAACATTACCAGGATTAGTGGTAAATAAAGTGTTTTTTATTTAAATTTTAATATGGGGGTCCAAAATCTAAAATAATAAAAGAACACTCTAATGTTAGCAACGAATGCATTTATTTGTAACAGTGGAGTGTTTCTTTAATGATATTTTGCATGCAATATATTTTAATTTACAGTATCTATCTGCCAATGCTTGGGAGTATTGTCTGGAATATCATGTTTACTATCTGCCACCATGCTCATTCTAAGGTTACATCAACATTATTTCCAATCCATTTAAAGGTTTACAGTTTAGAAAATCAGTTAGTTAACCCCTTAAGGTCCAAACTTCTGGAATAAAATGGAATCATGACATGTCACACATGTCATGTGTCCTTAAGGGGTTAAACATATGACATATTAAACAAAATAAATATTTTAGAAAAACCTATTTGGTTAAAGAAAATCACTAAGAAAATGAATGGAATAATAATACAACAAAGATAACGAGCAGATCAAGAAATTAATGTGTACAATGTTTTTTTTTCTTCATTTTAAATTATGTTTGCTCTGTCCAATTTTCAATCTTGTTAATCCATATTGTTTTAATTAATTTTGCTGTCTTTGTTTTTTTATTATAATTTTCTTTTATTGGTTTTTTATCTCAAAGAGATAAATGAGAGCCTAAGTAAAAGCGCAGTGGTTACAGAAGAAAGCAGTGGTTATTACAGACACAAAATACATTAGTTGTTGTTCAAGAGGTATCACTTTTTAAGTTGCTATTACAATATAGGGAATTTTGCTTTTTTATACAATTTCTAAAAGGGTATAACAAGTGATTGAGGTTAATAAAAACTTCATTTTGCAACTTCTCATTTACCTCTGTACATCTTTATATGTACCTTTGTGTCGATTGTAACCCATCATCTCTATTTACAACTCAAGTTGCAGTGTAACCTCTTCTTGAGTCTTTTCCTTTTGCTAGATAGGAATGTAAACTCGGGAGGGGGAAGATAACACAGGGTGGTTGGGGTGGGGAGAACACTTTTCGTCCTTATATGCCGTAACGTTGTGTGAAGGCGTGTGTGGTTAAATATTTGTGCTTTAGTTGGAGCGGGTCTCAGGTATCAGGGGGAGGATTGGGCGTTTTGGGTGGGGGTTGTCACCCCCCTGTTGGTTAGGCATGATTCCCATAATTTCCATGCCTCCCTCCAGAACGGTTTGGGGGGTTTGGTCAGTCTAGCCATAACCTCATATGACTTAGTGGTTTGTACCGTTTGGATACTTAGATTAATGTCCGGAGAGGCCTCAGAGAGCCAGGCTCTGCTGATTGTAGAGAGAGTTGCTACTATGATATGGTAGGAGAGATATTTTGCAGGTTTTGGCATGTTACTTGGGAAGAGTTGTAATAAGTAGGTTTCCGGTCGTAATGGTATCGTTACCCCTGCTGAGTCCTGTATTAGTTGCCTCACTGTTTCCCAGAACTTTGTAATTTTTTGGCATGTCCACCATATGTGGTACATAGTGCCCGGTGCTGATTTGCATCTCCAGCACAGATCTGACCTGTTAGGGTCCATGTGTTTGAGCCGTGTAGACACCATATACCATCGGTAGAGGATCTTTCTGGTTAATTCTATATGTGTAGCGCATAGGGGAAGTGTTTTGTTAGCTAGGTAGATTTTGGACCACTGTGCTTGGTCGAGTGTCTCACCAAAGTCTGATTCCCATGCTCTCGCAAAGGAGGGTTTTCCTGTGTTAGGTTGTTTTGTAATGAGTGCATATAGCGAAGAAATGATTTTCGTGGGATTTCGTTTTTGAGTGCAAAGTTCTACGATTCGAGGTATATGGGAGCTTGTTGTTTGTTTCTGTAGCTGTTATGGGCATATGCCTTGTGAGCCAAGATTTAATCTGGAGGTAGGAGAGAAAGGCAGATTTGGACAGTCCAAATGTAGTTTGGAGATATAGGAATGAGTGTACAGTTTGGCCATCTAATAGTTGTTGTATTTGGGAGATTCCGCATGCGGTATCAAAAGTGGGGAGAAGGGGCATGATTGCAATAAGAGGGGTTGTTGGTGAAATAGAGACTTTTTCCTTGGTTTGTTTTTGGTGTGCATCCCACATAGAGAGAGTTAGGGATGTGGTAGGTAGTATATAGTCGTATTTGGGTCTGAGATGGGATGGGAGCCACATAAGTTCTTTGAGTGTGTGGTTTCCTGTGTACGAAGCCTCTATATTAAGCCAGGTCGGCAGGGTTTTGGGATGATGTACGGAGATTAATGGGTTCAATTGCGATGCTGTGTAATACTTGGCTATGTTGGGTACACCTAGGCCTCCTTCCTTGAATGGTCTGTGGAGAATCGTAGCTGCTACCCTAGGTTTTTTGTAGTTCCAAATGTAGTCACTAAGTGTCTTTTGTATATTTTTCAGGTAGATTGGTGGGAGTGCAATGGGTAGAGTGCGGAATAAATACTGCAGTTTGGAGAGGAGAATCATTTTTATGGTCGCTATGCGGCCAAGCCAGGATACATACTTTCCCTTCCAGGTAAATAATCGTTGTTTGATTTCTTTGGCTATCGTTACATAATTGACTTGGAAGAGGAGCTTAGGATCGGTTGGGAAGTCTATACCCAGGAATGTGAGGCTATTGTTGTCCCATTGATAGGCGTATGTAGTTTTTAAAATGCTTAGTGTCTTGTGTGGCGAGAAGAGGTGCATTGCCTTTGTCTTAGTTATGTTCAGTTTATAATATGAGCAGGCACTGTATGCCGATAGGTGGGCTTTGATACGTGGCAGTGACGTGCGTGGATTCGTGATTGTTAGCATGATGTCATCTGCAAACATTGTGATCTTGTGTTCTGTTTTCCCTACTTTAATTCCCTGTATCTGCGGGTCATTTCGTATGAGATGCGCTAAAGGTTCCAGGGCTAAAACGTAAAGGAGGGGGGAAAGGGGAAAACCCTGTCTGGTTCCATTCGTGATTGGGAACTTTGTGGATTGAAAACCGCTGTTTGCTACCTTGGCACACGGGGCAGAGTATAATGCTGATACTAGAGACATGAATCTTGGGGGGAAATGATATTTTGCGAGGACAGCTGCTAGGAAGCTCCAGTGCAGTCTGTCAAAGGCTTTTTCGGCATCGAGTGACAGAAATGCACTGGGCCTCCTCCCTCGTCGCGCGCTGTGCAGGAGATTGAGTAGTTTCCTTGTGCCATCTGCTCCCTGCCTGCCCGTGACAAAACCCACCTGATCCTCGTGTATTAGGAAGGGGAGCATACGTGATACTCTATTTGCATAAATTTTTGCTAGGAGTTTTGTGTCACTGTTTAATAGAGATATGGGTCTCATGTTTTGGGGTGTAGTTGGTGGTTTTCCAGGTTTCGGAATCGTTGCAATATGAGCAAGGAGCATTTCTGGTGGCATAGTTCCTGTGTCTATGATATGATTTAATGCTTTGAGTAGGTACGGGCCTATTGTGTCGGAGTATGTCTTGTAGTAAGTGTTCGTGAATCCATTGGGGCCAGGTGATTTCCCCGGTGGGAGGGCCACGATAGCTTCTGTAAGCTCTGAGAGTGTAATTTCAGCCTGTAGAGCGTTTTGTTGGCTTGTGTTTAGCGTGGGAAGGTTGACTTGCAGTAGGAATGTTTGTATTTCTTGGTGTGTTGGTTGGTGCGTGTTGGAGTCATTTTTGAGATTGTACAGCGATGTGTAGTACAATGCCATGTTATTGTTAATGTCTTGAGGGTCAAAAAGTTTTGTGCCGTCTGGCAGGTTGATGTAAGGTAATTTAGATTGGCTTTGTTTATGTCGTAGGAGGGAGGCTAAAGCTTTGCTTGCTTTGTTGCCCTGACAGTACGTGTGGGTGCGGAGTCTTTGTAGTGTGGACGTTGTCTTGGCTAGCAGATACTCACTGAGTTTCTTGTTTGTTTGCGTTATAGCATTCAGTCCTGTCTCTGTTGGTTTGAGTAGATGTTCGTTTGTTTGGTCTCGCAATGTCTGTAGGAGGGTATTGTATTCTTGTTGTGCTGTACATTTAATGTAGGCTGCTTTACTGATTGCTAGGCCTCTTAGGACCACTTTGTGTGCCTGCCATATTGTCTCAGGGGAAACGTCATGTGTGTCATTTGTATGAAAGTATGAGGTGAGTTCTGATTGTAACAACATTTTAAATTCATGGTTGTTTAGTAAGTAGTCAGGCAGGGCCACGGGGTTTTCCCCCTATGTGGGAAGGTGTCCGTGAGGGTTAGGTCTATTGGGGCGTGGTCCATCCAAATTATGTCACCTATGTGACAATCTTCTATTGAGGATAAAAAAGTTCGGGCCACTAGTGCATGGTCTATCCTCGAGTGTGTCTTGTGCATAGGGGAGAAGTAGGTGTATTCCCGATCATTGGGGTGCTTGGTTCTCCAAATGTCATTTATGTCATATTCCATAAGTAATTTGGTGAGCGCTTTGCATTTGGACGTGAGGGATGTGTGTCTTCGGGTTTGCGGGAGCACCGTCGTGTCTAATTGGGGGTGTAGTATGTGGTTTAAGTCCCCACACAGAATCAAATAGGGTAGTTGTGGCGCTGGTATCTTGGAGAGCACATGATGGAGGAAATTGCGCTGATTAGAGTTTGTGCCATATATTGTGACTAATGTGTATGTCTTGTTGTTGATCTTACAGTGTAGAATAATGTATCTCCCTTGTGTATCCTGCTTAAGTTGTAGGAGTTCGAATGTAAGGGAGTTGTGTATCATTATGGATACACCTTGTGCGGTTTTGTACAAAGTGTGTCTCTTGAATGCATAGAACATCTATTTTGTCTTTCTTCGAGTTCAGTAGGACTCGTCTCTTGTGCGGCGTATTTATTCCACGAACATTAATGGAGCGTATTGTTATGAATTTTTAAGGTAAGGTATAGTGCTTTTCTGAATCATGACATCGGTGTTCGGTGTGTATGGGTGGCATTTAGTTATGAGTAGTGTTCCTTTAAGGGAGTTTAAAACTTGGGTGGGAGGGTGTTAATTGGGGTCGTGTTTGAACATTGGGAGTAAGTATGTACAGGATTCCCCAAAGGGGAGTGTGGTGCATAGATGGTGCAGCATGGGGTTAGGAACAGTAGGTTCCAGTGCGTGTGGCTTTTGGGCTATGGTGTTTGTCATTATGTCTTTGGACAGAAAGGGTTACACGGGTTAGCGTGTAGCAGGTGAAGGTCTTATAGGGGTAACGCAGAGGTGAGGGCTCGTGTCAGGAGTTGGTCGGTTAGGGAGTTTTACCGCTTATCTAGATTTCCATGTCTTCCCAAGGCCCCCTCTCCCTCCTCGTCTTATTTCCGACCGGGTCACGGCCGCGTCGGCACTCCCCAGTCCGCTTCAGGCGGAAAGAGGGAGGCCAAGGCCCCCGCTCCCCAGTCTCCTCTCTCTCCTTCTCGGTTTTAACCTCTTGATCCCACATCAGGTGCAGTTCCTTTGCTCTCAAATTGTGCGCCCCGGCTCCAGAGCAGGTCCGGAGCGCCCAGACAGCACATCAAACAATGCAAGTTTTGAGGTCATTACATAGTTATTGTACAGTTAAGCATGTTATATCTTGTAGCAGTGAGGCCTGTGATCGATCCTAAGCTCATTCGCCCAGCCCCGGGCCGCATCCTCCCGCCCGGCCTCCCCCCGTGGAGGAAGGCGGGCCGAGACGCCCAGGACCCGGCTCACCGCCTTTGACATACAACTGGTTCATACACAATACATTGGAGGAGAATGTCTGTAGCTAGTAAGTTCATGAGGGCCAGAGGCTCAGGTGACATGGGAAGGTGCAGTGAGCCATCAGGCTCGGAATACTTGCGGGTTTACTCCTCAGACCAGCGTTCGACTTTAGCGTTTGGAGGGTGGTTTCGTCCACTCTAGGCGGAGTCTCCCCACTTGCGTGTTGTCTGTGTCGGTTTTCTTGCATGGTGATGCCCCAAGCTTTCAGTTTTTTAAGTCCGTCCTCCGGAGACATAATGGCCTTGAAGCTGCCATCCTTGTGTGCTAGCAATTTGGTGGGGAATCCCCATCTGTACCTTATGCCGTTTGTGCGGAGGGCGTCGGTGATTGGAGCAAAGTCTTTCCGCCGTCGGAGTGTGGTTGCAGACAGGTCTGTGAATAGTTGAACAGTGGGGTAATCATCATGAGGTTTGCTTTTGTTCCTACTTTCACGGAGGATATGCTCCTTGATGTGAAAGTAGTGGATGCGAATGAGCACATCTCTTGGCGTGGTATCGGGCAGGTGGCAATAACATTTACTGAATTATGTAACCGCGGGCGCGGGACCAGGTGTGCTCGGTCGACTAAGAGCATGTCTGTTGGTACCTCTGGGCTGTAGGCCTTAAGCAGGCCTCTAATGTAGGCTGGTAGTTCCGTCTGTGTCACCGATTCTGGCACTTCTCGGAGCCAGAGATTGTTTCTCCTCGACCGGTCTTCCAGGTCGGCTAGTTTATGCTCCAGGAGTGTTATTTTGTCTGCCATATTCTCCGTGTGATCAGCCAGATCATTGTGAGCCGTCGCGAAGTCGTCCATTTTGGATTCCATGTGTGCCGTTCTGCGGCCTAGTTCCTGGACGTCCTTGCGCAGGGAGTCCATGGAGTGCTGCTAGGCGGTGATGAGCTTGTTCGAGAGAGCATCCAGTGCTTTTGTGAGGTGGCTTGGGGTGAGCACTTCTTCTTTGCCCCCAGTAGTTGGTGAGAGATCGCCATTTTCTACCTCCTCTCCGCCTTCCTGGTTGGCCACTTGACAGTCACCCACAGCTTGATCTGGTTTTTGGCCAAAGAAATTTAGTTTTTCGGCTTTAGAAGTATTCTTTCTTGCCTTAGGTTGTGACATCTTGCTATTTTAAGCTTTTCCCGCTTTCTGTATGCTAGGATGGCGCTGGATTGTTAGCCCAGATGCCGGAGCTCAGGATTAAGCATCCATTTCGTCCGGCGGTTAGCCACACCCCCGTCTTTGTTTTTTTAAATGACTCAAATATAGGTAATCAGTCAGAATTCATCTGGCACAAGTCATATGAGAAAGAGTGTAACGTGTAAGAAATTAAGTTCTACATTTTTTTAAGTGTTTGATGATCACATTTTGTTGCTTACAGATTAAAACATTATTTCACAGTGACCCAGGGTTATGGATTGAGTGTTCTATACGTTATACTTTGTGCATAAGAGGAAACGTTAATTTTAAATAATACTGCATATTTTATTTATTTATTTATTCTATATTTTGTTTTACAGTTTTACACCAGCTGGCATGTCCCATGCAGTTCTTTCTCCCCTGTACATTTTCCAAGAATGTTTCCATATTTGAATTATTCATTTCTATACAAATGTAAAGAAAATGGAAATTAGAAAATAGTCATAGTCATGTCAGCAATAGAACATCTGCATAAAATATAGGAATTTCTAATATGAATAAAAAGTACCTGCAAAATGGGAGAATTTGCAAAACACAAGGTTGTTTGTAATATAATTACAGAACATTTTATCTATTCTGGTTACATAATTCAGTAAATGTTATTGCTCATTGCAATATGATCTGAAAACTAATATCCAGCACTGGAACCCATCATCTTGTCTTTAGTGTCAAAACCATGATAATGCAAAACCTACTTATGAGGGCACACTTCAAACACAGTTTTTTTGTTATGTGCTCAATTATTAAAAATATAAATAATTGATTAAATTAAGCTGATATATTGGTACCGCCAGTAAAATCAGTGTTTAAACATTAAAATAACATGCTGTACAACAGAGATTAATCCACAAAAACGTTTGAACAATATAACATGAGCCTTGAAGTTGAAAAACAAGAAATGTAACATTAAATAATGGTGCTCGGCTGGTAAATCCTACAGACACAGATCCTACAGTATGAAGTTACTATGAATTCTTTATTATTAATCAAGGGTTCAGCACAAACATTCGTGAAATTTCTTTGCAGAGAATTGCATGAAGTCAGTGGTCTTCAGGATGTCATTTTCCGTACATATGAGTGAAAACCAGTTCAAACGCTACTGCCCCATTGTGTGTGAAACTGATTTTTTAAAATCAGTTTTAATCTTGAAAATGAACGTTCTCCTGCATAGTTGGTCACCATCATGCACATGAACACTCTGACTGCAAACTGAGGTGGTTGGTCTTCCTAAATGTTTTAATAAAGACAGTTTGAAGGTTCTGAAAAAATATCCTGGAATAATATATTGCAAATTGGTATGATTATTGGGCACCTAGGCTCATGGAGCTTGGACATTTGCTATCCTTTATCCTTCTATCCAAAAAAAAAAACAACCAACTAACCAAAGGTATACAAGACAACGTTTCAGTCCATTGACAGGAGTTTTCGGGACTGAAATGTTAACTTGTATACTACTACAACCTGCACAATGAAGCAGAAGTGTTTAAAGATACTTGCAGAGTCCTCTGAATGTGTCCTATCAAAGTTTATATATTTTCATATTTTGCGTGGCACGGGGCATCAAGACAAGAGAGACATCAAATACAAATCCATATACATTAAAACCATATATATAATGATGTAATCAGAAAAGATAATACTGTTCTGTAATTATATTACAGACTTCCTCGTGTTTTGAGGACCCACTGAAAACATGAGGAAGTCATGTTTATAAGACACACTCTAATAGAAATTTAGAAGAAAAATAAAGCAACCAGTAATTACAGCAAACTTCAGCTTATGTGCATAGGGGATGTAGTGAGTGTGTGTATAGGGACTGTAGTGTGTGCATAGGAGATGTAGTGAGTGTGTGTATAGGGACTGTAGTGTGTGTTTGTAGTATATGTAATATATATATTTAGGGAATGTAGTGTATGTGTGTGAGTGTATATACACGGAAGGAAGCACTGGCATGGTGAGAGAGAGATTTGATATCCCCACCAGGCTTGCTGGCCTCTGTATATGTATAGTAATATACTTTGAATATAAGACATATATCATATTATATTTGACATAATATATGTAATATATAGGAATATATCATATTTTTCAGATTGCAAGATTACTTTCCAAAATATATATTAGTATTAGAACCTGGGCAGATGCTAAGTCAATCAGTAAGAAAAAATATTAAAATATTAAATGTTAATTAATGTTAAATTAAAAATATAAAAATAACTTACTTAACCAATAGTTACTTATACAGCATTCACTATCTAATTTAAAAAAAAATTAAAGAAATTGCGGTCCTAAAGTGGAAATTATAACAAAAAAATTACATTTACAAATATCACATTTGCCTTATTTGAGGTAAACTTATTTTTTACATAGTCTGATACTATATGATTTTAATTCTCAGTCATATCTGAATCAATAAATATGCTTAACCCCGGGAGTGTAAGGACATTTTATATCAATGGTAGTTGGTGGAGTTTTAAGATGTTGGCATAGGTTTTCTGGCTAAACTCCAGGCGAAACTCCACCCATAGAATTTGACTCCACACCTTAATTCTGTAATGAGCATCTTATTCTGTTATGGTGAGATCTATCTGCTTTACGTTACTCAGCCTTTGATGGTAGTCTGCATACAATACACAGAGATGGGTAAAAAACAGAGATACCCGGGGGGCGGAGCCTGACCGGGGAGCTGAACAGACGCACTATCTGTGAGCTCCCGAGCCTAGACCCGATACTCGACGACAATCACGGGAAAGCCTCACAATCCTGATCCACAACTTACTTCATCGTGTAATACCAAAGCTGGGGATCCCGAAGATACCACACACACCCGGTTTGCCTGCTGAATTGCCGGGTCGGAGGCTTGGGGCCTACACCATGCAAAGCAGGGGAGAGGCGGCCGCTCTCCCAGCTCACCAAAGCATGTGGCACCCGAAGCATCGGGCGTACCCTCCCCCCCTTGGACCGGTGGGGGTTATCCCGGTCCCAATCGTCCAAACCAGTCTGCCTAGAGGGTCGGTAAACGACAAGACAGGCCTAAAACTAGCAATAAAGCAGCAAACCACTCGCTGCCCTAAGATGGCGGACACGCAGCCCAACAAAGACCTCGCAGCACCAGAACCCAAACACAGCATCTGCGAATCCCTAGACACCCACCTGGAAAAGCTGTTTGCAAACTTCTGGGCTAAAGTGGAGGCTCGACATGCTGCCGCACAAGCACAGGTGCAGGCGAGTGAGAGCTCAACCTGGAACATGGAAAGGGTCAACCACGGAGGTCCTGGGAAGTCCTCGGGCATAAAACGCACTGCACAGATCGCATCTCCCCACACAAGCCCATCCGGGCTGAGGGCCCCGAGGGGCAAAGCCCCGCTGCATCCCCCGCATAGGTGGAGGCCTGCACGCCACAGGCGGCGAAACACCACCACAGCCTCCAGACCTACCTTTTCAGGGAAGGACCCGGCCTATATACGTCCCCGAGTCCGCGGTGAAATGATGCTGGCCCCACAACAAGCCTGGAGCAGGAGGGCAATACCAGCATGCCTCTGGCGGTTCACTGACACTGGCGACCACCGTTCTAAGCAGGCAGACAAAGCCTCCAGATCGGGCATTGGCTGATACAAAACGGACTGACTCACGTAAAAGCGCATATGTTTTATTTTAACTTGTTTTATTTTATTTTAGGCTTGTTGCCACCTATGCTACCTATCTCTTAAATGCTATAACTAGTAGCTAACTAGCAAGCTAACGTATTGACAGTAACACTCGAGTCTTAAAAACAAAAAATGTGCTGATACCGCATGCCACAGAATGTTTAAAATGTGTACTTCTTTTTGCCTGTGCTTAATTGGTCTGCCATGTTTAAACTCTATAATGCATCTCTGTACGCTGTATCACGTTACTCATCTGATTACTCATGCATATCCAACCTAAACCGTTGCCCCCTGATGCATTGGTACCATTCTTGTCATACTACCCACCATGTTATTTTACTGTTGGGGTACCCTGCAATACTACCTTATGTTATTAAACCCAATTAGCTCTAACATACTTCCAGCTATAGATTCAAAAAATACATAAAATGTGCAATGTATGAGACGCCAAACCATTGTTATTGATTGTTTGTTATTAGGCTAGCACTAGCTGTTGTGGCTGTGCGAATTTTGTCTGTTATCTAATGCACGACCAAAATAAAGAATTAAAAAAAAAAACAAAAAAAAAAAACACAGAGATACCCATAAAATATATAAAGCCTAGTACAGTACAAAGATTCAGACCACTCAAGAAGTACTAGCAGCTCACGTAGGGCAGAATGGAAGACCCAACACAATACTAAAAGCATCCTCAAAGGTCCTGAGAAAACAGTATCTTTCCCAAAAACACACATTGTCCAAATTTATTTTAAAACCAGAACATATTTCCCTTCTCAATAAAGGTCTCTCTTTTGTCCCCACCCCAGGAGCCAATACATTTGAATGGGTTAAAGAAACCAATCTATTTGGTCGAAAGTTAGTTTTAAATGTCTTACACAAAAGAAAGGAACAGAAACTATCAAAAAAACTGGGTGTCCTCCCAGAGGACTTTAAATATCCTAAAACCATGATTTCACTTTTAGAAGAACAAAAATGTGACCAACCATTAACAACTGTAAAATCACAAAGCTGGTTTACACTAAGTTTCAAGGAGGTCTCTAATGTGTACCTCTTTGTAAAGACAATGGACAATATTGAGAAGTTACCTCCACCAAAGATTCCTAAAGACAATTTGACCTCAAGCAAATGTAGAGCCTTACCAGAGTTAAGTCAGAACAAAGCTCTGATAATTAAACCCTTGGACAAGGAAGGCAGCACAGGTGTCCATGCAGCCTACCCCGGACCCTCTGGGATGTAAAAATGAGAAAACGGCGAACATAAACCTAAACACCCAGGAACCGGCAAAAGGAGGAGGGAGGGAAACACAACCGGGAAGGGTTGTTACATAACCTCTAACATAACCGAACTGTAGCAATAAATCTTCTTCTACATGGCTATCAAATACCAAGGGAATCTTCAAGAGTGGAAACTGTGAGGCCTGCAATTTCATTCAAACGTGTTCATACGTGTTGTTTATAGCATCACATGCAGCTGTTGACATTGTACATTGAAGAAATGTACCAGCAGCTCAGGAGAAGAATTTTACAGAACATTAATTCAGTAAAAATCCCAACATTTCAAACCCGGTGGCAAACCACGTTCGAGTATTTCACGGAAGGGACCCATCACATTTTTCCTTTCAGGCGTTGGAACAAATCACCCTGAACTCGAGAGAAGGTACCTTTAATCTAAAACTTCTATAGAAGGATTCTATGTGGATATATGAATTCCAAACCCTGTCACCCCGAGGACCAAATGTGGAATTCAATTTCATTCCTTTCATTCATCACTTAACGCCATTTTATGTCTCTCTAATAAAATTCTCCTATACTCGTGTAGTCATTCCTTCTTAAATTCAGCATATTTTACCATTAGTATCATTTCCATTATATCTTTTTTAATGTTTTTTTAATTTTTTTATTATTTTACATCTTTTTTTAATAGTTTTCTGACTTATCATTTTTATTATCTTTCAATTTCTTTGCACTCATATCTTCTCCTCAGAAAAGATTCATATTTGGTTAGATCTGTACACCACAAACACTATTGCTTAAAAACCCTCTTTCAGAATCATAATAGTGACTAATCTTCTCTTGAAACATATTCCATTCTAATTGAATTTTGATAATCGAGATAGCAATGCGAGATATGTATACCAATATTCATAACTGCATCACAGAATATAGAATTTAACAATGCCTGATAATATACCATTAATATTACATTGTAACCCACCAACTCTCCTAAATTCTCAACAATGAGATAGACTGACTTAAAGAGCAAAAGCACAACAGAAGCAAGTCTCCAATAAGTATCAACTTACTCATACACAGCATAAGCTGATTATATATATATATATATATATATATATATATATATATATATATATATATACAGGGAGTGCAGAATTATTAGGCAAATGAGTATTTTGACCACATCATCCTCTTTATGCATGTTGTCTTACTCCAAGCTGTATAGGCTCGAAAGCCTACTACCAATTAAGCATATTAGGTGATGTGCATCTCTGTAATGAGAAGGGGTGTGGTCTAATGACATCAACACCCTATATCAGGTGTGCATAATTATTAGGCAACTTCCTTTCCTTTGGCAAAATGGGTCAAAAGAAGGACTTGACAGGCTCAGAAAAGTCAAAAATAGTGAGATATCTTGCAGAGGGATGCAGCACTCTTAAAATTGCAAAGCTTCTGAAGCGTGATCATCGAACAATCAAGCGTTTCATTCAAAATAGTCAACAGGGTCGCAAGAAGCGTGTGGAAAAACCAAGGCGCAAAATAACTGCCCATGAACTGAGAAAAGTCAAGCGTGCAGCTGCCACGATGCCACTTGCCACCAGTTTGGCCATATTTCAGAGCTGCAACATCACTGGAGTGCCCAAAAGCACAAGGTGTGCAATACTCAGAGACATGGCCAAGGTAAGAAAGGCTGAAAGACGACCACCACTGAACAAGACACACAAGCTGAAACGTCAAGACTGGGACAAGAAATATCTCAAGACTGATTTTTCTAAGGTTTTATGGACTGATGAAATGAGAGTGAGTCTTGATGGGCCAGATGGATGGGCCCATGGCTGGATTGGTAAAGGGCAGAGAGCTCCAGTCCGACTCAGACGCCAGCAAGGTGGAGGTGGAGTACTGGTTTGGGCTGGTATCATCAAAGATGAGCTTGTGGGCCTTTTCGGGTTGAGGATGGAGTCAAGCTCAACTCCCAGTCCTACTGCCAGTTCCTGAAGACACCTTCTTCAAGCAGTGGTACAGGAAGAAGTCTGCATCCTTCAAGAAAAACATGATTTTCATGCAGGACAATGCTCCATCACACGCGTCCAAGTACTCCACAGCGTGGCTGGCAAGAAAGGTATAAAAGAAGAAAATCTAATGACATGGCCTCTTTGTTCACCTGATCTGAACCCCATTGAGAACCTGTGGTCCATCATCAAATGTGAGATTTACAAGGAGGGAAAAACAGTACACCTCTCTGAACAGTGTCTGGGAGGCTGTGGTTGCTGCTGCACGCAATGTTGATGGTGAACAGATCAAAACACTGACAGAATCCATGGATGGCAGGCTTTTGAGTGTCATTGCAAAGAAAGGTGGCTATATTGGTCACTGATTTGTTTTTGTTTTGTTTTTGAACGTCAGAAATGTATATTTGTGAATGTTGAGATGTTATATTGGTTTCACTGGTAATAATAAATAATTGAAATGGGTATATATTTGTTTTTTGTTAAGTTGCCTAATAATTATGCACAGTAATAGTCACCTGCACACACAGATATCCCCTAACATAGCTATAACTAAAAACAAACTAAAAAACTACTTCCAAAAATATTCAGCTTTGATATTAATGAGTTTTTTGGGTTCATTGAGAACATGGTTGTTGTTCAATAATAAAATTAATCCTCAAAAATACAACTTGCCTAATAATTCTGCACTCCCTGTATATATATATATATATATATATATATATACACACAGTAGAAATGGAGGTAGGAGCTCTGAGTGCTCCCTAATAATCACACAGCTGGTTAATACACCATCTCCCCATAGTCTACGATCGATTGGGCGATTCCTCCCATCAGGTGACCTCTTACATTTAAGTTGGGCACATATAAGTGGCAGACAAATATATCTATATATGTAATTGCATTTAGGCGACGTTTCCCGTTGTGATTCCGTAAGGAGATTCCCCTTTTGATTCTGTAATAGAGCGAGATTTTGTACATAGGAATTTCCATTTATTTCGATTTATTATTGTTTTCTATTTGAGTTCTTATTTATTCATTTAACTTGTTTAACATTTTTATTTTAATACATTTATAACAATCTCCAAGAGAGCTAACCCGTTCTATAAACTGAACGCCATAATAAGTAACAAACAAACAAGACGGGAAATGTAGAATTCCCTCTAAGGCAAACCTTCAAAAACAGAAGTCTAATCAGTTTTATACGTACAAAACAGAATACTATATGGGATCTGGTCTGCCTAGTGCAATACACAGAGGTGAGGGAGTCCGACTTGAAATGAATTTGCTCAACTGTACTGAGACAGGGATACACCCAAACCTGTCTGAAAATATAAAGAACGGTGATACCTATAAGGCAGTGTGTTCAGGAGCTAATTCACTTAAAAATGGCTTATTCGGTAAGATTGGATGTAATAATTGTATCAAAATCTGGAACAATTGATGATGATTCGAATAAGATGTATGGTGTGTATACCTTTAAATCTGCTAAAGGCAGATTCTGCGTGTTACACACCAACTGATCTGCTTATTAAAAAGCCACTATTTATTACAGAATAACAACATAAAAAATAGTCATCTGTTTAATGTAGTTATACACACATTTATATAAAAAATAGTAGTGTGTTAGGCTTAAAATTGTCTGATAGCAGACTAAATAGTGCAAAAACAGTGCTTCACTTACAGTAGAGAGATACACAAAATACTGAATCTCTATATATTGTAATAAGATCACTTGAAATGTGGATGAATGAGTGCAGGTTCCAAAAAAAACACTGTTTGGAAGATAAAAATGTTTTTAAAATAATGTCAACATTTTATTTATAGTATATTCAATAAAAACATGATTAAAAGAATAATGAAATAAAAAAAATACAAAAATAAGAGCCAGGAACGATTAACAAGTCATTTGCCAGTAGAAATATAGTTCATGTAACGTGATATCCACTGAAACTATTCAGGATTACAGTGGATACTTTGTATCAAAACTGAATTGCTGTACTTGCCGGCTCACCGTGAGGTTGGCGTGCGTCCCAAACCTCTCTTTGAATATCAGATGCTGGCAGTCCGTCGGTCCCCAGATCGTAGGTGCTAGTCTGCACGGGGAGAGTGTCCTTCTGCTGCTGGCTGACTGTGTTCGTATCCAGACTGACAGCGAGCTGAACTATATTTCTACTGGCAAATGACTTGTTAATCGTTCCTGGCTCTTATTTTTGTATTTTTTTAATTTCATTATTCTTTTAATCATGTTTTTATTGAATATACTATAAATAAAATGTTGACATTATTTTTAAAACATTTTTATCTTCCAAACAGTGTTTTTTTGGAACCTGCACTCATTAATCCACATTTCAAGCGATCTTATTACAATATATAGAGATTCAGTATTTTGTGTATCTCTCTACTGTAAGTGAAGCACTGTTTTTGCACTATTTAGTCTGCTATCAGACAATTTTAAGCCTAACACACTACTATTTTTTATATAAATGTGTGTATAACTACATTAAACAGATGACTATTTTTTATGTTGTTGTTCTGTAATAAATAGTGGCTTTTTAATAAGCAGATCAGTTGGCGTGTAACACGCAGAATCTGCCTTTAGCAGATTTAAAGGTATACACACCATACATCTTATTCGAATCATCATCAATTGTTCCAGATTTTGATACAATTATTACATCCAATCTTACCGAATGAGCCATTTTTAAGTGAATTAGGTCCAAAACAGAATTCTAGTTCACTCGATTAGATTTGTTCCATACCAAGGCACATAATGCAACAAGGTCAAATTTACAATTAGTTCGCAAGCTTCCCAACTTCATCTAACATATAATTTTATCAATATCTATTAGTGGAGATGATAACTACTGTAAGAGTTAATAACCACCGTCTCTTAATACCATTGAGAATGGAATTGGACCACTCTCACTGGGAAATTCAAATTATACCAATCAGAAAAGGGATTCCCCCCATTTTATACCGGTTACTTACATGTGGCCGGTTCTCCCTCTGATGATCCTTGCCGTCAAATGTGCCTGTCAGGGGATCTGAGTGCTCCCTCTAAACCACAAATTTGCATAACATACTGTTATTTAGCAGTATGTTTCTTGATAGAGACCTCCTTTGATCTTAAAAATATTTCAATTCCTAGCGAGGCTGTGGCAGTTATAGGGGTTTGTTTAGTCATAATAAACTTTCAAGCTATAGAGACAGATGCCCTCGAATGCATGGTGAGAGGCAGGGAAGTCAGTACAACTTTTTTTATAACAATTCTCAAATCAGAATCACCTTACTAGCCACACGCTATAACTGGGATATTGTACATTGTTACATACTAACAACACATACCAGGTAACAATAAGCTTAAACCTGTTACTGAACACTAGCAAAGTAAACGAAATTCTGAGATGGGGCATGACTTAATTTATTCTAGCATTATCACAACATCAATATCATAAGCAATTGCATGTATACATAGTCATTGAACAGCAATACTCCCCGTTCTAATTTTGAGGGTTGCCTTTTTTTGTTTAGATCTACCCTGCTGACATTTAGTTTTCATCTACTGTACCACAAATCAGACTCAGGTGACAGTATGTACTAGCAGTAAGGTGCATTAAGCATTTTGTTCTCATTTTCCATTTTGTTTGGGTTTTTGAATTCACCATTTAGGTGATATTCTACTTGCATTTGTATCTACAACCCCCTTCTTTTTTCCTTATTTTCTATGTACATACATACACGGTCTGCACAATTGTGAAACCATTGCCCTTATTTGTTTTTTGAAACGACATGTGGTTGTAGAAATTTTATTGATCTAAGAAATAAAAATGAGGTTTTAAAAATGATCCATTTTGCAACTTTCCCATTAACTTTGGTCAAATACTCCAGTCCTTGTTTTTGTTATACAAGACTAGCTACCCCCTCCACAAAAAAAAAAGGTCATCTTTGTGTAGCTCTTTCTCCCCCAACTCATTTGTGTGTCTTTTCCCCCCTCCCACCCCCAGCACTCTGTGTGCCACTCCTCTGTGTCTGCCCTTGTGCTTTCCCCCTGTGCCAGCTCACTTAAAGGACCACTCTAGGCACCCAGACCGGTTACTTACATGTGGCCGGTTCTCCCTCTGAGCTTAATAAAGTGGCTTAATAAAGTGGTCTGGGTGCCAGGTCCCTCTAGGATTAACCCTTTTTTTTTATAAACATAGCAGTTTCAGAGAAACTGATATGTTTATAAATGGGTTAATCCAGCCCTCAAATCCTCTAGTGGCTATCTCACTGACAGCCGCTAGAGGCGCTTGCGTGATTCTCACTGTGAAAATCACAGTGAGAACACGCAAGCGTCCATAGGAAAGCATTGTAAATGCTTTCCTATGAGACCGGTTGAATGCGCGCGCAGCTCTTGCGCATTCAGCCGAAAGGGAGGAGAGGAGGAGTCCATAGTCTAAAGGGAGCAGGCGGGCAACCAGACTCCTCCAATGCAATGTGGCGAGATTGCTCTCGTCACACCTGGGTTGTCTAAAATATGTACATGTGGGGTGTTTTCCAGAGATTTATGACAAATAATAGTGTTACAATGTCACTATTGATAAATTTTTAAAATGTATGTTTTGAAACCACAATATCCTACTTGTACTTATAGCCCTATAACTTGCAAATAAAAGCAAAGCATGTAAACGCTGGGTATTTTTAAACTCAGGACAAAATTTTATATCAATTTAGCAGTTTTTTTCATTAGCTTTTGTAGATGAGTAAAAGATAGGCGGAGAGCTCCCCGTCCGGCGCTGGAAAAAAGGTAAGTTTTAACCCTTTCCTCTCAGCAGAGCTGGGCGGGAGGGGGACCCTGAGGGTGGGGGCACCCTCAGGGCACTATAGTGCCAGGAAAACGAGTATGTTTTCCTGGCACTATAGTGGTCCTTTAATTCCTCCATGCAGAGTGGCCAAGAGATATACCATGAAAGAAGTTCCTGTAACTTCTACCCAATCTATAAGGAAGCTGTTCTGAGCCCTCAGTGAGCACGAGGTAGGAGATAGAGAAGTTCCTCTACCATGGTACGTGGCTCAGTCATGCTACATACAGAGACTGTCAGGAGGGGAGCTCTGTGCTGTGCGCTCCCCTCCTGCTTGTCGTCTGGGCATTGCACCTCCCGGGCCAGTGTGCCCTAGGTGGCTGCCTAACCCACTAAGCAGTCGGGCCTGCCCTGCATACAATAGGCATAGCTGAGTACAATACAAATATACCATACACAAAGCTGGACACAATTTAGATGTACTATACTATTACACAAAGCCAGGATCATTGTAATGGATAGACATGCAGATTCACTTTGGTCCAAATTTGGCCCATTTGGGTGTTAGGTCTAACTCAGACAAAATGTACCTGAATCATGAACTAACTCAAACGTGCTATGGCCGAGCATTTTTGTTTCAGTTTGTGATTCTGGATTCTGCCCGTGGCACTAAAAACATAGCTATATGATACAAAAAAAAGAGGATTAACCCCTTAAGGACCGGACTGTTTTTGCGATGTTGTACATTTGCGACAAGGCCTCTTTTTACACTTTTGTGGTGTTTGTGTTTAGCTGTATTTTTCTGTAATTTTCTGCTCTTGTTTTTTTCAGGACAAAAAGGGCATTCTTTACATACCATTATTTATATAATCTCATGTAATTTAATTTAAAAAAAATAAAAAATATGATGCAAAATTGAAAAAAATACATGTTTTTTTACTTTTACTTGAAATATCTTTTACTCATCTACAAAAGCTAATGAAAAAAACTGCTAAATTGATTCAAAATTTTGTCCTGAGTTTAAAAATACCCAGCGTTTACATGCTTTGCTTTTATTTGCAAGTTATAGGGCTATAAGTACAAGTAGGATATTGCGGTTTCAAAACATACATTTTAAAAATTTATCAATAGTGACATTGTAACACTATTATTTGTCATAAATCTCTGGAAAACACCCCACATGTACATATTTTAGACAACCCAGGTGTGACGAGAGCAATCTCGCCACATTGCATTGGAGGAGTCTGGTTGCCCGCCTGCTCCCTTTAGACTATGGACCGGACTTTTAAAATACTTTATTTTCCCTGCAGAAAGGCTTATTCATGCCTTTCTGCCAGGGTGTTCGGTATATTTTATCTACCAAACAAAATACCGAAGGCGCGACCACTGGGAAGCTGGCGTGTGCCTTCAATTCACCTCCCTGAAGCTAGCATGTGCTGTCAATTGACCACCCAGTAGCTGCTGTTAACCGCAGCATAATTGACTGTTACTGGGTGGTCGCAGTTGCACGGTGTTATGGAGCTTCCTGGATGGCCAGCGGTGCTCAGCCCGGAATCAGTGCTCTAAAAGCGGACACTTTTACGTGCAGGCCCCGCTGAGCCTCAAGCCTTCCCTGCTTCTATTCGTGGCTGTTTAGCCAAACGCTGAATTGATCAGGACTCTACTTCAGTGAATGTTTTAACCCAGATAGCTATGCCATGGAGCCTATTCGTGTAATTAAAGACTTTGGCTCCATGGCAATTGAACTGTGTGAAATAGGATCTGAGCGCTATTCGGTCGTTATGTGCGCTCAGATCCCAGCTATCTGGGGATATGTGACATGTCTGTATTTTATGTATAAAATGTAACTTTGTATATTTTAAAGTATTTTACTGTATTTGTGTCCCCACGTGTATAATGGAGTTTTCCTCTGTCCTGGGAGATAATTGGATTACTATCTCCAGGATAGAGGGAGGGAAATTAGGATGCATTGTGGGAATGTTTTACTTCTGTCTGTTTAACAGTTTCCCATCTGGTCCCCTAGGGGAGTGTCCACCAGGTGGGAGACCTGCATAAATACTGGGCAGGTAGCCCTCAATAAAGCAGACCACGGCTTGACCCTCAAAACGGAGCTCTGTCTTATCTTTGGGGGGATTTACTGCATGCTGTTAGAGACTGATTGCCAACACCCCAATATGTGTTCAGCAACATCTCCTGAGTACAGTGATACCACCCATGCATAGGCTTGTCGGATTGTTTGGGGGCTAAAAGGCCACATTTGGCAGGTGCGCATATCCATTTTTCAACTTGGAATTTTGACATGTAGTCAACCTGCGCACATGTCCTATTTGGGACATTTGTAAGGCCGGCCAATGTATTTTACCCCCACCAAACCATATATTTTTGGAAAGTAGACACCCTAGGGTATTTCAAATGGTGGTTTTTTAACACTTTCCATGCACTAATTCTACCACCAGACTTTGTCAAACATTTAGGTAGTCATTTTTTGTGTGTTTTTTTTCACACACATTGTACTTTAGGCATGAATTAACAGATCGTGTTATGTGTCACTGCCAAACAACACCCCAATATGTGTTCAGCAACATCTCCTGAGTACAGTGATATCACCCATGCATAGGCCTGTCGGGTTGTTTGAGGGCTAAAAGGCAATGATCGAGACTTGTACATATCAGTTTTTCAACTTGATATATAGGTATGCTTGGCCTATCTTCAGTTTGGCATATTTTTGCATCCCCCTATTAATGTTAATATCATGAAAGTTTATATTTTTATAAAGTAGACATTCCAGGGTATTGTATATGGGGTGTTTTCACATCCTTCCCCCAACCATTGTGTTAAACAAATTTCAGACTACGTGCATGGTGGTAATTTTTTAATTCTGCTTTTTATGCACACGTCATCTGGTTTTGGCCAGCCAGTTATATGTTACTGCCATAAAACTTTTTTAACCAAATGTGCAGGTATCAAACGCACCTTTAGCAGCATTCTCTAAACTAACTCCTGCAAAAAGAATCTAACTGGAAATTTGGGGGAAGGAAACTGACTAACTAAAATTTGCTGCTTTCAAAAGAAAAAAAACAGCGCAAAGGGGTGTCTGTTCTTTTCCCTTTTTTAAACATAGAAACATAGAAACATAGAATGTGACGGCAGATAAGAAACATTCGGCCCATCTAGTCTGCCCAATTTTCTAAATACTTTCATTAGTCCCTAGTCTTATCTTATAGTTAGGATAGCCTTATGCCTATCCCACGCATGCATAAACTCCTTTACTGTGTTAACCTCTACCACTTCAGCTGGAAGGCTATTCCATACATCCACTACCCTCTCAGTAAAGTAATACTTCCTGATATTATTTTTAAACCTTTGTCCCTCTAATTTAAGACTATGTCCTCTTGTTGTGGTAGTTTTCTTCTTTTAAATATAGTCTCCTCCTTTACTGTGTTGATTCCCTTTATATATTTAAATGTTTCTATCATATCCCCCCTGTCTCGTCTTTCCTCCAAGCTATACATGTTAAGATCCTTTAACCTTTTCCTTCTCCCTATACAACCAAGCATTCTGCTAGCATGTCCTGCTGCTCTATTACATTGTCTGCCTACCTTTAAGTCATCAGAAATAATCACCCCTAAATCCCTTTCCTCATATGTTGAGGTTAGGACTCTATCAAATATTCTGTACTCTGCCTTTGGGTTTTTACATCCAAGATGCATTATCTTGCACTTATCCACATTAAATGTCAGTTGCCACAATTCTGACCATTTTTCTAGTTTACCTAAATCATTTGCCATTTGGCTTATCCCTCCTGGAACATCAACCCTGTTACATATCTTAGTATCATCAGCAAAAAGACATACCTTACCATCAAGACCTTCTGCCATATCACTAATAAAAATATTAAAGAGAATGGGTCCAAATACAGATCCCTGAGGTACCCCACTGGTGACAAGTCCAAGCTCCGAATATATTCCATTAACTACAACCCTCTGTTGCCTGTCACCCAGCCACTGTCTTACCCATTCAACAATATTGGAATTCAAACTTAAAGGTTGCAGTTTATTGATAAGCCTTTTATAACAGACCCGGCAACATTTCAGGGGATTTGTTTTTTTTGCAGTTGGTGGTATCTTAAAAATAAAATGTCTGGACTCCTCTGGCACCGTTGTTGGAACTTGACCATCTCCATAAATTATTGTGGAAATCAGCTTAAACTGAAATTGGAGAAAAGTGGTTTTTTCTGGATTCATTTTTTTAAAGAGTAAAAATGAATTATGTGTTGCTACTTGCATCAGGTAGGCCTTTTTTACCAGGCTTTTGTCTTTCTTAAGATAAGATATGGCTGCATCAGCTGATCAGCCAAATCAACATCCCCATGTGCCTGTTATAAGCCCTGATGCAAACAGGTTTGGTCTGTACTCTAGAAAAAACGATTATAAATAGGATGGCGCAAGTGAGAGAAGGATCTTAGTACATGCAGCAACCAACAAAAACAAATCCTGGTAAAACGATTTGAACATAAAATAACTTACAGTAGTGATGGTGCGCAACAGAGAAATAAAAATCGTATTCACTATGGACCTCTTATAGAGAGTGAAAGTAGCCCTGTGTACATAAAATGAGGTGTTTACAGAGTGGAAATATTATAAATACTTTAAAACCAAACAGTGGTTGTGGTAAAACAAAACACAATCTGTAGGTATACTTGCAAACATGGAAATCACTCTGACACCTATTAAGGAGACAAAAACAGAAAGAGAGCTCCTAGTGCAGCGTAGTAATTCGCTTATAAATAAAATAAAGCAAACAGAGGTGCCCTTTAGGTGTTACACTCACAAGATTGGATTGGTAAAAGCACCACTCGTTGCTATAGCACTCAGGGAGGATCAGCCCCTAGAGTGCGTGGGATCCGTGGAAAGGAAGCTTGCAATCCGGATCTCAGGTAAGTATACTTTATTAATAACAATTAAAAAAACAGCAAAATTGTTGTGGAGTTAGTTAGTCCGCTCACCAGCCTCAGGAAACCGCAAAGAAAGTTCCATATACTTATGTAATGTAAAAAAATCTTCCGGCTGCTATCCTGGTTGCTGTTGCCGACTGTCTCCAAATCACTTCCTGGTTCCGGGTCCGTGCTGGTTGGTGAGCGGACTAACTAACTCCACAACAAGTTTTGCTGTTTTTTTAATTGTTATATTAATTATTAATTTTATATATTTATAAGTGAATTACTATGCTGCACTAGGAGCTCTTTTTCTGTTTTTGTCTCCTTAATAGGTGTCAGAGTGATTTCCATGTTTGCAAGTATACCTACAGATTGTGTTTTGTTTTACCACAACCACTGTTTGGTTTTAAAGTATTTATAATATTTCCACTCTGTAAACACCTCATTTTATGTACACAGAGTTACTTTCACTCTCTATAAGAGGTCCATAGTGAATACGATTTTTATTTCTCTGTTGCGCACCATCACTACTGTAAGTTATTTTTGGTCTGTACTCTGCCTCGGACAGTGATGCTTGACATGCTTTCGTCATGGATGGTGGTTAGTATATTAACATCCTTCCTGTCCTTAAATTGTATTGCAAGCACTTTAGCTTTGCGCAGACCTTTACATTCACTTTTTTTAATTTGGCCTCTATAAAAGGTCTGGGGAAATCCTTGGCATTTCTTGTCACAGTTCCACAGGCCAGTATCTGCAAACCATAAAGAGTTTGAAACAAACGGACAATGCTACAAAAATTTTCCACATAAAGGTGGTAACCTTTATTGAACAAGGGGATCAGTAGGTCCCATACAAGTTTCCCGCTTGTCCCCAGAGAGCCAGGACAGCCAGGAGGGTCCAGTTGACCATCTTTCCCCTCATATACACGAAAGGTAAATGTATAGCCACTTTCACTCTCGCACAGTTTGTAGAATTTTACGCCATAACCTAGAGCGCTTTGAGGGGATGTATTGTTTGAATCCTAATCTCCCTTTATATTTCATGAACGATTCATCAATAGATACATTTTGTTGGTGAGTATAAACTTCAGTAAATTTGTGCTGAAGATGGTCACCAGTGGGTGTATTTTATGAAGCCTATCATATTGGGTGTGATCTCTGAGGTGACAGAGGGTATTGTCATTGAAATGTAAGTATCTCAGCAGCAGCTCATATCTTGTTCTGTACATGGTTTGGGAGTACAGTGGACTAGAACAGATTGGGTTGGTGCTCCAGTAAGAGCAAATTGATGGCTTCTCTATAATCCCCATGAGAATTGGAAGAGCCCAGACATTTTTAAGTTCAGCGACATCTGTTGGATGCCAAGCACGCTCCTCCCTGACTGCATAGCTATCTGGATTGGTATCAATAAATTGGGTAGCATATAAATTAGTCTGGGGAGCAATCTCCTCCCAGATGGTATCCCCTAAAAATAGCTCCATGTATTGCATAGGGGAGAAATCATCCACATTGACATTAATGCCTGTGTTGGCACTAAAAGGGGGGGGTTTTGGGCTCAGCTAACTGTGGAGAAACCCGTTCCTCCTCCACATTCTGCGTAGCAGACAAAGCACAGCTTCTTTTTGCAGCCTGCTCACACACAGATGACATGTCACTAGATGTGTCAGAAAACTGACCTGGGTCAAAATCGGACGCAGTGTCAGTGAAGTCAGAGTCTGGCTAACACAGAGTTACTAACACACACTTTTTTTAAATTTTATACTAAAAACAGACTAAAACTGATAAAAAACAGACTAAGTGAGACTAAAACTTCCATTAGCAGCAATCTGTAAACTAACTCCTGCAAAAAGAATCTAACTGGAGATTTGGGGGAAGGATACTGACTAACAGAAATTTGCTGCTTTCAAAATAAACAAAAAAAATAAATCAGGAACAAGTATTATAAAAATTTATTTTCTGTGTGGTAGACCTTAAAACATGCTCCAATACACAGTCCAGGGTTTGTAGGGCAATCGTCTGGAATGTCTGGAAATGTCTGGACTCCTCTGGCACCGTTGTTGGAACTTGACCATCTCCATAAATTATTGTGGAAATCAGCTTGAACTGAAATTGGAGAAAGGTGTTTTTTTCTGGATTCATTTTTTTAAAGAGTAAAAATGAATTATGTGTTGCTACTTGCATCAGGTAGGCCTTTTTTTACCAGGCTTTTGTCTTTCTTAAGATAAGATATGGCTGCATCAGATGATCAGCCAATTCAACACCCCCCCATGTTCCTGTTATAAGCCCTGACGCAAACAGGTTTTGTCTGTACCCTGCCTCGGACAGTGACGTATAACATGCCTTCGTTATGGATGGTTGTTAGCATGTGAACATCCTTCCTGTCCTTAAATTTTAGCGCCAGCAGTTCAGCTTTGCGCAGAGCTTTGCATTCACCTATTTTTAATTTGGCCTCTATGAGAGGTCTGGGGAAATCCTTGGCATTTCTTCTTACAGTGCCGCAGGCCAGTGTCTGCAAACGATAAAGAATTTTAAACAAGTGGTGGTAACCCTTATTGAACAAGGGGATCATTCGTCCCAAACAAGTTTTCCATTTGTCCCCAGAGAGTCAGGACAGCCAGGAGGGTTCAGTTCAGCATCTTTCCCCTCATATACACGAAAGGCAAATGTGTAGCCACTTTCGCTCTCGCACAATTTGTACACTTTAATGCCATACCTAGACCGCTTTGAGGGGATATACTGTTTGAACTCCCTTTATATTTCATAAGGGATTCATCAATAGATACATTTTGTTGGGGAGTATAAATTTCAGAAATTTTATGAAGCCTATCTTATTGGGGGTGATCTCTGGGGTGACAGAGCATATTGTCGTTGAAATGTAAGTATCTCCGCAGCAGCTCATACAGGGAGTGCAGAATTATTAGGCAAGTTGTATTTTTGAGGATTAATTTTATTATTGAACAACAACCATGTTCTCAATGAACCCAAAAACTCATTAATATCAAAGCTGAATATTTTTGGAAGTAGTTTTTAGTTTGTTTTTAGTTTTAGCTATGTTAGGGGGATATTTGTGTGTGCAGGTGACTATTACTGTGCATAATTATTAGGCAACTTAACAAAAAACAAATATATACCCATTTCAATTATTTATTATTACCAGTGAAACCAATATAACATCTCAACATTCACAAATATACATTTCTGACATTCAAAACAAAACAAAAACAAATCAGTGACCAATATAGCCACCTTTCTTTGCAAGGACACTCAAAAAGCCTGCCATCCATGGATTCTGTCAGTGTTTTGATCTGTTCACCTTCAACATTGCGTGCAGCAGCAACCACAGCCTCCCAGACACTGTTCAGAGAGGTGTACTGTTTTCCCTCCTTGTAAATCTCACATTTGATGATGGACCACAGGTCTCAATGGGGTTCAGATCAGGTGAACAAGGAGGCCATGTCATTAGATTTTCTTCTTTTATACCCTTTCTTGCCAGCCACGCTGTGGAGTACTTGGACGCGTGTGATGGAGCATTGTCTTGCATGAAAATCATGTTTTTTTTGAAGGATGCAGACTTCTTCCTGTACCACTGCTTGAAGAAGGTGTCTTCCAGGAACTGGCAGTAGGACTGGGAGCTGAGCTTGACTCCATCCTCAACCCGAAAAGGCCCCACAAGCTCATCTTTGATGATACCAGCCCAAACCAGTACTCCACCTCCACCTTGCTGGCGCCTGAGTCGGACTGGAGCTCTCTGCCCTTTACCAATCCAGCCACGGGCCCATCCATCTGGCCCATCAAGACTCACTCTCATTTTATCAGTCCATAAAACCTTAGAAAAATCAGTCTTGAGATATTTCTTAGCCCAGTCTTGACGTTTCAGCTTGTGTGTCTTGTTCAGTGGTGGTCGTCTTTCAGCCTTTCTTACCTTGGCCATGTCTCTGAGTATTGCACACCTTGTGCTTTTGGGCACTCCAGTGATGTTGCAGCTCTGAAATATGGCCAAACTGGTGGCAAGTGGTATCGTGGCAGCTGCACGCTTGACTTTTCTCAGTTCATGGGCAGTTATTTTGCGCCTTGGTTTTTCCAAACGCTTCTTGCGACCCTGTTGACTATTTTGAATGAAACGCTTGATTGTTCGATGATCACGCTTCAGAAGCTTTGCAATTTTAAGAGTGCTGCATCCCTCTGCAAGATATCTCACTATTTTTGATTTTTCTGAGCCTGTCAAGTCCTTCTTTTGACCCATTTTGCCAAAGGAAAGGAAGTTGCCTAATAATTATGCACACCTGATATAGGGTGTTGATGTCATTAGACCTCACCCCTTCTCATTACAGAGATGCACATCACCTAATATGCTTAATTGGTAGTAGGCTTTCGAGCCTATACAGCTTGGAGTAAGACAACATGCATAAAGAGGATGATGTGGTCAAAATACTCATTTGCCTAATAATTCTGCACTCCCTGTATATTGGTCTAGGCATTGTTTGGGAGTATATAGGATTTGAACAAATTGGGTTGGTGCTCCAGTAAGAGCGGATTGATGGCTTCTTTATTATCCCCATGAGCACTGTAAGAGCCCAGAATTTTTTAAGTTCAGGGACATCTGTGGGATGCCAAGCATGCTCCCTGACTGTATAGCTACCTGGATTGGTCTCAGTAAATTGGCTAGCGTATAAATTAGTCTGGGAAACAATCTCCTCCCAGATGGTATCCCCTAAAAATAACTCCATATATTGTATAGGGGAGAAGTCAACCACATTCACATTAATGCCTGCATTGGCACTAAAAGGGGGTATGTTGGGCTCAGCTGACTGTGGAGGTACCCAGTCCTCCTCCACATTCGGCGTAGCAGGGGAAGCACAGCTTCTTTTAGCAGCTGGCTCACACACAGATGACATGTCACTAGACGTGTCGCTAAACTGACCTGGGTCAAAATCGGACGCAGTGTCAGTGGCGTCAGAGTCTGACACCAAGAAGGCATATGCCTCCTCCAAGCTGTACATGCGCTACATGTTTTACACTAACAGACTAAACTAACAAAATACTAAACACAAATTTTGTTTTTTATATTTTATATATATATATATATATATTTTATTTTATTTATTTTTTATTTATTTTTATTTTTTTACTAAAACAGACTAAAACAGTAATCCCTGAACTAACTCCTGTTAAAAGAATCTAATGGAGATTTGGGGGAAGGAAACTGACTGACTAAGACAGACTAAGACACAGATTTTTAAAATAAAGTTAACCCTTAAGGGCAAAAATAAAATACAGACAGTACAAATGCACTGTCTGTAACAGATCTGGCAGGGAAGGGGTTAAAAGGGAATTTTTATTCACTGCTGATACTTTTTAAAAGTCTGTGGAACACCTGCTGCAACAATATATCACAATCTCTGTCTCTCTCACTTCACAAAACGATACAGAGGAGAGAGAGGCAGAGATCACTGTCAAAGTGAGTGTTTGTAACACCCACTTTGACACCAGCCAATTGTGAGCGATCACGGATCACTCACACGCCACAATTGGCTGTTACTATCTGTCTGGGATGCCAGGCAGATAGTAACAGCGGGATTTAGGCGGAAGTGATCTCCGATTGGCAACGCAAAAATGCCGCGGACTGTCCTGAACCGTCCTCGGTCCCGAAGGGGTTAATCTTTATATTGATTTTTTTATTCATCAAGTGAGAAGTGAGAATAGTCATAAAAAGGTGGAGCAGTAAAAAATAAATACATCTATATTTAATAAATATATAATATATGAATATATAAAAATTTATTTTACTGCTCCTTCTTTTACTTTTATTGGTTGCTTTCGACAGTGTAATACTCTTGTTAGTGTACTGCAACATATATATATAGAGCTCCCCCGGGTCCTCCATCCCTCCCCCCGGCGGCCGTGTCTCAGTGCTTGTGGGGAGATAGTTTGTCTCTCCATTGGCCCATGAAGGCACACAGCAGGGCCGGCGCTATGATAGCGCTGACTCTGCATGGGCCGGCAAGGGAGATACACTGATCCCCAGCGGACTGTGTGCATGTATTCAGCAGTCTGTCTGTCTGTCTGTAAGTACCCCAAAGACCACATGGTGACAAACAAGAGTCTCTGGCAGTCTTCCCCATTCTATGCAAGCATTGGAGTTGTGTACCAACAAAAAAATATTTTACACATCTGTTCCTGCCCAGGACAAATTTTTGTCACAGTCCCGTCCTGCTGTAAATTCACCCCCTTTTTGCTGTAAGTCAATGATAACCTCTACTCCTGGCTCTGCTGCCCAAGAGGCAACTGAATGCTCAAAACTGATAAGAAAATATTATGAAAGTTTCTGCTTAGGAGCTTCTGGCTCTCTAGCTAAAGTTGTTATGGTAGGGAGTGGTGCTCTGCAGACACAAGGTAACAAGTCAACTCATTATAATGGCTTAATTACTTAAAGTGGGTGGGATTGCCAGGCCACTCCTGGCCCAAAACCAACACCACATGCTTTACTGGTTATGCTGCTTGGAGTGTTTCTTTAAATAACTCACATCATCCTACTCTTAATCCTCCTACCCCACACTCAATGTCGTTGTTAAAGGACCACTATAGTGCCAGGAAAACATACTCGTTTTCCTGGCACTATAGTGCCCTGAGGGTGCCTCCACCCTCAGGGTCCCCCTCCCACCGGGCTGGATGGCGAAGAAAGGGTTAAAACTTACCTTTTTTTCCAGCGCCGGGTGGGGAGCTCTCCTCCTCCTCTCCTCCCCTTCGGCTGAATGCGCATGCGCGGCAGGAGCTGCGCGCGCATGCAGCCAGTCTCATAGGAAAGCATTTACAATGCTTTCCTATGGACGCTGGCGTCGTCTCACTGTGATTTTCACAGTGAGAATCACGCAAGCGCTTCTAGCGGCTGTCAATGAGACAGCCACTAAAAGGCTTTAGAGGCTGGATTAACCCATTTATAAACGTAGCAGTTTCTCTGAAACTGCTACGTTTATAAAAAAAAAAGGTTTAACCCTAGCTGAACCTGGCACCCAGACCACTTCATTAAGCTGAAGTGGTCTGGGTGCCTAGAGTGGTCCTTTAATGTGACACAATGTGTATACTAGGACGTTCTATCAACATATAATACTCTCCTGACAATCGCCCTCCAACTTCCCTCATTATGGTCTGATGGAGCATTCAGAAAAGAGAAAGCTCGGTCAGTTGTAATTCTGACTATGAGTTTACATTGTCCCTCTCGTGTACCTTCCTTCTCTGTGTTTTGCTGCTGCTGCTGCTAATATGTGTTGGTATGATGTACATCAGTTCTCTGTGGAAATATAGCAGAGGTACTGAGTTCCCATTGTTTCCCATTGCACTAGCACCCTGCTTCCAGCCATTCAATAAGAGCACTATTTCTGGTTTTGCAGTCAGATTTCATCTCACATTTTGATGTCTAAGTTTCATGCTCTTATCAAAAAATTTCTTCTCGATGTGAACTCATTTTGTAGTCATAGTTGGGGTGCATTTAACTGATTGCTAAAGCCATGGTGTTATGACAGAAGTGTTTTTATCCCTTGTGAATTAGAACCTTTTTGGTTTTATTTGGCTGGAAATAAAGCTACGTGTTTTGGAAACCGTCCGGGAAACTGCTCCCCTTATTAACACATAGGTGCATTACCTTAATCTAGATAATGAGGATCTGCCACACAGGAGTTTGTTTATTCCTTTTTTTATATTTTCTCTTGTGTAAAGATAATTGACCCTATGAAGTGTATTCTTTCCCGAGGTACATCGCATATATTTCACATAGTCATTGCCGATGCAAGAGTTGTTGCTGCATATATATATATTGCAGGAATTATCACACACTTATTGTATTAATAACAGTCTATTTAAAAAAACAAATAAAATCCTGTTAAATTGCATGGTTCATAGTAAAATACTTTATAAATAAAAATGTAATATGTTGTCATCACGTGGACTCACGCACTTTAACCAAATCACCAATAATTTACAGAAATGACTAAACTAATATGTAGATATTCCTAATGCAGATAATGTATATGTCCAGGTAACAGGTGTCACCTATCTTATCACCTTTTGCAGTAGAGCAAGTCCCTTTGTGAGAGCTAATGTACTGTCTGTTTGCATCATGCAGGATCACAGAGACAGCATAGCGTGACTGCATTCATTATAAGTGAAAATGTGTGAAAACTAATCTATTTTCTAATTAGAGGCAGAGAGAGGATGCAAGGGCTTAAAACACTGTACAGTAATAGTGTAATTGTGTTCTGCTCTAGATCCTATTAGCTTCTGCTTGGCAAGAGCTCCCACCTGTGTCCTCTTGCATAACAGTGCCACCTACAGCCCTTCCTATTGTACACAGCATGCCAAGATTAACATCCCACTATCTAAGATTATTCTTAGAATTTATGTATCACCACCATATTACGCAGCATTGTACAATTATAGAATGGGAATGTCTGACAGTAAGTAAATCACATACAATAGAATACTGACAGGGACAACAGGCGAAGAAGGCCATGCTCAAACCAACTTACATTTAATTAGATTGAGAATAAACGGGATGAACAGGGAAGAGTTAGAAACAAGCAGTGAGTGAAAAGTGGTGATGGTGGGAAATGCATTATTGAATACCTATCTAAAAGAGGACTTCTGTTGTTCTCCTACATAGAAAAAAACATTTATTATGCAGTATGAATTACTTTCTCAATTGAGAATAAGCTTACTCCATTGGGGAGAGACAGAAGGGAATATATTTCCAATTTTATTGCATTCCATAGCCAGCATTGTTGTGTCTGAGAATATATGGCAAAATATGTGCAAACGTTGCACATGTTGACTGCGCCCTTTTTGTACAATCTGCAGTGTTTAGTATCAGAAAATTTTCTGAATTAATTTATATTTTATGAAATGCCGGGAACATTACAAATAACACTGATTTGTAAAGGACACTCTAAGCAACAAAATTTCACAGACCAATTTCTATCAAACAGTTATCAGTTTCGGAGAAATTACATTGTTTACCACATGTCACACCAGTGGCCACTAGAGGCTCTTCCTTCTTAAGACTTTCAAAACTCAAAAGTCAGTACAGTTAACATACAGAGCTTCCGAATGTCCAATGAAAATCATTAAATTGGACAAAAGTCAACATTATTAATGACGGCACTGGACTTGGATCCTCTGCAGTGAAGAGACTGTTCATGTGCTGTATTATTTTATTTTACTATAAAAATAAATAAATCAAAAACAAGTAGGAAGGCCCTGAATATAAACACCAACATTCTCAATTAAAAACCAAATATATTTCATTATTTTTAATGTTAAAACAATCCTTTAAAACTGTTAAATGACAATAATATTGTAACAAAAGACTCACGTAATGGTCATGAATTTGAAGAGATCATTTATAGTGAATGTAATGTTGAATTGCTCTGGTCATTTAATCCTACAAAGATATGTTGCTTATTGAGTTCCACCATATATACATTTCATAAACCACTATTCACAACAAATACAATGACTGTATAGTTGCATCATTTAAACTGCAGTAGTTTTGAAAGGCATTTTTGATTCTAATAACCAGTGCGTACATGGCATACTAGTACTTGGATGGCCAGTGGGAAGGGTATATACCTGTAGTGTTTTTTTCCCAAGACATAACTGCAGTTTTGAGACTGTTTGTACCATAGATAGTGACAGGGGAATTTAATGCACTATGGCCTGTACACAAGGCTTAGGGTGATATTTTGCTTGGTGTAATCCTTTAATGTATGGTTCATGGCTGATAAACAGCATCACTATGTCAAGGAAGCTTGCTCCCATAAAATACTGTATAAGTAACATGTTTGTTCTTTATTAACCACTATGCAATTAGGGAAATAGTAGCCAATTAGATATTGGGTTAGTTTGCACAGAACACATGATTTCATTGATCTCATATATACAGAAGTCTTGTTATTGAATCAATATATTCCCAGTGCTGGCTGGATCACACAGGTGCCAATACAATTAACATAGGTATTATTAAATGATATTATACAAAAATAATATGTTTAAAAAGGCACAATTTAAAGGCTAATAGCACATCAATTGTCTGGATGAATAATATCAATATTGAATCATTAGGATCTTACATTCCTAGATGTTTTAGCTCCCAATGAAGCTTTGTCATTCGAAATGCATTCAAAAGGCATGCAAAGCATTATAGGAGTTGTAGTTCAACAACATCTGGGGATCTACCTATTGGGCACATCTACTCTAGGTAAAGGATAACTCAGATTGTGTAAAGGTATACGATTTTTTCATCTATAACAGATAACCTGCACCTAGTGCTATATCAATGTATCTTTATGATTGTTTCAGGACCCATTCACTGTGTGAGGACACATCCTCGGAACTGCAACGTGTGATTAATTTGGATCCCAGAGGCCTTACAGAGTCACGCAGGAGCTCGTTTACTGGGAGAGGAGCAATGGCCAGGTACCTGATATATATATTTTTTAAGTTTTATTGGTATAAAACCCATAGTACAGGAATAAGACATGAAGTTACATGGTGGATAAATGAATACATGAAGGGTTACATGAGGCATGCATAAGTCCACGTTGTGAAGCCATAGGAGAATGGGTGATATGGTTGCATGGGGGGTGGTTACGCAGTTTTGAATCTCATCACAGTTAGGTCATCTATTGCCCGTCAGAATGTGTCTTCAGTCTTTACATAGGCGTAAATGAACCTTCAAATATGTAGATGTAACATGGTATAACATATAACCTTATAAACACATAGATGTGTGGGGGTTTATACGGAGACCAACTGGGGCATTTTTGGTCCTATGTCTTCAATTGGTGTGGTGACCCATGGGCTAGTCATCCGCTGGAGTTAGGGCTCAGGTTGTGTTGTGTCAGTTGGCCTTCTCCAATGTGTGTAGGGTGTGGGTGCTACCCTGTGTGGGGCGCGTGTTTAGAATGCGTAGTGTATCTTTTCTGACGATTTTTGCCGATAGTTTGTGGTGATATGAAAACGCCTCCCGTGTAATCGTTATCGGGCAGAGTGTTCACGGTGTGAGGTATGATTTGCCTTTCGGTGTGGGGTGGTGTCGGTGTGCAAGTTCGTCTCCTGTGTTTGTCAGCGTATTCGGTAACTTTTAGGATTGGAGGTGAAAATAGTCACCAAGTGAGTGGTCTCAATACGAGTGGGCAGCGGGGCGCACCCATAGGGATATTTTTTTATTCATTGTTCATACAGCACTCTTTTTCAAATCAAGTATTGAGGATTATTAAAAGCCTATGTTTTAAGGATATCCCTTTTTAAAGGTTACTCCAAGCACCACGACCACTTCAGTGATATCAAGTGGACATTGTGCCTGGAACCTGTATGTGAAGCATTTCACTTGAAACGCTGCTCATGCATGGTTTAACCTTTTTACTGGATTAGGTGTAACTCCATCGCTGGCAGCATCATATAGCTGTCATTAACCAGCCCAAGAATTCATGACTGGTTATTGTCAATCCTGTGCAAATTCCTATGCACAGAATTGCATTAATTGGCTGAGAGCAGTCAGCTGACACTCTCAGCCATTGAATGGATGGGATCGAGTTCTGCCTTCACAAGCTCTGCAGAAGCTGGATGTTGAAGCTGGCCGCCAGGAACCCAGGTAAGGGCACAAACTGTTGGAATAGTTGTTTCCCCCTTTGCTGTGAAACAGGCCAGGTCACTCCTAGCATAGCAATCACTACAGTGACCTTAAATTATTTTGGGTAATTTCCCAAGAATTAGATCTTGATGAATTCAAAGAGTGTATCAGGAATCAAATATCAGGATTCTATGGTCTCATTCAGAACAAAATAGAAAACATATTCACAATAACATAGTAAAAATGTATAACCATAAATTTGTGACATTGACCAATTAGTCATTAAATTCTGAGTACTAAATGAGGTATGACTTAGAAGGAAATGAACAATTATTTAGTGATATTGTAACTGTTCTTTAGATATTGTTCTCTGCAGTTTAGCTTTTATTTTGTTTTCCATTTAACCTGTGATGGACAGCTAATGCCTAAAATCACAGTGATTTGTACAAGTCCTGGGTCTGTACATACCTACTACTCTGGGGTGGTCCCACTGCACCAAAGTTGGCACATGACCATTATTAATTAAAAATTGGCGGCTGGAACACTCCTTGGTCTTCTCACGACCCAAGAACATTACCTGCTTACAAGCAACTTGGGATGTAGCAGTATTAGCCCAGAAAGTGTACACAAGACAGTTTGTTTAGAAAGACTGGCTAATAGCACCTTTTAAAGTACTTGAAGTGAAATAGTTAAAGTGTGTAAGGTTGAGGAGATAGAAATCCATTATATAGATCCAGATCGAACACAGACCAAGAAGGAATGATAGAATAACAGAGTTAGGTCATGTCGGGATCACTTACTTCTTACCTGAATCCCCCAGCATTCTCTATGATGCTGAACGCTCATGCACCGGCAGAGGCGGCTCTAGACTTTGCAAGGCCTTAGGCGAAAGTCAAACATGAGGCCCCCCATTTACACCATTAGTGAAAAAAATTGCCGCAGCTCCCTATGCCGCTGCGTTGTGAGCACTTTTACTGTAGATATGACATAAATTGCTAATCATTTGTATACGATTGCTGGGTATGGTTGTATAGTCTGACATTTCCCCACATATTCTAAATTCCTTAACATGTATATTATCACATATGTGTTTCCCTATGTATTTTATATGTATGTATGTATGTATGTATGCATATATATGTTGCTTGCAACTTTATCTTTGCATTGCCCATATCATACCACAACCACACTGCAGACACACGCACACATTTAAACACTAATACGCAAATACATATACACACTGATACATGCACATGCATTTACACACACACACAAACACACTGATGCACACATATTGACTAATACAGACATACAGTCACAATGTGTTTATCTGGCTGTGTGTATTTCTGAATGTGTCTGGCATTGTCTGTCTGTGTATGTGCCTGAGAGTGCGTCTGACAGTGAGTACCCTTGTATGTGAATGTATGTTTCTGTGAGCATGTGTATGTTTGTGTCTAGGACCGTATGTGTGTGGTAGCTGCTTGCGGTATTTTTTGTATATGGACTGTGGCCTTTGTGCATTTTGTCTGTGGTGACAGTGTGTGTGTGGGGAATGGTGACAGGGTGTGTGGAGGGAGGTGACAGGGTGTCGAAAGGGGAGACTGTGTGTGTGAGTGGAGGGGATGACAGAGTGTGAAATGACGTGAAAGAGAGTGGAGGGGGCTGACAGAGTGTGGAGAGGTGTGACAGAGTGTGGAAGGGGGTGACAGATTGTGGAAGGGATTAACAGAGTGTGAAAGGGGGTGACAGGTCGCTGAGGGAGGGATGGGTGACAGAGTTAGGGGGTGGCAGAGTGAAGGGTGGGCAGGTGGCTGAGGGAGGGTAGGAGGGGGTGACAGGGGGCTTTGCGATGAGGTGACAGAGTGAGGGAAGGTGGGGTGACAGGGGACAGAGTGAGGGTAGGTGGGGGTGACAGGAGACAGAGTGAGGGTGGTGACAGGTGTTAGAATTAGGGTAAAGGGGGTGACAGGTGGCAGAGTGAGGGCCACAGTGAGGGGGTGACAGTTGTCAGTGAGGGAGGGGCTCACAGGGGGCAGAGTGAGGGGGTGACAGAGGGCAGAGTCAGGGAGGGAGGGGGTGACAGCGGGCTTAGTGAGAGGATGACAGTGGGCTTGGTGAGGGGGCGACAGGGGACTTGGTGAGGGGGCGACAGGGGACTTGGTGAGGGGTGACAGGGGCTTGGTGAGGGGTGACAGGGGCTTAGGTAGGGGGTGACAGGGGACTTAGGAGTGACAGGGAACTTAGGAGTGACAGGGGGCTTAGTTAGGGGTGCCAGGCCCCAGTGATGGGGTGACAGGGGGCTGAGGGGGTGACAGGGGACTGAGGGGGTGACAGGGGACTTTGAGGGGTGACAGGGGGCTGAGGGGGTGACAGGGGACTGAGGGGGTGACAGGGGACTTTGAGGGGTGACAGGGGACTGAGGGGTGACAGGGGACTTTGAGGGGTGACAGGGGCCTTAGTGAGGGAGGGGTAATTACCTTTGCAGGTGTCCCTGGTGGTCCAGTGTCCTGGCTCCCTGGTGGTCCGGTGGGCCTCCTATCCGGTCTGCAGCTCCGCCGGGTGTGAGCTGCAGACCACGTGATAGGAGTCTCGCGATCTCCAGAAATCAGAGCGTTGCCGTGGAAACCCGCGGCAACGCTCTGATTGGCTGGGGATCGTGAGGCACTTCAGTCTGCAGCTCAGACACGGAGGAGCTGCAGACTGAAGGCTGGCTCTCCGGGCGGACCGAGGGGGCCTCGCACCCGGCGGCATAAAGGGCAAGCCGCCGGGTTCCCCCTGATGTCGGATCCTCGGTCATGGACCGAGGATCCGACATGTATGTCTGCCCTTGGGCGATTTAGGCGGCCGCGAGGCCTTAGGCGGCCGCCTAAATCGCCTAATTAGAGAGCCGCCTCTGTGCACCGGCACCACTGTGTTTTATGGGCAGCCAGATTCCGGTCTGAATTCACCAGACAGAATTTGGGTCTTATTGGAGAATGTTCTGGACCGAATTTGGCACACAGATATGACATTGACAAGTATGCTAATAAGAATTTCTACCATCCATGAATCATAAGGAATTCACTTATGAAATGGACCAATATAAATTAAACTCCTCCTGTATACTTACATTTCCCACTCCTTATTGCCCTGTTGTGGTCCTGGTAGCCAAATTGCAGTTTCCTTGTATCTCCTGTTCCTGGTTTCTGATTTTGTTTGTGTAGGTGTTTCTCCTGATCTCTGGTATCCTTTGACCTTGGTTTGCTAGAACATTTATTTGTATCTCTCCTGTCCTTGACCTCGGCATTCTAGCTGACTCTTATACTGTTAGTCTGGCCTCTCTAAAGACCAGTATCCTGTTTGTCTATTTATTGTGTTATAGCCTGTACATTTAGCCTGCACTCTGATCCTGACAGGTCAGGGAACAGGTCAGAATCCAGAGAGACAATAGTTCAGGTAAGGTACAAAGAGGCAATCCAGTATCAGGATCAAATCCAGGGGTCAGAATCCAGAGTAGTATGAATGTAGTGATGTAAAGTGCAGTTAAAACTATGCTAGGAGCACAGAAAGACTAAGCAACCTGCTTAGTCAATTCTGGGATTTTAGAAGTGGCAACTGATAGGTCACCATCCCTCCCCATCTGGTCTTCCTGTGCTGCCCCTTAAATTGTATATTACTTAAGATTGGCTGTCATGGCGAACATCACCAGGCAGCCAATCCGAGCATGAAAACTAGCTGCACTCCCATGCAAGGGTCAAGGTCATGTTGGAGTATGCCCTAGACTTAGGGAAGTATGTCTCTTTGACAGGTGCATGCCACAAAGGGCCGAGTGGTCCCCAGAGGGGTCAGCATTTGCATCCCAAGTTCTTACAGTTAAATTGGGGCTCCCACGAATTTGTGGCAGCCATTGTGAGACCTGGGAGAAGGTATGTTACAGCCTGACAAAGTGATTATTTGTTTTATTTGTTTACTCCAATGGGTCCTTAGATACAAGGATGAGGCCAAGTCTATGGGGACAAAGACACTCACCTTATTCAGTAGCAACAAGGCACATATTTACACAGGATAACATTTAAGGATGATTACGGAGACAATAGGAAATATGAACAGCACATGACATCATCTAGGGTACAGTTACAAATATTTCTTATATTTTTTTAGGTTGACAAGATTTCTAATTTCAATGCGAACCTGGGCAGTGCGACACCTAACCCGAGAGGACCAGCGACCAGATTCATTTCTGGAGCGTTTCAGAGGACCAGAACTAAAGGAAGTTACTAGCAGAAACAGCAACACTCAGCCACTACAGGAACATCATGAAAGACTCGAAAGAATTAACAGGTATATTAATTAATTAATTGATAGTAGTTGCTAAAAGCCAAGTAGCACCTGGTTACTTACCACCTATTGTTATTTGAGTATGAATTTCAACTACGTCATCTAGATTTAAAAATAAAAGTTAATGACTTCAAATTCTCAGTACATCCGACATTAAACTTATGTTGTATATTTAACAGTATTTAACTACTCAGATCTATCTATAACTATGATGTTTGTAGTTTTCAATAAATACATTCAATTTGGCAAGTAAAGTATATGTAAACACTAAGTGCAACATGCCCAGATGTTCGCAAATTAATCTCACATATGGGAGCCTTCTATGGTATTCTATGAAATTCCTATGGCAATTAATTTAAAAAATATGTCTTTTTCTTGATATACATTCAGTTTGCAAAATAGATAAAGCTAAATGGTGGTCAGTATCGGTGGAGGAAGATGTGAGTAACATTCAAATGTTAAATATAAGTGATGATCATGGAAACCTTTGTATTTCCAAATCACAAACCTCAACTGAATATTGGTATTAAAGGTGAGTATAATAGCTCCCTTTAGGCATTTTCATGTAAACACTGCCTTTTCAAAGAAAAGGCAGTGTTTACATTGTCCCTAGGAGGGGCCACTGGAGGGGCTTCCTGGCTCAGGACTGCACAGTAAGCCACCCTGCCGTTCAGCGTCCCCACGTTCTGCATGGAGACGCAAAATTTTCCTCATAGCGATGCATTGATTCAATTCATCTCTATGAGGAGGTCCTGATTGGCTAAAACAGCATTTGGCCCCTCCCCTGTGCCGATTTTAGCCAATCCTATGGGAAAGCCTTGGATTGGTTAAAAATCGGCCATTTTGATTATGTCACAAATGGGGCGGAGCCAACGCCGACAGGACGGGAATGGAAATAAGGTGAGTTTCAACTTTTATGGGGATCTAAGGGGGGGGCAAGCCACCTATATGGTGGTGTTACCATTATAGGGTCAGGAATACATGTTTGTGTTCATGACCCTATACTGATCCCAGGGGCGTTTTAGCCGCGAGGCAAACAAGGCTTTTGCCTTGGGCGGCATTTTTCAGTGGGTGGCTAACAGACATGCTGAGCGGGCGGCGCTGGGCTGGGCGGGCGGCTGGCGAGGGAGCTCTTCCTCTGAGCTGTCCGCTCAGTTCCCTCACGTGCCGCAGAGTGAGGCTGGGAGCCGGAATATGACGTCATCTTCCGGCTCCCAGCCTCACTCTGCGGCGCGCGAGGGAGCTGAGCAGACAGCTCAGAGGAAGAGCTCCCTCGCCAGCCGCCCGCCCAGCCGAGCCCCGCCCGCAGTCACTGGACCACCAGGGAGATAAAGAACCTCCCCCCCCCAGCATTCCCAAAGGTAAGGGGGGGGGTAAATTAAAAAAAAAATGTGTTAATGTGAGTGTGTGTGTGTGTCTGTTAATGTGTGTGTGTCTGACTGTGTGAGTGTGTCTGCTAGTGAGTTAGTGTGTGTCTGCTAGTGAGTTAGTGTGTGTCTGACTGTGTGTGTCTGTTAGTGTGTATGTGTGTGTCTGACTGTGTGTGTCTGGTAGTGTGTATGTGTGTGTCTGACTGTGTGTGTGTGTCTGTTAGTGTGTATGTGTGTGTCTGGCTGTGTGTGTCTGTTAGTGTGTATGTGTGTGTCTGACTGTGTGTGTGTGTCTGTCAGTGTGTGTGTCTGACTGTGTGTGTCTGTCAGTGTGTGTGTGTCTGTTAGTGTGTATGTTTGTGTCTGACTGTGTGTGTCTGTTAGTGTGTCTGTGTCTGTTAGTGTGTGTGTGTCTGACAGTCAGGCCTGTTTAGTGTGGTGTGTGTCTGACTGTATGTATGTGTCTGACTGTGTGTGTGTGTGTCTGCGTTAGTGTGTCTGTTAGTGTGTGTCTGTTAGAGTGTGTGTGTGTGTCTGTTAGAGTGAGTGTGTGTCTGTTAGGGTGAGTGTGTGTGTGTCTGTTAGCGTGTGTATGCGTATCTGTCAGTGAATGTGTGTGTGTGTATTTAGAAGGCGGGGCGGGGGGGAAGGGTTGGGTGGGCCTGGCGCGGGGGGTGGAGGGGCGCCTGAGTTTTGTCCTGCCTAGGGCAGCACAAAACCAGGATACACCACTGACTGATCCTTTAACAATGCTTACTTAAAGAAACACAAATATGTAGTAGTACATATTTGTACATGTGTAGTTCCCCCCCAAGGTAGGATATACTTACCTTATTTCACATGGCATGCTGGTTTTAATCCAAAGCTCCACTTCTTGGGCTGGAATCATCGAGATTAATGAGCTCAGCCAATCCACTGTTTCCCCATAGAGAGATGGCACATGCATGGCAAAATTTCATGCTACGCCGATCAAATAGTATCAGACCATCTGACTGAATAGCAAAGTTTAACTCGACTATTGGGCCGGGAGCACCTCTAGTGGCAGGAAGACAGCCACTGTAGGCATGTTAACCCTGTATTGTAACCATTACATTACATCCTGCAAAATGGCAATGTTTTCAGTTGCAGGGTAAAAGACAGGAACATGGCATCCATTATTGAGATCATTAAGATCAAGTTGTCTGGGTGCAGATAGGGTTCTTTAACAACTACTTTTTTACCGGCAAACATGAAAATGAGCACTTCTTTGCTACCAGGATTACTTCTTCAGCTGCATATAAAAGAACAGAACAATTTTAACAACAAATGCTTTAGGGAGCAGTCACGGTGAGTTCATGTACTCAACATTGAACTGTTGTGTGTTGAAAAATAAATTGCGAAATTTAGTTCTAAACATGCAGATTTGAACACATTCTTCAAATCATTTTTAGTCAGTGAAACAAAGCAGAAGACCGGAAGAACACAAATTAAATGAGTAATTTGTTCTTCTCACATTCAGATTTCTCACTCTAGATGATTGCTGGCTATAGCTCAGGCCTTCATACACAAGGAATGAGAAGTGGAAAATTATCCTTTACCAATAAAGATTTGTGAATAATTGTGTATGGAACCTTTAAAATGTAAATAGGAAACAGTGCAGCCCATAGTTGTCTCCCATGTTATTTCTTCCAAAATGCCGGGTATTTTACTGTGATGGTGAAAATTAAACGTGAAAGGTGGAAAAATTGGTTTCATCTGAATCTGTGACAAAATAAAATATGTACACAAGTGCACGCAGATACACATACACTTAAAGGACCACTACAGACACCCGGATCACATCAGCTCAATGAAGTGGTCTGGGTGCCAGATCCCTCTAGTTTTAACCCTACAGCTGAAAACATGTTTCACTGAGGGTTAATCCAGCCTCTAATGGCTGTCTCATTGACAGCCGCTAGAGGAGCTTACGTTATTCTCACTGTGAAAATCACAGTGAGAAGATGCTGAACGTCCATAGGAAAGCATTGAGTAATGCTTTCCTATGGGCGGTTAGAATGCACGTGCGGCTCTTGCCACTCATGCGCATTCGGAGCTGAGAGGCGGATCGGGGCGGAGAGATCCCCAGCGCCAAGGGAGTACGGCGCTGGAGAAAGGTAAGTGCTTAAGACACACACTCTCATGAACAGACGCATACACACTAGCTAACAGACACACACACTCTCACGAACAGACGCATACACACTAGCTAACAGACACACACATTTACTGACAGACACACACTCAGATATTGACATATATACACGCTCACTGACAGACACATACACATTCACTTAAAAAACACATGCTCACTAACAGACGCACACAAACTAACACATTCAGTAACAGACACACACAGTACCACACTCACTGACACACTCTAACACACTCTAACACACACACACTTTTTTTTTAATTGAATCCCCCAGCCTCCTTACCTGTGGGAATGCTGAGGGGATTCCCTGGGGTCCAGTGGTGTCACCGGGCGGTAGGCAGGCGCGTGAGTGAGCACTCTCCCCGCAGTGCTTCCTGTTCAGCTCCCTCGGGCGCCGCATACTGATGCCGGAGCCGGAAGATGACGTCATCTTCCGGGTCCGGTATCAGTGCGGTGCGCGAGGGAGCTGAAGAGGAAGCACTCAGAGAGTGCTCCCTCGCCTGCCCGCCGGGTGACACCAGGGCCAGCCTCAGGGGGACCCTCAGGCGGCCAGCTCCTGGGCCCCCCAGGAGAAGAGGCTGGCAACAGTGGCATACATACCGGGTCGCAGGGCGGCCGGGCCCCCTGGTGGGCCCGGTCGCAGCCGCCACCCCTGCGACCCTGGTATGTACGCCACTGGCTATTGGAATTCGAGGAATGAATCACTGATTGATTGCAAATTACAATTTAAAACCAAATGCACTGAATATTCTACTGAAAGTCCTTTGCTGACAGATTCATGTTCATGTGGTCTTCTGCTACCTCAGTCCCTAACATATGATACTTCTAATAAGTTTGAATAATTGGACTGAAAAAAGTCTGTTAAATCCCTTTTTTTTTTTAAAAAGTAATTCTTTTTTTTTGTGATGCATAGATACAGACAGGCTTGTCGTCAGGGCCGGACTAGGAAGAAAATTCGGCCCGGGCATTTTTTAGTTACAGCGGCCCACTTAAAAGGGGGCGGGCCATATAGGGTGTGTTTTGTCATCACCAATGACAAGCACGCCCCATCACAAAGTGAGCATGTTGGTTCAACTCTCTTCCAGGGCAGACCATGCGCAGAGCTCTGCTGAAGAGCTCTAGCATGATAAAAAGACACTGTATTTGTTCTGCACAGTGCAAGCAAATTTAATAACATGCTTGCACTGTGTTTGCTTGAAATTTGTCTCTGGTGTCTCCATAAATGGGATACCATGAGACAAAAATGCCAGGAAAGAGTATTGTGCAGTATGTGTGCGAGGGGGCTGTTTGTGTGTGAGGGTGCTGTGTGTGTGTGTAAGGGGTGTAGTGTGTGTGCAAGAGGGGTGCAGTGTGTGTGTGAGGGGTGCAGTGTTCGTGTGCTGTGTTTGCGTGAGGGTGCTATGTGCGTATGAGGGTGCTGTGAGTGTCATGGGTGCAGTGTGTGTGTGTGTGAGTGAGTGAGTGAGTGAGGGTGCTGTGAGTGTCAGGGGTGCAGTGTGTGTGTGTGTGTGTGAGGGTGCTGTGAGTGTCAGGGGTGCAATGTGTGTGTGAGTGAGGGTGCAGAGTGTTTGTGTGAATGATTATATCCCCCCTCCCTTCTTACCTTCATCCTGTGAGGGGGGGGGATCATGCTGCTGCCATCCCTGGTGGTGCTAGTGATGAGTGAACTTTAGTCTGTGGGGCTAGAGTTCACTCTCGGAAGACCTGGAGCATTGCCATGGCAACACTCCGAGTCTCGCAAGAGGAACCTGTCTCCATCCCTCTCTCCCCCGCCGGCGGCCGCAATAAACTGCATGTAGGCCGATGAGGGAGATCTATGATCTCCCCACCGGCCCATCATGGAATGCAGCAGGGCCGGCGCTCGGATAGTGCCGGCCCTGCATAGACCGGCAGGGGAGAGTCGGCCTCGGTGCTTCGTTAGGTGCTTCTTGTTGCTGGGGGGTGTATGTGGTTGTGCAGCTTTCTCCAGAAATTGGTAAAGATCTTGTCGAGCTTAGTGAGTATGTCAGCTGGCTCGCAGCGATGATCTGGGAGAAATGTGGAGTATGCCATCAGAGTTATTTACCGGTCGAGATGTCCCGAACAGTTCGCCGGCGAATAGTTCCCGGCGGGCGAACATATGCGATGTTCGGTCCGCCCCCTATTCCATATCATTGAGTAAACTTTGACAACCCCCCCACCTGCCGCTCGGGGGTGGGGGTTGTCAAAGTTTACTCAATGATATGGGGGGGGGGACCTACTGTCCTCCCCCCGGCCCCCACACCTGAGCGGTGGGTGGGGGCCCTAAAAAAAACAATAGAGGGGAACTTCTGTCCCCCCCTGACCCCCACCCCTGAGTGGTGGGTGGGGGCCCTAAATACTAAGAGAAGGGGGGACCTAAGGTCCTCCCCCCTGGCCCCCACCCCTGAGCGGCGGGTGGGGGCCCTAAATACTAGAAAGGGGGGGACCTAAGGTCCTCCCCCCTGGCCCCCACCCCTGAGTGGAGGGTGGGGGCCCTAAATACTAAAAAGGGGGGGGACCTAATGTCCTCCCCCCCGGCCCCCACCCCTGAGCGGTGGGGGCAAATAAATCACAATGGGGGGGGACCTAAGGTCCTCCCCCCTGGCCCCCACCCCTGAGCGGCGGGTGGGGGCCCTAAATACTAAAAAGGGGGGGGGACCTAAGGTGATCTGGGAGAAATGTGGAGAATGCCATCAGAGTTATTTACCGGTAGAGATGTCCCGTACAGTTCGCCGGCGAATAGTTCCCGGCAAACATCGCATGTCCTCCCCCCTATACCCCTGAGCGGCGGGTGGGGGCCCTAAATACTAAAAAGGGGGGGGACCTAATGTCCTCCCCCCCGGCCCCCACCCCTGAGCGGTGGGTGGGGGCAAATAAATCACAATGGGGGGGACCTAAGGTCCTCCCCCCTGGCCCCCACCCCTGAGCGGCGGGTGGGGGCCCTAAATACTAAAAACCTAATGTCCTCCCCACCGGCCCCCACCCCTGAGCGATGGGTGGGGGCAAATAAATCACAATGGGGGGGACCTAAGGTCCTCCCCCCTTGCCCCCACCCCTGAGCGGCGGGTGGGGGCCCTAAATACTAAAAAGGGGGGGGGACCTAATGTCCTCCCCCCCAGCCCCCACCCCTGAGTGGCGGGTGGGGGCCCTAAATACTAAAAAGGGGGGGCACCTAAGGTCCTCCCCCCCGGCCCCCACCCCTGAGCGGCGGGTGGGGGCCCTAAATAAAATGTGTCCCCCCCCAGGTGACTAGGGGTCCCCAAACCCCTAGTCACCCCCTCTCCCCCCAAAAAAAATTAACCCCCTACCTACCCCCCTCACCCTAAAAATAATGAGGGGGGGACCTTTAACTAAGTACCTGTAAAAAAATAAAATAAAACTTACCATTCAATGTTTTCTTTCTTCTAAATCTTCTTTTTTCAGCCCCAAAAAAGGCCAAATAAAAAACCATAATAACCGACGCAATTAAAAAAAAAAAAACGAGCGCAAAAAAAATAATCCATCTTCACCCGGCAAGGGCTCCGCGCAGACTGAGCTCTGCAGGGCGGGGGAAGGCTTATAAAGCCTTGCCCCGCCCTGCAATTAGGCTCAGAGCACTCTGATTGGTGGGTTTAAACCATCCAATCAGAGTGCTCTGACAGGTAAATGAAGAGACTGACAGGTAAGTCTCTACATTTACCTGTCACAGCACTCTGACTGGTTGGTTTGAAATCCACCAGAGTGCTCTGTGTCATTTTACACAGCATGGGAAAGTTCTTTGGAATTTTCCCACGCTGTGTAATTTGACTCATAACACTCTGATTGGTGGATTGAAAGTAACCAATCAGAGAGTTATGAGTCAAATTACACAGCGTGGGAAAATTCCAAAGAACTTTCCCCCACCCAAGATTTATTTGCCCCCATCCACCGCGCAGGGGTGGGGGTCGGGGGGGAGGACAGTAGGTCCCCCCCCTCATTATTTTTATGGCCCCCACCCACCGCACAGGGGTGGGGGCGGGGGGGAGGATAGTAGGTCCCCCCCCTCATTATCTTTATGGCCCCCACCCGCCGCCCAGGGGTGGGGTCCGGGGGGAGGACAGTAGGTCCACACAGGGGTGGGGGCAATAGGTTGTTTTTTGTTTTTGTTTTTTTTACAGTGAGCAGCCACTGGCTGCTCACTGCTTACTAGACATGCCCCTACTCGCTGCATAGCGAGTAGGGGCAGAATTTACTAATACTAAGTAATCTTTACTTAGTATTAGTAAATGTGGCTGAAAGACCAGTTTAGGTCTTTCAGCCTTTTAGTAGATAGCTCTCTAATACCGTGGGAATTAGGGAGTTATCTACTAAGCGGCTGCAAGATGCAGCTGCGGATCGGAGTTTGCATGCCACAGTCCAGGTGTTAGTCCCCTTGAAACAACTTTTCCATCACTATTGTGGCCAGAAAGAGTCCCTGTGTGTTTTAAAATTCGCCTGCTTATTGAAGTCTATGGCGGTTCGCGGGTTCGCGAACATTTGCCGAAATTCGCGTTCACCGTTCGCGAACCGAAAATTTCATGTTCGCGACATCACTATTTACCGGTACCAGATATCACTGGTTCAGAGCTGTGGTGTTGTTCAGGTATGGCAATAGGGCTGCCAAGAGGTGAACTATGATCACCCCCACTGGTCCAGAGAGGGGGAAATGGGGCCACAGATAAATTCAGCGTGTGTCCAGGCTTTTGCAGATTTGGAAAGCGGCCTTTCCTCCTGTCCAACAGAATAGCTGGGCCTCACTTTTTCTCCTGGATTTACTGTGCCAGTCTCAGTTTTTAGCTGCTCCCGACTTGATCCTTCAAGTCAGGACTCGGGTTAGTTTCCACTGGGAACAAAATATAAATGCTGGCTGGCGGTAAATTAACCCCTTAAGTACACATGACATGTGTGACATGTCATGATTCCCTTTTATTCCAGAAGTTTGGTCCTTAAGGGGTTAAGTAAGATTGGCGACTACATGTGGAGCTCATGTAGAACACGTCTAGCCGCCATTAAGGTCAGACCCTGGCCCCCAAAAATCCCTCTTATGTTGGTTCTTCAACATAAGGATAGAATAAAGCTTGATATGTGGTGATATGAAACTAGAGAGCTCGTAGTGCTGCAAGCCTCCTAACTGTTCAGCTTTCGATGGAACAGTCTGTATTTTTTTTTAGGATCCTATTGCACCATCTAGATTTTAGTTTTCTGGTGTCCTGCATCCAGGGAGATCAGGGAATCAGGCAACTGACCCAAGGGAGCACAGTGCAAATGCAAATTTAGACACACATTCACGGTCCAGTGAGTGCTAGAACAAGGTAGAGAATACCGTAGCAGTGTTCTCTGCATGGTCATGTATGTTGGGGGCTGTACAGTAGGCTATCTGTAAGCCTGGCTTAACACCAGGTTGAATTGCCTCTAAAGTGGGCAGGCCTGTCTATTATGGACATGGCCAAAGACACAAGTTATTGACACCCTTTGCAGGTCTGCTGTAACATTATTATGTTTTCAAAACTGAAAAAGTGATATTCTGTTACTTTATGTTATGCAAAGTAAAGACAGTGCCAGAGAAAGTTTAGCAAACACTATACTCAAATGGAAACATAGAACTATTCTATTCTATATGGTCTGCATTTTCATTTCAAATTAATATTGTATAACTGTAGGGAAAATGGATAAAAATGTGACATAGTGTAAACAAAAAAAATATAGCTTATACATTGTTCTTGTTAAATTGCAAATGTACAAAAATAATCTAAAAAATAGCTTTTGTAGTGCTGTTTAGATTGTTGTTCTTTATCACTATGCTGTGGTTAAAATTTTGAAGATAGACAACATCCTCAAAGAACATGGTAGCATTACTCAATTCATGCATGAACCTCCACACATGGATTGGTTGATTCCTGGTTAATCTCTCAAAATGTTAATTTGCTATCTCTATCATGTAGCTTTATTGAAAGCTGTGGTCAACAATCAGGTGAAGTCCTAAATGCACAAAAAGTTTAAGACTGTGGTCCAGGTTTCCCGGTGTGGTGGTCCCCTGCATTGATCTCCAGTCTATTTTTATTTTTAAATGATGATATAAAGGTACTGCAGTTTTAAATATCTTGGAAAGTGATGATGTGTTTGGTGTTCCCTGTGTGGGCCTGACCGATGTATACTTTTGGATAGCTAAATAGAGGTGGAACCTCACAACATCAGCTCCCCTCTATAATTAGACCAGTGGCATACATGCCGGGGTCGCAGGGGGGAGTATGTACACCAGTGTGGCCAGCCTCTTCTCCTGGGGGGCCCAGGAGTTGGCCACCTCAGGGCCCCCCCGAGGCTGGCCCTGGTGTCACCTGGCGGGCAGGCTGGTGGGCGCGCTGGGCGGAGAGTGCTCAGGGGAAAGTGCTCCCTCGCGTGCCTGCCAGCCTGCCCGCTGACCGGCCACCCAGCAACACCACTGGACCTCAGGGAATCCCCTCAGCATTCCTAAAGGTAGGGAGGCTGGGGGATTACATTTTTTTTTTTAAAACGCGTGTGTGTGTTAGTGTTAGTGTGTGTGTGTGTTAGTTTTTGTGTGTCAGTGAGTGTGTTACTGTGTGTTTGTTACTGAGTGTGTTAGTTTGTGTGCGTCTGTTAGTGAGTGTGTATGTGTGTCTCAGTGAGTGTGTATTTATGTCTGTCACGGAGTGTGTGTCTGTTAGCTAGTGTGTATGCGTCTGATCGTGAGAGTGTGTGTGTGTGTCTTCAGCACTTGCCTTTCTCTAGCACCGGACTCCCTTGGTGCTGGGGATCCCTCCGCTCCGATCCTCCTCTCCGCTCTGAATGCGCATACGCGGCAAGAGCCGCGCGCACATTCAAACCGCCCATAGGAAAGCATTACTCAATGCTTTCCTATTGACGTTCAGCATCTTCTCACTGTGATTTTCACAGTGAGAATCATGGAAGCTCCTCTAGCGGCTGTCAATGAGACCGCCACTAGATACTGGATTAACCCTCAGTGAAACATAGCAGTTTCTCTGAAACTGCTATGTTTTCAGCTGCAGGGTTAAAACTAGAGGGACCTGGCACCCAGACCACTTAATTGAGCTGATGTGATCTGGGTGTCTGTAGTGGTCCTTTAAGTGTATGTGTATCTGCATGCACTAGCGTACATACCGCGGTCGCAGCCCTGCGACCCCTGCGACTAGGTGCTCGCCACCAGGTGTTGCGGCCACGGCCCACGCAGAGTAAGCGTGGGGGGGCCCACGGATCAGTTTTCGCACCGGGCCCCATGGATTGTGTGTACACCACTGAATTAGACTGTTGTGTTTATGTATATATGTTTAAACTGTCTGTACTTTACGAGAGGACTCGTGCTGCTTATATTTAATAGTCTTGTTGGGTCTAAGATGACCTTTGGAAAGAAGTGTTGTAAGAACAAACAGTCCCTATATTTAAACAATAACGTTAATGACAGACCATATTAGAAAACTAAACATAAAAAGAACATGTAATCAGAATTAAGATCAGAATTGAATTATACAAAAAAAAAAAAGTTTCAAGATTCTTCATATAGGTCTGAGCAGCAATTTACTGATTATGGTGCCCCCAAGATAATAACGTACCTTAAATAACAGTGCGCTGTTACACAGGATGTAAGGTTAGTAATGTTCTGACATTATTAATTCACTTAGTGTTAAGTTTAATGATAGTTTTTTTTTGCGTTTTATACTGTTTATATTTGATTTTGAAGGCTTCTTTTTTGTGCTCAGTCTTTGTGTTTTCTTTTTATTGATAGTTTTGTCTTGTGCTTCATTTCTTTGTTTCTTTTTGATTTCACTCACAAGCCATTGGGTCTTTGCCAGTTATAACATCAACAACAGCAACAACACAGAAGAGTAAGTCAGTCCTCATTATTCTCATAGGATGACTCAAGATCCCTAAACCCTACTTGTGAAGTTTGGTTAATGATGTATCTTGGTAGTTTTAAATGAATGTTAGTTTAGATAGCCAAGTATATTTCCTAAAGATAGATTGTAACACCCTCTGACCCTTTTAGCATTCTCTTTAGTGTTAATTAGCTCCCATCCATCTGTTATTTCAATATTTTATAAATTGTGTTTGTGTGAGAATTGTGACCATTATTGCATATTATCTATAAGACATCATTTTTGCAGACTCTAGAATAAAACACATTATTATTATTTTATGTACCTTTTGTAAAGAAAAACAAATGTTTTACTGAAATAATTCCATTAGTTTTCAAGTACATAAAATGCACAATATTACTCATAAATGCTTTCGCTTAAGTTCCAGATATAAAAGAAAAAGAAAGAAAGGCTCAGTCCCGGGGTACGAATTGTGGAATGGCACAATCAGTACACTTTGAAAAAAATGTAAACTAGAATAATTTAATGTAGAAACATTCCAATTTACCTCCTCCAATTTCATCCTAGAGTTAAGTAGATAAATCGGCAGGCAAACCTTGTAAAACATGGAAGCAAGTTCATTGTAGAAAGAAGAGCACTTGTGTTATGTTAGTAATAAAAGCTACAGAGTTTCCCTAAGCTTTTGCCGGTTCTCGGCATTCTCATATTATCAGTTTTTGTTTCTATGCATTTGCTTAGGCTCTCCCCAAGTTAAAACGGTAATCCAGGCATGGACCCTGTGCTCACTGTGCCTGGAGGGGTATCAGCTATACCTCGCTGACGAGGTCCGAAGAAGGTTGCTGTATCTCTTGTGCAGAGGGAATTTGCCAACATTTTGGTTCTGGACTGCCCTTATGGGTGGGATCAGTCTGATGTGCAAATGGTTCTCTTTGTAATGGCACAAGTGAACAAACATTTTTGAGACCTGAGCGGGGATTTACCGAAGGGCATGCTACTGAGTTTCTCTAAGCTTTTGTCCATTCTCAGGGTTCGAATATTCTATGTTTTTCTTGTTAGTAATATTGTAAGAAGCAGTTACATTGCAGTGATGCAGTAGTATAAATATATATTCTTCAAATATTGGAGGCACTCGCAGGACTTTGTTATGAAAAAGTAAAAAAGTTTTTGATTGTGCAGCGTCAACGTTTCGGACCCACTCGTGGTCCTTTCTCAAGGTCTTGAGAGGACCACGAGTGGGTCCGAAACGTTGACGCTGCACAATTAGATTTTTTTTTACATTTTCATACTCCTTTCCAATATTTAAAGAATGTATTATAGTTCCACTGTGGAGCACCGAGGCTATATTATATAATTGCTTGAGAGGGTGGAAATGAAATCTGCGATATAAAGCCTAGACTGATCAGTTATACAATTTATACAATGTGCAATAAGGTAAGAGCCGTTTTTGTGTATGTGTGTGTGTGTATATATATATACACACACACACACACACACACATACACAAAAACGGCTCTTACCTTACTGCACATTGTATAAATTGTATAACTGATCAGTCTGGGCTTTATATCGCAGATTTCATTTCCACCCTCTCAAGCAATTATATTGTGATATCAGTAGGGATGAAGCAGTGCCCCTTCCCTGATACAAATCCTATTGATGCTCACGAGTGACATTTTGCTCCAATTATGCCAGTTTTCAGTAAGCATGTATTAATTCAAAGCTGACCAGCAATTAAACTCTTAAATGCTTCTTGAAAGCTGACTTAATTCTTGCAGATTGCTTCTCTGAGTCAATGATATGCGTTCAGCGTTGCAAGGGATGCAGTGAAGCATATCTACAGGTTCTGCAGAGAGAAAAATGGAGAATTCAACAGCTACACAGACGTACAGCACCAGGGATGCCAAGCAGGGGTAAGTGTTTAAACTAAACACTTATTTCCTATTCACAAGTCTTCCATGCGTGAAAGGATAGAAAACCAACTAAATGCGTTTAATACCACGACTCTTTATTTGCTTCCGTTCATCTCAAATAGGTTTTCACTCCCAGACACAGATCAGCGGCAGTTACACTCTTAAGCGGTACCTGCTTTTTTATTATAATGTATTTTAACTCAATGTGTTATGCATTTTTATATTACATTACACTTTTGAGTTAGGGTTAGTGTTAAGGTAGTGTGGGTGCTAATGGTTTGGGAAAGGGTTAATGCTTAGTGGTAGTGTGGTGTGCCTGAGATTAGTAGGAGTTACAGTTTTGGACAGCAACCATTTCAGCTACTACAATTAAAATGGCAGCAGGTGCTGCTCAGGAGTCCAACTCCCACTAATCTCAGGTAAACTGACTGTGATGTGTGCTTAATCACTGTTTCATTACAGAGGAATTATTGCATGCATAACATCACCATCCATACCGTACTTTATTATAGAACATGATCACGTAATATGTATCAATAACAAATACAACAAACATATACTATAGCTAATCTCCATAAATCAATGAATAAGACTTGTCAAACATCAGGTGCAAACAATGCATTTTCTAAATAATGGTCACACATTCCACAGCTTAGACTTGTGGAAATTCCTCCTCTACCCCTCCTTCCAATAAAGGGCGATTTCCTGTTAATATACTGTATTGGGCAGCACAAAGAAAGAAGAAAAACCAGCGAATGACACCAACAAACCAAAACAAGAGGACAAAAAAGATGATAAAAAGGAAAATGAGTAAGTCTTCTGAGATATTGCTGTAGATTCCACTCTTCATTCGCATTATTATTGAAACAAAATGGCATAAATCCTAATTTGTGATATTCTTCCCTAACTTAAAGTGACTTTGCAAGTTCTTTTAGAAAAGTTGGTTCTGATGCATTAGCCGCACACTTTCATTCTGCCCAACACATATAGTTTGCCCTTGACTTGAGACAATAAGGGATTTTGCAAGACCATGTCTGTCAAAAAAAACGAGAGAACACTTCCATCATGTACAAATAAAATCAGGAACATTTTAAAATGACCTGAACTGTAGACCAGAATCTTTTGTATATAAATCATTTTGACAGTTTGGGGATACTTCTCAGACTGGCACAGGTAGATGATTCCAAGGCCGAATAATTCTCATGTTGGCACTTATTGCTTTTATCATTGCCCCATTTCTATAGGTGACTTATAGGCTTGATTTCTACTTATATCCCAGCAAAACTGAGAGTCACAACATTGCTTGGCTAAAGGAGTGCAGGTGAGGTCAATAACTGCCTAAAATAGCGAATACAACAAATATTCCAATTAAACATATATTCTAATATGAAATAGCATTTACCCCAAAAACACACAGTGATAAAGCAAACTATGATTTATAGAATGACACTATATCTCAATATATATATACTAAATAATTATTCTAGCAGAGTATATCCACATAACAAATCTAAAAAAAGAAGACAGAATGTTTTAATGCAAATGGTAAAAGGAAAACGTACACCATGTAAATGTCTTAAATAATGAATCCCCACAGCCATATATTGCTCTGACCATGTGTTGTTCTTCAGGATATGCACTTGTGCCACATAGTTTATGATGTCCATCTATGCTGTAACTGTACTATTTATATGATTTAAACAAATCTGCACTAACTGTATATTAATATGCTCGGAAAAATGAGATGATGACTAAAACCAGAGTATTAACAATATCATAATTTATATTTGGATAGTACAGTGTTAAAAAAAACCCCACACCAATTAAATGAGTATATATGCGATTCATCATGAAATATGCAGTTTGAATTATACTTGTGATTATGAGACTTAAAGTGAAATTCAGTTTCTTTTTGGTATTACATTTTTTCCCCCCGTAAAGTAATTACATTAGTTCCAAAGGAGCTTATTATATATAGATTGATGACAGATCTACATTTTCTAAAAAACTTTTTTACTCGCCATCTGCTTAAGGCATTTGTCATAAATTTGCCAACCAGCAGTAATGCTAAATAAATGTAGTTTTGTATGCAGACACATTACATATGAAACTCAATTAAACAGTATCATAATCGTATGCTAATAGTTTATAATTCTTCAGAAAGATATTTTTTGACAGGGCAGTTAAAGTTTTTGTATGTAAAGTGGGGTAATAAGTGGAGGGGCCTGAGTGAATTGTTGCCAGTATTAAATTAAGTCTGCTGAATATTTTGCATTGAGATCTTTTTTTAAATGGCACTTCATTTGTCATGTGAGCGTCATAATAAGGGTTTAGTAATGTATGCTGTTAATGACATAAAATGTTCCAATCGCCAATTGAACTGATGTCACTTTGCTCCTATTGGTTTTATTGTAGTTTATTTTAATGGGCTTTTAAAGTAGTTATAGTAGTTATTAATAATTGTTATTGTTTGCAGAGGACTCAAAACTCTGTAAAGTAATACAATGTGAGCAAGATATTACTTTGCTGCAGAGGGATTTAGATAGACTGGGGGACTGGGCACTCAAATGGCAGATGAAATTTAATGTAGAAAAATGCAAAGTTATGCACTTTGCCGTAAAGAACGCACAAACAACGTATACCCTTAATGGAAACGAATTAGGGATAACAACACACGAAAAGGACTTGGGAATTGTTATAGACAACAAATTATGCAACAATGTGAAATGTCAATCAGTAGTGGCAAAGGCCAGTAAGGTATTGTCATGCATGAAAAAGGGCATTCATTCTCGGGACGAGAATATAATTTTGCCTCTTTATAAATTTCTGGTAAGACCACATATTGAATATGCTGTGCAATTTTGGGCACCTGTTCTAAAGAAGGATATTATGGCACTAGAAAAGGTGCAGAGGCGGGCTACAAAATTAATAAAAGGAACGGAACATTTTAGCTATGAAGAAAGGTTAACAAATTTAAACCTCTTTAGTTTAGAAAAAAACGTTGCCTTAGAGGGGATATAATAACATTATACAAATATATCCAGGGCCAATACAAACCACTGTGTGGAAATCTATTCACAAACAGGACTATACATTGGACATGAGGTCATGGGTTTAGACTGGAAGAAATAAGATTTAGTCTAAAGTAAAGGAAAGGTTATTTTTACCATAAAAACTCTCAGAATTCTCTGCCTGAAGAAGTGGTCTTATCAGAGTCCATACAGATTTTTAAACAGCAACTAGATGCATGCTTGCAAAAACAGAATATTCAATTGTATAGTTTTTTTTTTTTTTTAACTGTAAGGTAATAGCTTCTTGATCCAAGGATAAATCTGACTGCCATTCTGGGGTCAAGAGGGAATTTTTTTTTTTTTTCTGCGCCTTCTTTTGAATTAACAGCGAAAAACAGATGTAAGAAAGGCTGAACTTGATAGACACATGTCTCCTTTCGGCCTATGTAACTATGTCAGCACTGCAAGGTGCCACAACATTTCAAAGATAGGTTAATGTAAGCCGCATTGTATGGCTTAGATCCTTTATTTCACGTTTAAATGGAGCTGTGAAAATTGCAACTTCTAAATGCTGACCAATGGAGCTACAGAAAGGTGAAACTACAGCACCATTATATAATAGTAAATCACTGTTTGGTACAACAGAGTAAAATCAAAAGTGGTTCAGCGGTGTATCCTCTAATCCTTCTAGACACTGAAGGTGCGGTGGGCACTAACTCAGAACACCCTAATCCCAATGTTTTCCATATAATCTAACCTGATTACCCCCTAACCTAAACTATGCTTTAATTGTAACTCTAAGTATCCCTGAACCCATACAATAATAACAAGGTTACGAAAGGCATTGAACCAACACTATGCCCAGCATTTGGAAGGTGCTCTTTTTAGTGCATCAATTTTCAGGATACTTCCGAATATGTTATTAGGATGTTTCCTGTAGTGCAGACATGTCAAACTCGCAGGCCGCGGCGAGGGAGCACTGAGTGTAAGCTTTCCCTGCTCAGCTCCCCACAGTGATTTGAAGTGAAATCTCATATGAAGCTTCTTATGGAAACATTATGGAATGTAAACATACTCTGGTGAAGTATTGTAGGGTTTATTCTTTATAAGCTTAAACATATTAAAATGAAAGTCGGAAGTGATTAGAAGATGCTACATACAAAGGTGCCAATGATTTAATTGGCATTGTTATTTTACAGTGGGGATCACTGATCTTCACTGATCTTCAGTTTGAAGGCCAAATCACGCATATTATCTCTTCAGTTTGTAATTTACATGTAACATTACAATGGCTAAAAATGTATTTCAAGCTATATCATTTTACTGCAATATTATAATTAATGGTTATTATGTTCATGTTTGTACACGATGAAGGTAAACAGCTTGAACGTGTTGTTCTTTTACTCAAATTCACCAGTTAAAAAAAAACCAAAAAAAAAACAAGGCCTCGAAATTTCCCAACATAGACAAACAAAACTTTAGCAAAACACCAATATAAGTTATTCATGAAATGTTGAAAGAATAGGTAACAGGATAAACAACAGAGAAACAGAACTTTGTGTCAGGAGACCTCTCCAATCACCCTTAAAGAGACACTGTAGTCACTACAACCATTTCAACTAATTGAATTGGTTATAGTGCCCGGGCACTGTCCCTCCATTCAGTGTTAAACCATGTTTGAGCAGTTTAACACTAAATAATGGTCCCTGGCTCTAAAGGAATGCCGTAACTGAGTGCTATACCCTTCCTCTAGCACCAATTGGTGCAAGTGGATTTTGCGCCCTTTCTCCCGATTGGCTTCCGCGTGGCTTAGGCGCTAAATTTGAATCACCGGTCGAAACCAATTGATTCTATGGAACTATTTTAGGGTATGCACAGAGCCTCAAGCCCAGACTTTGTTTGACAATTTCTCTGGCTCTGTACATCTGATCGTTCCGCTATTTGCAGGAATCCTCACTGGGACCAGGAGCTATTCGGGGATGTATGGCATGTGGGGGTGCATTACTGTATTGTGTGTATTTATAGGTTTTTGTGTGTTTGAGAACAAAAAGGTAGGTTAGCGCTAATAATAACACAATGAATAGGCAGCGGCCTGACAGAGGGTAACCCTCTAACCCTCTATAATAGAACTATACAACAATAGAAAGGAAAGGCTGCGCCAAAAGGAATGATTTAAAACAAATGGTAAAAGTATATAAAAATAAATAAAATATTACAAATAGTCCCAATATATATTAGAGGTTGAACTGAAGTAAAAATTGTCTTAGGCAATGCTTCAGCTGGTGGAGTATCTTCTCTGTTTATAGTAGTTCTGATCGTCTCGTGATATAGAAGACACAAGAAGAGAGGACCAATCGTGCAGAGTGTATAAAGTGAATATTTGTGAATTAAATTATAGATATTACACTCACATTTGGATGAGCTATGGCCAGCTCAGGTATAACAGGCATACAGCGGAACAATCCCCGCTTGTAGGATATGTGGATGCTTGTCCTCCGGAAGGGAATGGTGTCCAACTCTCAGGGAAAAAGGAACATAAAAACAACCCATAGTGCTCTCTGATGACACGATATAGAAGTTGATAAAATAAAATATACTCACAAGTGGAGTGCAGGCCTAACTGCACTCTGGTGATAGCGTTGGTGGTATAATCCCCACCTTTGGATAGGTTTATGGAATAAGTAAAATGCCAGGAAAAAATAAAATAAAATTGTGTGTAAAAGGATAATGGCACAAAAATATAGCCCAAAAATCTTTTTATTATATAAAATACACAATTTATAAAACCATTCACGTGTTTCGCCACTGGGGCTTTATCAAAATGGAATAACATTAAAACCTGGCAAATAAGAGTATATATAGGTACAATGTTCATTTAAAAAATGGCACCAAAAAAAACGTCATTAATTAATAGCCAATCAGAGCAATGCACATAATAAAAGTAGACTTTACAATTGAAAATAAAATAGAGAATAAAAGGATTGGTAATAGAAATACTGTCAAACACAATCATTTGTGATAAAAGTTATTGAAAAACAAAGTTTCTGAACATAAATATATATGTATGTGTTTATAACATGTCACGTGACTCGCACAGCACTATGGGAAATGTAGTGCGCGAGTCACGTGACCGGCGTCCACAGTATCACACAGATCCGGAAGTTTAGTGGTACTTGGCCGGGCTTAGGATGCGTCACGTGACTTGCAGCACATAGGAAAGTGTAGTGCGCGGGTCACGTGATCGGCATCAATAGGGGAATTATGGCGGCGCATGGCCACATGGGAAATGGAGTGATTTCAAGTATGGCCGCCATTTTTGTATGCGGCTTATATATATTTTAGGCAGGATTTTATATCTATAATATTAGTAAATGTATCAGCATATAAACTGATAAAAAGAAGGAAAAGACTTATAATGGTGCTGGTTTTGTACCAACTAGTAAATTGATGTATGTCAAGGGGCTGTGTGGGAAAACATTAATAGGGGAAGCCATATTAACTGTGGGCATACATATAAAAAAAAAAGATTAAAATGCATGTAAATATTTAAGATCAAAATAAAATAAATATAAAATATAAAACAAAGGCTAGAGTAATGATTAAAGGAAAATGACAGCTATTTGTAATATTCAAGTATATAACCTTAAGTTTTACAAATGTAAATTGACAAGCATTATGATAGCACATACTGATAGAAATGCGGTCAGGTTGGGGGCATCCTAGACTATAATGCCGTAGGTAACAACTATGAATAGGATAGCCCCAATATGACAGCAAAAATCAGTACATATACTAAATCTAGAAACATATAAAATAGTTAAAATAGTTAAAATAATGGGAACAGTTAAAACAAATGGTATTATAAAAAATTGTATAAATCAAAGTCTGCATTTAAGCCCTGGGGGCTAGGGTCTGTAAATTGAAGACCCACTCCATTTCTGATTTTCCTAAAATGTTTTTTATATTACCGCCTCTCCAAGGGACCTTACATTTTTTAATTTCAATACATTTTAGAAATTTTGGATCTCGATTATGTTTAGCGAAATGCTTAGATGCGGAATGATTTGGGTACCCATTTTTTATGTTTCTGCAATGTTCTGCTAATCTTGTTTTTAGGCACCTAGTGGTCATACCCACGTATTGGAGGCCACATGGGCACTCCAATAAGTAGATAATATTAGTTGTATTGCATCCAATAAAATCTCTTATGTTATAACTCTTATTAGTTATATTAGATCTAAAACTGGTAACTTTTGAATGTGTAGAGGGGTCGGTGTTTTTACACACAATGCAGCGTTTGCATTTATATAAACCTGTTGCTCCATCTAAAAAGGTGTGATTGGTATTTTTGATTTCTCTAGTATAGTTATTAGTTAAAATAGATCTAAAATTAGGTGCACCTCTAAAAACAATTTTGGGTTTTGTTGGTAAAATCTCTTTGAGAAAGTCATCTTTTAAAAGGTGCCAGTGTTTTTTAATAGTTTTTTTAATAAAACCGCTTTCATTATTATTATAATTAAAAACTATAGGAAGGGTAGGGGCTTCTGAGGTACTTTTATCCTTATAAGTTAAAAGGCTTTCTCTTGGTTTGTTTCTCACTGTTTCTATAGTATTGTTCAATTGTGTAGGTGAGTAATTTTTTTCTATGAATTGTTTTTTTAGAACCAACGATTGCTCATTAAAATCATCAATGTGAGAACAGTTTCTACGTATTCGTAAAAATTGGCTCTTGGGGGCATTTTCAAGCCAAGGCTTGTAATGACAGCTGGTTTGGTCTATTGCTGTATTAGTGCATACTTTAAAAAAAAAAAAGTTTTAGTGTGTACTGTCCCATCTTTAATAAAAATATTTAAATCTAAAAAGTTAATTGTGTCTTTGCTATATTCACAAGTCAAGACAATCCCTCTGTTATTGGAGTTAAGATGTGTTATAAAAGAGTTGAGGGAATCCTCAGAGCCCTTCCATATAAAAAACAAATCGTCAATGTATCTAAAATAGGAGACCAGGCTATGCTCCCAGGCATGCCGTCCCCAGACAGCACTAGATTCCCAGTCTGCCATAAAGAGGTTGGCATAGCTGGGGGCAAACCTGGTCCCCATAGCTATCCCTCTCTTTTGAAGATAAAAGGAATAAAAAAAACAGAAATAATTATTATTTACTTATTCCATAAACCTATCCTGAGGTGGGGATTATACCACCAACGCTATCACCAGAGTGCAGTTAGGCCTGCACTCCACTTGTGAGTATATTTTATATATATTATATATATTTTATTATATAGTATATTTTATTTTATCAACTTCTATATCATGTCATCAGAGAGCACTATTGGTTGTTTTTATGTTCCTTTTTCCCTGAGAGTTAGACACCATTCCCTTCCGGAGGTTGTTCCGCTGTATGCCTGTTATACCTGAGCTGGCCATAGCTCATCTAAATGTGAGTGTAATATCTATAATTTAATTCACAAATATTCACTTTATACACTCTGCACGATTGGCCCTCTCTTCTTGTGTCTTCTATATCACGAGACGATCAGAACTACTATAAACAGAGAAGATACTCCACCAGCTGAAGCATTGCCTAAGACAATTTTTACTTCAGTTCAACCTCTAATATATATTGGGACTATTTGTAATATTTTATTTATTTTTATATACTTTTACCATTTGTTTTAAATCATTCCTTTTGGCGCAGCCTTTCCTTTCTGTTTTTGTGTGTTTGGCTTCCTGTGTCCAGGAGATACCATTATCTCCCAGACACAGTAATGCCGGGGTGGGCTTATGTTTTATATTGCTGTAAATGGAGACCCCTGTGGAGGTCTGTGCATAAATACCGTGTATCTTGCCTGAAAGAAGGGTTCTTTTTCACCCTTCAGTAAGTCCTGACTAGTGTTTGGGTGATACCACATTTGCACTTCTGCAAGCGACTATAATCACTGGCTCACAGCTATAATCACTCTAGGGCTGGGCACAACTAGTAAGGGGTGACCATAGGCAGTAGTAACCCATCTGCCAGAGGGTGTGTTACTGTATTGTGTATATATATTTTTGTGTGTGTGTGTTTGGCTTCCTGTGTCTGGGACACAGCAACGCTGGGGTGGGCTTATGTTTTATATTGCTGTAAGTGGAGACCTCATTTACAACTTGGAAGGGGCGACCACAGGCGGTAGTAACTTTTCCTCGAGAGGCTATACCACCACATCTGTTGGCAGAGGTGGGATAGATGTGGAGGTATGCCCTCTCGAGGATGGATTACTACTGCCTGTGGTCACCCCTTTCTAGTTGTGCCCAGCCCTAGAGTGATTATAGCTGTGAGCTAGTGATTATAGTCGCTTGAAGGGCAATTGTGGTATCACCCAAACACTAGTCAGGACTTAGTGAAGGGTGAAAAAGAACTGTTTATGTCAGGCAAAATACACGGTATTTATGCACAGACCTCCACAGGGGGTCTCCATTTACAGCAATATAAAATATAAGCCCACCCCGGCATCACTGTGACTGGGAGATAATGGTATCTCCCAGACACAGGAAGCCAAACACACAAAAACCCCATAAATACACACAATACAGTAACGCACCCCCACATGCCATACATTCCAGAATAGCTCCTGGTCCCAGCTAGGATCCCTGCAAATAGCGGAATGATCGAATGTACGAAAATAGTTCTATAGAATCACTTGGTTTCAACCGATTATTCAAATTTAGCGCCTAAAACCATGCGGCGGCCAATAGGGAGAAAGGGCATGAAACCCACTTGTACCAATCAGCGCTCAGGGAGGGGATGGCACTCAGTGACAGTGTTCCGTCACACGGACCACCCACAGTCCAACCCCTTCTTGGTGAGGCCAAGGCAGAGAATACATACTTTGTCATACCCATTTATACTGATAAGCTTAAAGCAGTCAGCTGACACTCTTATCCAACCACAGCTGCTCATTCTAACTTTTCCTCACTAGCCAAAGCATCACATTAAAACATCAAAAACTGTTTAATGCTGAATGAAATTACAGTACCAGGAAACTCCAAACACTATTACCAGTTTAATAAGATGAAGCAGACACGGTGCCTACAGTGTCCCTTTAATCACATGTCCCCCAGCTTTCATACCTTGACCAATTCAATTTGGGTCACAATCAACAGTAACTCAGTGTAACTCTCCTTCACCATGCATGACATAATGACTAGTTACAACACTTCGTGCACACTACAATTACATTTGCAAATCGAGTAAGGGTACTTTCCTAGTCTCACTAAGTACTTTGCCCAGTCTTACTGATTACTGGCATGTAGCAAACGCCCATGTAAAATCTTAATAGTAAACAACAAACACAATAATACCTGTACATATGCGTCGTATATAATTTCACAACGTGCAATTTCTCTTCAACAGAAAGAAGAAAGAAATTTTTGTAATTGATCCAGCAAGCAATTTCTATTATAGATGGCTCTCAATCATCTCTTTACCGGTGCTTTACAATTGGTGTTTATTAGTATGTAGGTATGTGTATATACATATATTTGACTGCGGTCAATGTCTAAGTCTTCTAAATATGATGTTAAATACTAAATCTTTTTGTCATTAGAGCTTGTTTTGATGAGCTCCAGAAGACTAATACCACATTGTGGCTGGTCTTGGATTACAGCGCAGATCTCATATATGTTCTTGATACAATGGTGCGATTCAGGACAGGTGAGTTACATTCAATTCTATAAAAACGTAATTTAACTTATAAAACCAGGTTTGTGTCTTCCACATTGGAATTAGTGTAGGACCCACCGATATTGGGGTCCTGTGATTTAGTGGTTGACTTAACACAATATGGCCAATGATGGAATTGAACCCCATTTTTGCTTGCGGAGATAAGGGATTTTAAGTGGCCTTGTAAAATGTAAAAAAAAGCACCATTCCTGTGAAATGCATGTGTTGGATGTTCCGCCAATTCCTTTTTGTCTTTACTTTGCAGTGATTGTGTGCTTAAGGACTGTAGTGTATAGATGTGTATAGGCGATGTAGTGTGTGTAGGGGCTGTAGAGTGTGTGTGTTTAGAGAATGTAGTGTGTGTTTGCGTACAGGGAGTCTAGTGTGTTTAGTGGATCCAGAGTGTGTAAAGGTTGCAGTGTATGCATAAAAAAAATTACAAAAATATGCACCAGGCGTCCGTGACCCAAGAATCGGCCCTGAGGAGTGTCCCTTAAAAATAATTTAATAAAATGTACACTAACCCAGATTTACTAGCTCTTGTAACGTTATTAAATAAAACAGGAAAGTATCAGCGCTATTTGAGTATGGTATCTTAAGATTTCTATATAATCCAAGCAGCTGCTAACCACCGTGAGAATCTTTTAAACAAAAGTGATAGAAAGTAGTAGGTAATAACGGTGTAGCGCTTATGTGCAGAATTGAATAAAGAAGTTTACCCAATTTTTCTTCTATGTTAATCAGTTATTCTTTGTTAACCTTAAGGTAAAAATGGAAAAAATAACGTTATTATTGAATTATTTTATACTTAGAAACAACAATCTTTGTGTTTGGTACCTTCAACTCCTTAAACCACCCATGATAATAATAATAATCATGATTACAATATAAATGCCCAGTTTAGGTGCTACATTTCCGTTACGATACAACAGAGAACTCAAGTATTTTGAGACAAAGGTCCAACATAAATTCATTTAAATCTCCAGTTTAAAAATGATATCTGTTTAAATATGAAAATAAGTGTCCGTTATTTTGAAGTTAATGTCATTATTTTAGTATCTGATTGACTGTGTTTAATTTCCTAGGTTTTCTCGAGCAGGGCTTGCTGGTGAAAGATGCCAAGAAGCTTAGAGAACATTATTCAAAGACACTACAATTTAAGCTTGATGTATTGTCTTTGTTACCAACAGATTTGGCCTACTTAAAAGTAGGGCTTAACTACCCAGAGTTACGATTTAACCGCCTCCTGAGATTTGCCAGAATGTTTGAATTCTTTGATCGTACAGAGACCAGAACAAATTATCCAAATATTTTTCGTATTGGAAATCTTGTTCTTTATATTCTAATTATCATACATTGGAATGCCTGTATATATTTCGCAATATCAAAAGCCATTGGGTTTGGAACAGACACATGGGTATATCCAAATATTTCCCATCCAGAATATGGGCGCCTTGCAAGGAAATATATCTACAGTCTTTACTGGTCAACCTTAACTCTCACAACCATTGGAGAAACTCCACCACCAGTCAAGGATATAGAGTTTCTCTTTGTTGTTTTTGACTTTCTTATTGGTGTGCTTATTTTTGCTACCATTGTGGGTAATGTTGGGTCCATGATATCAAATATGAATGCATCACGGGCAGAGTTCCAGGCCAAGATAGATTCTATAAAACAATACATGCAATTTCGTAAAGTTACCAAGGACTTGGAGGCAAGGGTTATAAAATGGTTTGATTATCTCTGGACAAACAAGAAAACAATGGATGAGAAAGAAGTACTAAAGAGTTTACCAGACAAATTGAAGGCTGAAATTGCAATCAATGTTCATTTAGATACTTTGAAGAAGGTACGGATCTTCCAAGACTGTGAGGCAGGACTTCTTGTGGAACTAGTACTTAAGCTGAGACCTCAAGTCTTCAGTCCAGGAGATTATATATGTAGAAAAGGAGACATTGGGCGTGAAATGTACATTATTAAAGAGGGCAAGCTAGCTGTTGTGGCAGATGATGGTGTGACGCAGTTTGTAGTCCTCAGTGACGGCAGTTATTTTGGAGAAATCAGCATATTAAACATCAAGGGAAGTAAATCAGGTAACAGAAGGACAGCTAACATCCGAAGCATTGGGTACTCAGACCTCTTTTGTCTTTCAAAGGATGATTTGATGGAGGCCCTCACTGAATACCCAGATGCTAAAAGTGTATTAGAAGAAAAAGGGCGTCAAATTCTCATGAAAGATGGTTTGATAGATGAAGAAGCAGCAAGAGCAAGTGCTGACCCAAAAGACGTGGAGGAAAAAGTTGAAAGGCTAGAATCTTCTTTTGATAGTCTACAGACCCGATTTGCTAGATTATTGGCAGAATACAACTCAACTCAGTTGAAACTCAAACAAAGGATTACCAAGGTAGAGAGAAGAATACAGAAATATGGGAGTGCATATATTTCAGAAGGACCAGACAGTGCTGGAGAAACAGACAAAGCTGAAGACAATGAAAATGATTAAAATACATGAACATACAGATGCAGTTGCACTTAGCCTAACTATAAAGCCAGATCTACGGTTTATTTGTATGTGTTAACTAAACAAAACCAAAGTAATCATTTCAAGTTCCTTATAAAAAAAAAAAATGAATACATTTACCAGAAGGTTGGACACATAGGGGGATAATTATTGCACTTCTGTGATCTGAAAAGTGGTACAATATCCCAAAAATGGGGCCTTTACTATGGAAGCCAATGGAATCAGCAGACATATTTCATTGGTCATTACTTTGACAACACTTTGACGTATATCATCAGCAGGGTTTATCCACTAATCAGTGAATTGTAGTGGATTGAAATGATTGCTTATAACTGGGGAAATCCAGATAATTTTGATTTTTTTTTTCAGTTCCTCTTTAGTCCTAGCTTTCCTATTTTAAACTAAATTATGCAAATTATTTACAGTTCACAGGTAAGTACTGGTTAGTGAGTACACACCTGACTATTGTTATATCTACCATTTCAGATACAGATTTTTAGACATGTGACAATTGCAGAGCATGAATTTTATATATCTTTACTTACGGACTGTTATACCTAGCACCCGTTTTTAAGGAAGTAATATGTCAACAATACAGGGAAACAAAAAAATTGTTTTGCTTTGGATACATTTGACTTTTTCAATATATTTTTATATTCACAAGATTTACGAATTAATAATATTTTTAAGAAACCTAATGTAATAATAAAGTGGTTTATGTTTATAAGCCATTGTAGTGGCAAAAACACTGTTGCTCGCATGACCCATTTGTAACTGGATTACATATTCCTCATTCAAATTGCACCTGCTTGTGACATATTCACATTACTAGAATGTGTTTTGTATTAATATTACTGTAGAGAAAAATAATGTAGATTACTAGTATACATTGTTTATTAACATGACGTTCTGCAAATTACATTACAAAGTCAACGTTTCCATTTTCAGACTTTGCATTGGTGAACTCTGCTAGTTCAGAACAGAAATAATGGATACACTTAATGGAACACTCTAGTATTAGGAATACAGAACTGCATTTCTAACACTATAGTGTCACTCTGCCTCTGCACCCCCTTAACCCCTCCGAATGAATGCTTTCCTATGGGGATTTTCAAGACGCTGAAGGTCCAGTGTTGTTTTACAGAATTAAACTCCATGTGAATCGAGGAAGCGCCTACAGTAGCTTCTCTAAAACTGTAATGTTTTACATTGCACGGTTAACTCCATAACGCCTTTACGGTGTTCCATGCCATCCCCAAATTAAGGGGCTTTAAAGCCCTTGCTGCGGCCTGGAATGCCCTAATGGTTTTCAACTGCAGGAGGTCTGCAAAACTCACCTCTGCCGATATCTGCTTCTCGGGGACTGCCCCTTGACAAATAAGGCCCCCGCGGGCCATGTGATCCACCATGTTTTCAGGAACACATCATTTTGTCATATCTACCCATTGTATAGCACTATGGAACTTGCTGGCTCTTTATTAGTAACAAAATAATAATCTTCATAAAAATGCATTAAAAAGGTTTCCCTGCAGTATGTATCATGCACATTCTGCCTGATTCTTCATTGCCTAATTACCTAATCTAATACACCTTCTTCTGAATTCTACATACTACAAGGCAAATCTCGTCATTAGAAAAAGTAAACACATCACATAAATACATTTCTTAAAACACCACATCGCTTCTGAAGGTACGCACTAACTGTCACTAATGTAACATCCAGGTAAATCATACATAGTACATCCTTATTTAATAAAAATATATAACATGATATCAAAATAGCAGGTAAATCTCATAAATAACAAGGTATCCAAAATGCCAAAATACAGAATAAGTAGTAAACATACCACAAAAAATAATTGCCAGTCCAAAAATGAATCATTCATGTTGATAAAGCATTAAAGTAGACGCAAAACATGTGCCCTCTTAGGTGTTTTCCATATATTTCCAACTTTCTTTTTTTTCCCCTTTCTTCCAGTAGGCAGAGGGTTTTATTTTTGGACTGGTGATTATTTTTTATGGTACGTTTACTACTAATTCTGTATTTTGACCTTTTGGATACCCTATTATTTCTGATGTTATATTATATGTCGTTATACTTTTTTATTAAATAAAAATGCACTATTTTTGATTAACCTTGTGGATATTACATGGATGACAGTAATATCTGGAGCCATGTGGTGATATTTTCATATTGGATCAGTCCAGCAGCAGTATATTGCCCATGGAAACATTGTAACCGTGTAAGTGACCACAGGACTTTGATTTTCATTTTTGCAGGTTAGTTATCCCCTTTTGTATTGGGGTTGCAGCACTGAGATTTTTTTACATGGGATTTCCCCTGGAGTTCTGAAAGTGATCAATCAAAAGGGATACTCTCTAGTAGTAGTTTACAAGTAAGTAAACAAGTAGAGAAAACAGCTAATGCATAGAAAGGAAAATAAAGTCTAAACATTGAGTAGCACCCTCCAGGTGCTATATGAGGTGCAAATAAACTCACTAGATGCTTCTAAGAACTGTTGATCCAGCACGCAGAATAGTATCACACCTAGGACTAAGGATAATGTTTAACCGGACTTAACGTCTCCAAGAATAGTCAAAATACTTGCCGAGGTCAGGGACACAGAAAGAGACACAACGATGGAGAAAGCCAAAAGTCAAGGATACCAGAAATCAGGGAAGTTAAAAGGAAGCCAAAGTCAAATACAAGAAAAAAAACACAATCAGGAACACACTCTTGGATAACCAACTAGTAAAAAAACCACGGCAGGGCACTGATAAAAAAAAAAGGTAATTTGAGTTTAAATGACCCTCCTTAGGCTGTAATAGGCTGTCTCTGACCTCTGACCCCAAAACTTGCGTGCGCATCTATGCCATCTTTGATGTGGGCAAAGGTATGTTTCTTATAAAAGCCCAAACCACAGCGGATGACATTTCTAAGAATGTCGCACCTGCTGGGGACCGGAACGGAGGGAGACCGGGGAGCTACCCAACGGGGCCAAGATAAGTCTGAAACATCTCTGTCGGTGTGGCTACTTAGTATTTGTGCAGCCATACCGGCAGGGGGACCGGGAGCCGTGACAGTACCCACCACTTAAAGACCACCCACAGGGTGGGCAGGACAAGGCTTAAGGGGAATCCTGGCATGGAAGGAACAGATTTTGCGATTTTGTAGTTTTGGCACAAAAAAAGAAATGTTTTCCAGAATTTTGTACCATAAGAAACACCCTCTCACTCCTGAAAAATACTTCCTTATCCAACATATGCACACAGCTCAGCCACTGATAGCACTAAACAAAATGAACAACAAAACAGCCTGCATTAGAAGGAGAGGACACTCAGGAAGATATATAATAAATATATCACTACCTGTTTATAGTTTCTCTGTCTGTCTGAAGCCATGTTGTGAATTTTATGCCATTCACTCAGTGCTGTTAGGACTGAGACTGTGTGTACATACATTGATAAGGAAGTATTTCTGTTATGAGAGAGTGTGGCTATGGAGGCAGGCTTATGGTGCAGCATTCTGCAATATATATATATATTTTTTTGTACAAAAACTATGAATATTTTAACAAAGTCAAAGCCTAACAAATGCATCAAATGTGTATTGGTGATTGGGGTGTTCATTTTAATGTCACTCCCCTAATTTTGAGCTCTTTAGAGAAGATAGAGCTCTCATCTTTTGCCCATGGAAAGAGGGTCTCAAAATAAAAATAAAAAATCCTGGAAATGATGTATTCTCCAGGTAACATGGAGATAAGGTTTACCGGCAGTGTCAGGTGGAACAAGACCAGAGGCTACAGTTCCACAGTTATTATGCAGTGCACATGGGATTACCATCACACAGTGGTTTACTATCAGGATTACTGACTAAAGTGAGCATACATACTGACAGAATAAAGAATGTTTACAGTTTGGCTACTTTCAAAATTGAAATTTACTTTGCCTTTTCATTGTAGTGAAAACTTTATATGTTGTCACCAGGAAATCTCACAGGAACCCCCCTGGAAATTAGCCGAGTTATGACCCCACAATATGTGCTTTGCTTTTGTAATTTTATTGCTTTTCTGAGAAACTGCAATAATTGTACTTGCAGGGTTAAGGGGACTGGGACACTGCACCTTTCATTTCAATGAGCTGAAATGGTCTGGGTGCCTATGGTGTCCCTTTCAGCACACACACTGACACACACTGGCTGGTACACACACACTCAATGACAAACAGACAGACGCCACTGACAGACACAGACTCAATGATTTAAAACACACACATTCACTGACTGACACATACTGGCAGTCACACACATACAGATGTCACTGACAGACACAAACTAACTGATTTTACACACACCTACACTCAATAGTCACACACACACTCAATGACAAACACTCATACACACACACACTCACAAATTATTACAATTATTATAAATTAAAATTTTACACCCATCCTCCCTATCTGGAGAGCTGGTGTGGATCTGTCCCTGGGGTCCAGTGAGGCTGCTGTGAGGCGTGCAACTGTGTTAGACTCAGAGGCAGCAAGGGATCTGTGATCTCCTTACTCTGCTCCCTTGTGCCTTGCGGGCTGTCTACTGATGCCGGCAGCCGGAAGACATCATATTCAGGCTCCCACGGCATCAGCAAACGGCGCGCAAGAGAGCTCCCTTGCTGCCTCTGAGTCTAACACTGCCACCCCCTGGTTAGTGCCACTGCCTTGGGCTAAATACACCAGTTATCAGACAGCGAACTTCATTCCATGCCAAACGTCCTCCCTGTGTGCTTGTGACATTTTCTCTCTTTGTCATCTCCAGGAATTTATCTTCTCTCTTTATCATCTCATATTGTTCTTCTTTCCTTGTTTCTACCTTGGTCTGTTTCCATTTAGCCTCTTATGTCCTTCCTATCACCAACGGTTTCCCATATCTGTTTTATACCCCATTTCCCTTTGACGGTTTTAACGGCCTCATCCTTTTCTATGTTTGTCTGCTGATATTCTTCCGAGTAAGTCTTACATTTGTGGGCTGCTGCCCCCACCCGCCTCACTCCCTAATCTATAGGCTGCTGCCCCCTCCCCAGCCTCACTCCCTAATCTATAGGCTGCTGCCCCCCCCCATCCCTTACTTACCTGATCTGTAGGCTGTCTCTGGCTGCATGTGTTGTTCCCCTGCGGTTTCAATCAGCAGAGAGAAGCAGGGATAAGATGCAGCTTCCTATCCCTGTCTCTCTCCATACACAGCGCCACCTACTGGCCAGCGCTGGTATTGCAGTTCATTTTCAATCACACGAAAAATAGCAGCACAAGCTGAAAAATCCAGGGGGGGGGGGAGGGGCAAGTGACGTCATGTGATTTTCACAGTGAGAAGCATGCAAGCGCCTCTAGCGGCTGTCAATGAGACAGCCACTAGAGGCTTTAGAGGCTGGATTAACCCTCAGTGTAAACATAGCAGTTTCTCTGAAACTGCTATGTTTATTAAAAAAAAGGGTTAGTCCTATCTGGACCTGGCACCCAGACCACTTCATTAAGCTGAAGTGGTCTGGGTGCCTATAGTGGTCCTTTAAGAGTACATGGACACCCTGCTGGACGACTTATTTCCTTTGCTTTGCCCTTCAGTCTAGCCTAGTTAAAGATTCACATAACCCATATTACGTGCTCTGAATGGTTCATGTTCTTGGCTAGATCATTTATCTTATATTGCTGATTTTCTTGCTCTGCTGTTTTTGGTTTTCTAATTGCACCAAGTCCCACCCGTGATAGAGAACCATATACGCAGCCGGAAAAATCATTACAGCTCTACAGAGTTCAGCTGAATCTTTCTAGTCACCATTCAAGCAGATTGAGGATTTATCTGTAACATATAATTAAGATTTGTATCACAAACAATGTGTTAGATATATCTTAGGAACACTGTTTTTTTTTCTGCAACACCTGAAGAGACAGTCCAATCACATTGTGTTTTTTAGCATATAATATGCACACACTCTTGGAATGAGGATTACAAAATGAATTTGCAGGCTACAAAATAATAATAATAATAATAATAAAGTATTTAACCAGGAAAGGTACATTCAGATTACTCTGGTTTTCGAGTAGGTCCTGGGGATGTTACCTTAGCCCAACATCCAGGGGTTGTTACTATTACCCAAATCACTAAATTGTTTAATCAGTTAACTCCAAATTGTGATTAATTATAAACTGATTGCAAAATTAACATTTCCAAACTGTGACTATAACTGGGTTGGAGATTTTTTTTTACTCTTAGTTTTGCATTATGATTTGTTCACTGCAATATGGTTTTCATTATATAAACTGCTTGAAGTAATAGCTCCCATCTCCCATCCGTCCCCTCACCCTCCCTTTCTGACATGAATTTCACTTCGTAAGTACATAGTACATAAATCAATCAGCTATTTCATTTCCTCAGTGAACTCCACACACTGGAGTCTGGTATTTTGTTGCAGGTGAAATAGCTTCTTAAATGTCTTAAAGGGACAGGTTAGGCCCCATAACAACCTCATCTAAATTGCGTTGTTATGGTGTCAGGAGGCTCAGGGGGGCAGTCTTACCGTAAGAGGTTAAATCATTCTGGAACGGTTTAACCCCAAAGTTGCCTCCACCATCAGGCTTCTGAAATTTCAGTTTCAGGAAGCCCTGAGTGCTGCTCGGGAGGGGTGCCACTGATTGGTCAGCTGATGCTCTCAGCCAGTCAGTGACTCCCCATTCACTAAACTGGCTTGAAAATAAATTTACCTTTTAAAAGCCAGTTCTATGAATAGGGAGTCACTGATTGGCTGACAGTGGACCGCTTTCAACCAATCATCAGTGACCATGCCCAGCGGCAATCCGCTCTTCCTGAAACTTACATTTCTGCTGCCGGATGCTGCTTGGGGGAGCGGGAGTTGAGATCAGTGCTGGTGGCAACTTTGGGGTTAAACCGTTCTCAAATGTTTTAAGCGCTTGAGGTAAAAGTATCCCTGTGGGCCTCCTGCCACCATAACAATTTAATTTAGATGATGTTGTTATGGTTTCTGGAGTGTTCCTTTATGTGCCTTTTTAAAGGAATTATATAAATAATACATTTAAAATATATATATAAATGAATGAGAACTGAACACAGTTTATGGAATGAACTCAAGAAAATAAGTTGTCACTCACAGGAGAATTGTCCTTGCTCTGTCAACTACAACCACAACAAAACAGCCCCCAATGGTGTCATTTCCTGCTTCCTCTTTTTAAGGAGAATTAGGAGAACTTATATTTTTTTAAATAAAAGGAACACTATAGCATTAGGAATATAAGCATGTATTCCTAATGCTAAAGCACCTTCCTATGTAGGTGTTCACTCCACCCTTGCAAAGGTTCAAAGGGTACATTTTACTCACCTTACTTCCCGCTGCACACTAATCTCAGTGCTTTCGCTCCACCTCCCTGGCTGAGATCATCAAGATTGATGATCTCAGCCAATCCAGTTGCGGAAACCTCTAATGGCTGTCTTCCTAAATGGCACTAGAGCATGCCTCTCAACCATCCCAATTGCAGTGGTATGGTTTAAATTTTCCTTTCTTGTCCCACCGTTCCGACTTTGTTCGCTGCTTTACCTCTATTAGGGAAACAAGGAAACTGAGAAAACCTTGTATGGCATCTATAGGCAAAGTATTTTAGGACTGTAGGTTCTGAGTAGGTAGATAAATATAGTCTTGTTTAGCGGTGGTAATGTCAATAGAAGGCTTTAATGCCCTGGTAAGGCACTGGGAGGGATTAATAAACCTCTAAATGGCATTGGAAGGACTTGGGGAAGGTAAGTCAGCCGCGATAGTGCTTGCAATGCCCTGGATAAATAGCCCAGTATAAGATCTCCCATTACTTTAGCGTGTGGATCGTGGTTTGTTATCTTGTACTGCACAGTTAGTGATATCATCCATGCAATTATGCCCCATAATGAACAGCTAATAATGTGTGGATCATCTCTGTGCAGTTGGGAGGCCCCAATGCTGGGAAAAATCAGGATAATATTCTAGATATATACATGGCCGGGCTGCTTGAAATTAGTGGAAGATAAAGTCCGAGTGGTACCTGCCAAGATAAAATAGATGTTGCCTGGTACTGTAACTTCCATTAAGCTTAGACTGCACTGGGACATGTGCTGCTGTGACAGTAAATCCTCTTAATCTCTACACTATACTATCTATCCATCCATATATCAGTCCCTATATTACTCTAACACACTACATCACTTAACATTAAACCCCATTCTACACATAAAACCCAAAACATTAACATGCTAAAGATTTCAAATGGACAAAGAGGGACACTTTAAATTTAGAGTGTGAATTGGGGTGTTTCCAAAAGTGGGGCTATACTAAAGTAATTTCAAGTGATTTACAAATAATTTATGCAACTAAAATATAATTGAGAAGAAGAATAAAGTATCATACTTACACAGACTGATTTCTAAAATCTTTTTTTGAATGTTAAAGACACTTTACTGTATTACTGCTGTGGAGCTCTGGTATAAACTCAGACACAATAAGAATACTGAGATGCCATAGAAGCAGGGATGTATTTAGCCCAAGGCAAACTAGGCATCCCCTGTGATCTTTCTGCTCTGCTCCCTCACACGCCTTTTATTGATGCCGTGGGAGCAGGACTATGACGTCATATTCCGGCATCAGTAGACAGCCCGTGCGGCACGAGGGAGCAGAGCAGAGAGATCACAGCTCCCTCGCCGATTCTGATGGTAAGCCGCCCGCCTCACAGCAGCCCCACTAGACCCCAGGGACGGATCCATGCCAGCTCTCCAGGTAGGGAGGCTGGGTTTAAATTTTTTGTGTGTATGTGTATGTCTGTGAGTGTATGTGTGTGTGTCTGTGTGTGTGTGTCTCTGACTGTTTGACTATCAGTGTGTCTGACAATGAGTGTCAGTGTGTGTCTGTCAGTGTGCGTGTGTATCTGTCAATGAATGAGTGTGTTTGTGTCAGTAATTGTGTGTGTGTCAAATCAGTGAGTCTGACTGCCAGTGACGTCTCTGTGTCTGTTATTGTGTGTGTAACTGCCAGTGTTTGTCTGTCAGTGAATGTGTGTGTCAGAGTGTGTGCTTAAAGGGACACTATAAGGCTCACTGAAGTGGCCTGGGTTCAGTGTCCCAATCTCTTTAACCCTGAAAGTATAATTATTGCAGTTTCATAGAAACTGCAATAATTACCGTGAGGGGTTAACTCCACCTCCAGTGACTGTCTACTAGACAGCCACTACAGGGACTTCAGTGTCAGGGCCGCCATCAGGGGGTGACAACCATAACGGTTGTCACGGGCCCGGCGGCCCTGGGGGGCCCGGCGGCCCAGGCCCCACGTGGAGCGGCGAAACTGCCACAGGTGCATCTGCACCAAGGCCCATCAGGTGGCCCAAGCATTAATGGTGAATAATCTTAGTACTATAATGTATCTTAAACAGAAAACTATCTTTAGATAGATTTTTACCCGAAAACATTTTATTACAAAAAAATGCAATCTAATGAAAAAAAGCTTAATAAATACATTTCGTAAAGTTTAATTTAAAAAAAATAGTTTTTCTCTTATTTTAAAAAACTATTGATTTATATCCACAGTTTTAAAGAGTCTATAATTATTAAATGAGTCCCTGTAACCTATCTAGCAATAGTGATCAGTCATGTTAATAATAATTTTCAAAGGCCACTTAAGCACAATGCTTTAGATAGGCTTTAACTGTATAGAAATAAATACCTTACTTTTATTGATTTTTGATTTGTAGATCAAAATGTCTGTTTTTTGAGTCCGTTGATATAAATTACACACTTTATTGAAATGTCTAATAAAGTTCTATAGAAATGTCAGATTAATTGATTAATAGGTTTGCTGCATTCCTGAACTATACAAACACCTAATGTTGCTAACAACATTGTGTATTTGTTTTTCCATAATAACACGTTCCTTGTTCAGTTGTGTGTTTCTAAACATGCAAGGCAATGAGGAACATTTAACCAAAGGGCTAAAGGTTGATGTTTGCAAAACAATGATCTTCTGCAGCCCATTCTACTTCCCTGACAACATACAATTGAAGCCATAACTTGTTCTTACAACAAATGAGAACAGGTCCACACGAGCCCTGCAAATGCCATTAGGTGAAAATACCTACAGTTGCTGCTTGAACACATACAGAAAAAGAGATCCTAACCTTATCTGGTTCACAGGTGATCATAATGGCAGATAAGAAAATAAGAGAGGCAGAGAAGTCTCCTATGACCATATCATTTAATGCCAAGGAGGAAAGTCTGCTTAAAAAGAAAATTCTAGCATTGGAGTCTATGAAGAAGCAAGCAGCAGATTCACTGAGCCTTGATCAAAAGGTTCTCTACAATCGATTTACCTTGAAGCTTAGAAGGTCAGAATTAGCACATGCTAGACTAGTTGGGAACAAAGCCATGATCAAACATCTGACCAATTTAAATTTTAATACTATCCTGGATGCTGAATCTGGAAAGGAACTGAGAAATATACTGAAAAATGGCAAGCCTCTAAGAGCAGCATCTGCACCTTGTAGGCCACTATCCATGATGTCCTTCAAGTCAGATAAAGATATGAGATACGTAAAAGATGGCCAAGTAACAAATCGTGAATTATTAGATTTTGGTCATTTTAAAACCAATAGAAAATCTCACAGACCACATCATAGATTCTATTCTGCACCTGGAATTAGACAAACTGGACAAAAGCAAGTTCAGATCCATGATTTCAGGGAAGATGAATGTGAGCACACAAACCTGATCATGACTGCTCCCCCTCATTTACAAACAAATCCCACGACAACAAATGAAGCTATTCTGAGCGATGGCGAAAGTTACACAGAAACTCTGAAGATCAAAGAAGTGCCAGAAACATTTTCAATCACCGTAGATAAAGCTAAACATGAAATGCACGGGCCAGAAAACTCAAGCCGGGTAAGAAAAAGATCTAAAAGCACCACTTTTCATTCTGTCGGTGATAGAGACAAACTTGACCTCTCATTGGAATCAAAGTTAAAAATCACATCCGATAAAGACATGGACTCTAAAAACAAGGTTAAACTGTTTGTGGAAAAGATACAATCCCTACAGCAACAAGACTCAACATTAAAGGACTACTATTCTCAGAGAATGTTGGCCGGGGCAAAGAAAAAAGACATCTCAACCCTGAGCGACGAAGTAGAAGAGCAGAGACAATGGATGCCTTCAGGAGAAGAGAGGCAACAAAGAAGTATGACAATAAAGAAATTGGATCGAAATTTCACGAGAAAAGATATACCTATTGATATTTTGTTTATGGAGCAATATAATTCATTGCTAACCAAAGAAAATTTCACTGTAAGACGCTGGTTCAACAATAATCCTTATTTGCCTGCCACACAAGTTCAGTTGTCTGGCTAACATCGTGTTCTTTTGTATGTGGAATAATGCTGTGTTTCACTGTATTTAGGTAGATTGTGTTGACTCTAGAATATTGTAAGCATTCATAGTGCATGTGCTGCCTCGGGATCTAATGCAGAAAAATAATCTTTAACATTGATTATATTCTATTTTGCTGAAAATATAATATAAATTATATAGCCATGATGTTGTAGATTTTGATCTCCATGATAGATTGCTATAGTTAAAAACTCGCTCTACCTTTTCGCTATCCCTGCTATGCCCCTTTTGTCAAAAGCTTTTGGGGCTGCTATCATCAGGGATTTTGTTACTGGTTTGAACCAAAATATCATATAACCTGTTTTTCCTGGTTTTAAGTTCATCATTTCACGTGTGACACGTGTAACATTAAATTGTTAGACCTGTCTAGATTTGTACAAGTTCACCTTGGATTTAGCAAACATGCTCCTTGTCATTAATCCATGTGAGTGAATATATCCTGGAATGGTTTGATTAATAGAGTGAATCCTGTATCGCCGTCTCTAATATATAAACGGAAGCAGAGTTATATATAATGCACTGTCGGGGTTATTTACTAAGAATGCAAAGGGAATTTCAAATTTAAAGTCAGAGTAGTTGAAACTGAAAGTATAGCTGAATTAGAGATGTTTTTTTCACTGCAGCTAAAATGTGAACTTCCCTCTGAATGATCACTTTAGGAAAAAAACTTTGTGTGATTAGTACATCGTGCACAGTTACATGTTGTATGCGAAGCTTTTAACATGGCATTAACATTACTTGTCAACAATTTAGTGAAATTACATTTGGAAATTTTGATGCTAAACTAATGGTAATATTTAATTTCTCTGTTAATTGTTACTGGATCAAAGGTCCAGTAAATTATTAAATTTAATTAAATCCCAACCATTTTCATCCACCTTTATATCTGCCATATCACAGCTTTGTCTCTTATCCTTATCCTTTTCTGTTTTTACCTTTCTCACCCTAATAGTTATTTAATTATAAACCATCACCTGATTTTTTTTTTTGTATGCGGTTCCCTTACCCAAATTATCTTCTTAGGAGCAGACGATCCTTAAAGGAGCACTCCAAGTACCATAACCACTATTTCAAATAGAGAGTCAGAAGCTCATAAGCAGGAGCTTTTATTAGCTCTCCTGAGCTGAGCCCAGCAAAACATGGATAGGTCATTGTTTTACCATAGCCCAGTCAGACACAGGGAGTGGAAATTGGTTCCAAAAATGTTAAACTTACATGGGAAGAGGGGGTGCCAGGGCACCCCTGACTCCATAATCACGCCAGGGCACCCCTGACTCCATAATCATTACAGCACACTGTAGTGGATATGGTGCTTGGAATGTTCCATGCTGTAGGGATCTGGTGGAAATTTTGCAAAGCTTCTTATAGTACACACTCCCCAATTAATTATAGCCATACACAAAACTCTTGGATCACTTTAGTCAAATTGGATTACAGTTGAACTATTGTTTCCTCAGTTTTGCTACTTGGAGTTTAATTCTACAGTTTAGAGACTAGTAATCTACCCTAATAGAACTGTCAGCAATTCCCATTCAGCGTTTCTTCTGTAGCCCTGGCACTCAACGAGGGTGATTTGTCACACTGTGTTAGATTGTTTTGACAACTTTCCTAGGCTTTCTCATTGTCACACAACCTGCTTTCATATCAAGCTTGCCAGTAAATGCAGTTATGGCTCCATCTAGCCAAGCAGGACTGTCAGACATTAAAGGAGCACTATAGTGCCAGGAAAACACTGGGCTGAAGGGGTTAAAACCCCTTCTGCCACTTACCTTAATCCATCGCAGGGCTCCCTCGGCGCTGGTGACCTCTCCTCCCCCTGCCGACATCAGCTCTGAAAGTGCATGTGCGGCAAGAGCCGCATGCGCATTCAAACCACCCATAGGAAAGCATTACTCAATGCTTTCCTATGGATGTCCAGCGTCATCTCAGAGTGATTTTCAGGGAGACAGCCACTAGAGGCTGGATTAAACCTCAATGTAAACATAGCAGTTTCTCTATGTTAAAACCAGGGAGACCTGGCACCCAGACCACTTCATTGAGTTGAAGTGGTCTGGGTGCCTATAGAGGTCCTTTAATAAGTGCAGTCATGTATCAGACCTGGTTAGCTTAGTGAAGACATCTGGCTTCTACTGACGGAGAAACCTTAATGGTGCCTGTGGGACTTGGGCAAATTGTAAAACAAAGGAATCAAATAAGGTGATTGGCGCACAGATTGGTAAACAAGCCTCACAATATAAAACCACAGGTAAAACCTGTAATATATAAAACAGACACATCATAGTGCAAACTGTAAATATATATTGAAAATGTCAAGGTAACTTACAAGACACTCACAAGTTTTAGAGCCACTTAGAAGTTGGCTCTGACTGTATGGGCGTATTCTCTATATTGAGTACCGTATTTTCTGGCGTATAAGACGACCTCTTAACCCAGGAAAATCTTTTCAAAAGTCGGGGGTCGTCTTATACGCCGGGTGTCGTCTTATAGGGCGGGCCTAGGCAGCTGCCCCCATCACCGGCCCTTCTAATGCTGCAGCCGCCTGAGCGCTCTATAGAGAGCCTCAGGCGGCTGCAGCACCGCCTCTCTCCTTACCTCCCCTGTAGCGTGGCCGAACTCCTTTCCGGTCCGTGGTGCCCAGCCGGATTGACTGGAAGTGCACACTTAGTGTGCACTTCCTGTCAGTCCGGCCGGGTACAGGAAACAAAAGCTCCTGTACCGCGGACCGGAGAGGAGCTCGGCCACTCTACAGGGGAGGTGAGGAGAACAAATGGGGGAATAAGGAGACTATGGGGTTGGGGGGGAGAGGAATAAGGAGAATACAGAGGGGGGAATAAGGAGAATACAGGGGGATAAGGAGAATCCAGAAGGAGGGATACAAGGAGAATATAGAGGGGGGGGGTAAGGAGAACAAGCAGAGGGGAGGGAATAAGGAGAATACAGAGGGGGATAAGGAGAATACAAAGGGGGAATAAGGAGAATATAGAGGGGGTAAGGAGAATACAGGGGGATAAGGAGAATACAGAGGGGGATAAGGAGAATACAGGGTGGGGGATAAGGAGAATACACGGGGGGAGTAAAGAGAACACGGGGGGGAGTAAAGAGAACACAGGTAGGGGGGAGTAAGGAGAACACAGGGGGGGTGACTAAGGGGAACACAGGGAGGGAGTAAGGAGAACACATGGAGGGGGGAGTAAGGAGAACACAGGGAGGGGGGAGTAAGGAGAACACAGGGAGAAGGGGGGTGAGTAAGGAGGACTCAGGTGTTTTTTTATTATTTTTTTTATTTGGTGTGCGTTGGAAGAGGGGTAGTCTTATACGGTGAGCATATCTCAAACTCTATATTTTAACTGAAAAAGTTGGGGGTCGTCTTATACGCCGGAAAATACGGTAAGTATACTGGAGATCAGGTCCCACCAGAAACGGTAGATTTTCTTACCCAGGTACTCAGGAACCAGATGTCAAGAAGAAGATTGTTTTTATCAAGCATAAAATATAAAGCACAACGCGATTCGACCTTTCACAGGTCTTCCTCAGGTGCATATGTTACGATAGTGCACAAACTTATATACTTTTCAGGTGTATAAGTCGTATCTTTTCAGGTATATAAATTGTGAAATTGTATTACAAGTTTTAAAAAAAAGATCTAAATTCTAAGAGAGTGCTATGGTAGTTATGGTGTTTGGAGTACTTTTTGAAAGACTTCCCCCGCCTATTCTTGTAAATGCCTTTTTGACCTTTTTTTTCCTGTTGGAAATGTTAAAGGAACACATCAAATAAAATCTCCCTGCCCCCCACCCCTCCCTACTGTAGGGAGTCAAATAATTTCTGAGCCATTTAACTTCTATCCAGGGGTCTCCCTACCAAAACTTTAGAGCTATCCATGCATTTCAGGATTAAGCACAGGAAAGTTTTCTGGCGATGGTAGTGGAGGTTGGAAGCGGCACTCTGCAGACCCCAGGTAAGAAGTTAAAAAATGGTTTAACTGCTTACTATCGGGCAGTGTCAGGGCACTTGTAGCACCATAAACACTTTAGTATATGGCTGTCAACATAAAGCCCACAATTGTGCCTGTGGTGGAGGCCCTTTGGGTGGTTGTGGGACTCACAAGAGCCCTTAAATCAGGGCCCTTTAATAGTTATAGTGCAGAGGGTACCTTAAAGGGACATTATAGGCACTTACACCACTTTATCTAATTGACATGGTTTTGGTGCAATATCCCTGTCAACTTAACCCTCATTCCCCCCTTAGAGATGAGAGAGAGAGAGACATGCAAGAACTAGAGACATACTCGATGTCGATGTATAACTTGGTACCCTGTGGTCTAAATAGGGAATTAATGTATCTGTTATGCATTCTTCACTTTTTTTTAGCCTCAAGATTATTTGGGTGTCATCTCCCATGAAGGTGTGTTTCTAGGTACTTGAAGTTGTGTCATTTGCCATGTGTGATTACAGAGACACAGTGAATACTATGATAATTTTTGAGCAGTTTAACACTAAATAAGGGTACCTGGCCATCAGCATACCAATTCATACAAGCAGTTGGCGTTGTGATAGGCTGAAATGGTCAGCTAAAACTCTCAACCAATCACCCATGCTCATTGTTGCTATGACTAAGGCTTCATCGTTAACCAATTTAGCTGGAGAATTATTTACCATTAACACATGAAAGTGATTTAACCCCTTCAGGACCGGACTGTTTTTGCGATGTTTGTCCGTTAAGGACCAGAGCTAGTTTAACACTTTTGTGGTGTTTGTGTTTAGCTGTAATTTTCCGCTCTCTCATTTACTGTTCCCATACAAATTACATATTGTTTTTTTCAGGACAAAAAGGGCTTTATTTACATACTATTATTTTTATCATGTCATATAATGTAATTAAAAAACAATAATAAAATATGGTGAAATTTTTTTTTTTTTTAAAAACAGTTCTTTTGACTTTTACTTAAAAAACCTTTTACTGATCTACAAAATCGAATGAAACAAACTGCTAAATAGATTCAAAATGTTGTCCTGAGTTAAAAAACACCCAATGTTTGTTTTTTTTGCTTTTATTTGCAAGTTAGAGGGCTATAAGTACAAGTAGGAAATTGCGGTTTCAAAATGTAAATTTTTCAACTGTATCAGTAGTGACATTGCATTTACATTTTTGAAGCCGGCCAATGTATTTTACCCCCATCAAACCATATATTTTTGAAAAGTAGACACCCTAGGGTATTTTACATGGTGGTATTTTAACACTTTCCATGCACTAATTCTACCACCAGGCTTTGTCAAACATCGAGGTAGTAATTTTTTTTCAGTTTTTTTCACACACGTACTTTAGGCATGAATTAACAGATCCTGTTATGTGTCACTGCCAAACAACACCCCAATATGTTCAGCAACATCTCCCGAGTACAGTGATACCCCCCATGTATAGGGTTGCTGGGTTGTTTGGGGGCCAAAAGGCAACAATCAGAACTTGTACATGTCAGTTTTTCAACTTGATATATAGGTATGCTTGGTCTATCTTCAGTTTGACATATTTTTGCACCCCCCAGTTAATGTTACCATCATGAAAGTATATATAGTATATATTTTTATAAAGTAGACATCAAAGGTTATAGAAGATGGGGTGTTTTGACTTCTTTCCCCCAACCATTTTGCCGCCCCAAAAAACAGAGAAAGTGTAGTGGTAATTTTTAAATTCTGGTTTTTATGCATACGTCATCTGGTTTTGGCCAGCTGGTTATGTGTTACTGCCAAAAAACTTGTTAGACCAAATGTGCAGGTAGCAAATGTACATTTAGCAGCAATATTTAAACTGACTCCTGCAAATAGAATCTAACTGGAGATTTGGGGGAAGGAAACTGACTAACAAAAAATGGCTGCTTTCCAAAGAAACAAAAAATAAAATAAAAATTCAGGAACACTTCTTACAACTGTTCTGTGTGGTACAGCTTGAAACATGTTCCTACACACAGTCCTGGTTTCGAAGGGCAATCAGGACAGTGAAAAGGGGTGTCTGTCCTTTTCCCGTTTTTAAAACAGACCCGGCAACGTTTCTGGGGGGGGGGTTTCTAGCAGTTGGCGGTAACTTAAAAATAAAATGCCTGGACTCAGCTTGCACCGTTGTTGGAACTTGTCCATCTCCATAAATTGTTAAAGAAATTATTTTCAACTGAAATTGGAGAAAGGTGGTTTTCCCTGGATTATTTTTTTTAAAAAGCAAAAATTAGTTGTGGGTTGCTATTTGCATCAGATAGATAGCCACCCTTTTATACCATGCTTTGGTTTTTTGTAAAATAAGATATGGCTGCATCAGCTGATCAGCCAAATCAACATCCCCCATGTACTTATTATACACCCTGATGCAAACCGGTTTGGACTCTACTCTGCCCCGGACAGAGACGTCTGACATGCATTCGTCATGGATGGTGGTCATCCTTCCTGTCCCTAAATTTTAGTGCAAGCTCTTCAGCTTTGCGAAGTGCTTTACATTCTCCTTTTTTTAAAATTTTGCCTCTATGAGAGATCGTGGAAAGTCTTTGGAATTTTTTGTAAACCATAAAGTGTTTTAAACAGACAGACACTACTATAAAAATTATCCACATAAAGGTGGTAACCTTTATTAAACAAGGGGTTTAGTAGGTCCCATACAAGTTTCCTACTTGTCCCAAGGGACAGGCAGGAGGGTCCAGTTGACCATCTTTCCCCTCATATACACAAAAGGCAAACGTGTATCCACTTTCGCTCTCGCACAGTTTGTACAGTTTTATGCCATACCTAGAGCACTTTGAGGGGATGTATTGTCTGAACCCTAATCTCCCTTTGTATTTCATTAGCGATTCATCTATGGATAAATTTTGTTGGGGGGTATAAACATCCGAAAATTTGTCCTGAAAATGGTCTAGCATTGGGCGTATTTTATGAAGCCTATCATATCGGGGGTGATCTCTAGGGTGACAGAGGCTATTGTCACTGAAATGTAAAAATCTCAGCAGTAACTCGTATCTGGCTCTAGGCATGGTTTGGGAGAATACTGGACTAGACATTATTGGGTTAGTGCTCCAGTATGAGCGAATCGATTGCTTCTTTATTATCCCCATGAGCATTGTAAGAGCCCAGAATTTTTTAAGCTCTGGGACATCTGTGGGATGCCAGTCATGCTCCCTGACTGTATAGCTACCTGGATTGTTATCAATAAATTGGGTAGTATACAAGTTAGTCTGGGAAGCAATCTCCTCCCAGATGGTATCCCCTAAAAATAGTTCTACATACTGCATTGGGGAGAAGCCATCCACATTAACATTAATGCCTGCGTTGGCACTAAAAGGGGGGACGTTGGGCTCGGCTAGCTGTGGAGGTACCCAGTCCTCCTCCACATTCGGCGTAGCAGAGGAAGCACAGCTTCTTTCTTCAGCCGGCTCACACACAGATGACGTCATCTTGACTAGACGTGTCAGAAAACTGACCTGGGACAAAATCTGACGCAGTGTCAGTGGCGTCAGAGTCTGAAGCCAAGAAGGCATATGCCTCCTGCAAGTTATACATATGCTGCATGTTTTACACACGACTAAAACAAATTAAAAAAAACACAAATTTTTTTTATACTTTTTTTTTCTTTTTTTTTTTTTTACTAAAACAGCCTGAACAGCAATCCCTAAACTAACTCCTTTCACACAAATCTAATGGAGATTTGGGGGAAGGAAACTGACTGACTAAGACAGACCAAAACACAGATTTTTAAAACAAATTTAACCCTTTAAGGGCAAAAAAAAATACAGACAGTACAAATGTACTGCTGTAACAGATCTGGCAGGGAAGGGGTTAAAAGGTGATTTTTTTAAATAAAATACTGATACTTCCTGATGGTCACTGAACACTGCTGCAACAAACTATCACAATCTCTGTCTCTCTCGCCTCACAAAACGCTACAGAGGAGAGAGGGGCAGAGATCACTGTCTCAAAGTGAGTGTTTGTAACACCCACTTTGACAGCAGCCATTTGTGAGCGATCGCGGATCACTCACACGCCGCAATTGGCTGTTACTATCTGCCTGGGATGTCTGGCAGATAGTAACAGTGTTATAGTGGCGGGAGCAATCTTTGATCGCTTCCCGCAGCCCGTTTTTCGCTATGATGGTTCAGGACCGCCAGCGGTCCTGAAGGAGTTAATGGAAAAATGGAAAAGGAAAGGGTTATTTTTCTGCTTTTCAAAGATTTGGTTCATTTATTAAAATCTGGAATCCTTGGTTAACAAGATATCCTGAAGAGCGTAAAATTTTCAGAAAAGTTTATTTTTCTTGTTTCTTTAAAGTTTTTCTATTAAAATGGGAAGGAGGGGACGTACACCGTGGTTGCGCAGACCTGTCTTTTGTTAATGTATATGTTTTGTTATAAAGGGACTTAGAAGAAGGTTATAACATGGTTTAACTGATAGAACAACTATGTTTTATATGTCCATAATTGATTTGTAATTATGTTTTATCTGTTGTTTGATAGTAGATGGACGATGATATTCTGTCTTTTTACGAACTGTGTGTTTTGTATGTTTATAAAATAAAATATTTTGTACCGTGAAAACATTAAAGTGATTTAATGCTGAATGTAAAAACAGCGCTAGGGAACTACAGACACTATAACCACTGTAACGAGGTGAAGCAGTTACACTGCCTACAGGCTTTCTTTAAGGCATGAAGGGCTGAAACTTTACATTTGTGTTGTGTTTTTCTACAATAAATTATTCTCTTTGGCATATTGTGTTGCCCACCTTAACTTTACTGCTTGAATCTCTGTCAAATCACCTTGTTTAACCCCATATGGACCAAACTTCTGGAAAAAAAAGGGAATCATGAGCTTAAAAGGACACTATAGTCACCAGATCTACAGCCCTGTAGGCTTTTTGCAGTAAACAGTCTTTTCAAAGAAATGGCAGTGCTTACATTACAGCCTAGAGATACTGCCCTCCTCAGATGGCTGCTAGAGTTACTTCCTGTGGTGTGCAGCATAGGCGTGCGCACAGGATGTGCCGGGTGTGCCTGGGCACACCCTAATCCCCGCAGCACACCTATGGAGTGAGACCGGCAAAGGGAGATCTCAGGATCTCCCCTGTCGGCTCATGCAGAGCCGGCGCTATCCGAGCGCCGGCTCTGCTCTAAGCCTCCCTCCCCACTGCAGCATGGAGGGAGGCAGGAGAGGACCCGGGGAGCTCAGCCCCGGCAACCCTCAGATCTCGCGAGAGTTCACTCTCCACTGGAGCACCAGGGAAAGCAGCAGGAACAAGAATCCCCCCCTCCCTACATAAGGTAAGAAGGGAGGGGGGATATTAAGTAATGTACCACCACCTCCACCCCCTGCACACACACACATACAGCACACAGTTCCCATACACACACACAAATACAGCACCCACACACACTTACAGAACCCACATACATACAGCGCCCTCACACACACACACTGCACAGAAACAGCACCCTCACACACACAGCACCCTCACGCAGCACACACACACACACAGCAGTGTGTGTGTGTGTGTGTGTGTGTGTGTGTGTGTGTATGTATATATGTATATATATACACGCAGCGTGTTTGTGCTTTAGGGTGCACACCCTAATGCAATAGGCTGCGCACGCCTATGGTGTGCAGCACTGCAATTCTGCATGGAGTCACTGAGCTTTCCTCATAAAGATACATTGATTTACAGGGAGTGCAGAATTATTAGGCAAGTTGTATTTTTGAGGATTAATTTTATTATTGAACAACAACCATGTTCTCAATGAACCCAAAAAACTCATTAATATCAAAGCTGAATATTTTTGGAAGTAGTTTTTAGTTTGTTTTTAGTTATAGCTATGTTAGGGGGATATCTGTGTGTGCAGGTGACTATTACTGTGCATAATTATTAGGCAACTTAACAAAAAACAAATATATACCCATTTCAATTATTTATTATTACCAGTGAAACCAATATAACATCTCAACATTCACAAATATACATTTCTGACATTCACAAAACAAAACAAATCAGTGACCAATATAGCCACCTTTCTTTGCAAGGACACTCAAAAGCCTGCCATCCATGGATTCTGTCAGTGTTTTGATCTGTTCACCATCAACATTGCGTGCAGCAGCAACCACAGCCTCCCAGACACTGTTCAGAGAGGTGTACTGTTTTCCCTCCTTGTAAATCTCACATTTGATGATGGACCACAGGTTCTCAATGGGGTTCAGATCAGGTGAACAAGGAGGCCATGTCATTAGATTTTCTTCTTTTATACCCTTTCTTGCCAGCCACGCTGTGGAGTACTTGGACGCGTGTGATGGAGCATTGTCCTGCATGAAAATCATGTTTTTCTTGAAGGATGCAGACTTCTTCCTGTACCACTGCTTGAAGAAGGTGTCTTCCAGGAACTGGCAGTAGGACTGGGAGTTGAGCTTGACTCCATCCTCAACCCGAAAAGGCCCCACAAGCTCATCTTTGATGATACCAGCCCAAACCAGTACTCCACCTCCACCTTGCTGGCGTCTGAGTCGGACTGGAGCTCTCTGCCCTTTACCAATCCAGCCACGGGCCCATCCATCTGGCCCATCAAGACTCACTCTCATTTCATCAGTCCATAAAACCTTAGAAAAATCAGTCTTGAGATATTTCTTGGCCCAGTCTTGACGTTTCAGCTTGTGTGTCTTGTTCAGTGGTGGTCGTCTTTCAGCCTTTCTTACCTTGGCCATGTCTCTGAGTATTGCACACCTTGTGCTTTTGGGCACTCCAGTGATGTTGCAGCTCTGAAATATGGCCAAACTGGTGGCAAGTGGCATCGTGGCAGCTGCACGCTTGACTTTTCTCAGTTCATGGGCAGTTATTTTGCGCCTTGGTTTTTCCACACGCTTCTTGCGACCCTGTTGACTATTTTGAATGAAACGCTTGATTGTTCGATGATCACGCTTCAGAAGCTTTGCAATTTTAAGAGTGCTGCATCCCTCTGCAAGATATCTCACTATTTTTGACTTTTCTGAGCCTGTCAAGTCCTTCTTTTGACCCATTTTGCCAAAGGAAAGGAAGTTGCCTAATAATTATGCACACCTGATATAGGGTGTTGATGTCATTAGACCACACCCCTTCTCATTACAGAGATGCACATCACCTAATATGCTTAATTGGTAGTAGGCTTTCGAGCCTATACAGCTTGGAGTAAGACAACATGCATAAAGAGGATGATGTGGTCAAAATACTCATTTGCCTAATAATTCTGCACTCCCTGTAATGTGTGTTCCTGACCCTATAGTGTTTATATATATATATATATATATATATATATATATATATATATATATATTTTACACACGATCTGCCAAAGATGGGGTACATTGATGTTGTGGCAGGCTTATGCAATGTATGATCATATAATGTAACTAAACCCCCATTATGTTTGCCTAGATTGGGTATTTAAAAACAAAACAAAAAAAACTACTAAGAAAATCTGTCAACATTGAAGTTGCTATTTGGTGGATGGGTGAGTGCGCTGGATCTTGTGTATTGTGTGTATTGCACAAAATCACAAAAAAAAAAATGGAAATCACATTTTTTAACCCATGGAGGTCTGGATTTGGAGTCACACTCAAAATTAAAGTGGAAAAACACACTACAGGCTGTTCCAACTTTGATGTAATGTCCTTAAAACAAGTCAAAATGAGGCTCAGTAGTGTGTGTGGCTTCCATGTACCTGTATGGCCTCCCTACAACGCCTGTGCATGCTCCTGATTAGGTGGCAGATGATCTCCTCCCAGACCTGGACTAAAGCATCTGCCAACTCCTTGACAGTCTGTGGTGCAACGTGACGTTGGTGGATGGAGCAAGTCATAATGTCCGAGATGTGCTCAATTGGATTCAGGTCTGGGGAACAGGAGGGCCAGTCCATAGCATCAATGCCTTCGTCTTGCAGGAACTGCTAACACACTCCAGCCACATGAGGTCTAGCATGGTCTTGCATTAGGAGGAACCCAGGGCCAAAGGCACCAGCATATGGTCTCACAAGGGGTCTGAGGATCTCATGTCGGTACCTAATAGTCAGGCTTCCTCTGGCGAGCACATGGAGGGCTGATTGTCACTCAGTGACATTTTTGAAGCCGGTGTTTACTTACTTATAGCCGTATCACTAATTTGTTAATAATGTTAACATCTGGCATTTCTAAACTCAGGACAAAATTTAAAAACTATTCAGCACGGTTTTTCTTTTTGCGGTTGTAATTGCGTAACAGATTTTAGGTGTGTTTTTTCCCCAACATAGATATGCCCCACAATGACAAAAATGCATAATTAAATCCATGCATGGTTTAATTGGGGTATATCTACTAAACAGTGATTATTTTTATTTGGGCATTGGTGTGTCCCTTTATGCAGTGAGGCTGCAGGGGTATGAAGTATACATAAAAACTACTGCTTTAAGCTTTTTTTGTTGTTTTGGTACATCGTTTACAAGCAAATATAATTCGAAGGCTTTTTTTATAATGCTGGACACCTATATACACATTTTGTGCATTGCATAAACATTACATCTTTAAAAATACTCATGGCAAAAGGAGTTGGATTTTCATTTAAATCGAGATTATAGCAGTGACACAGGTGCTAGGTGGATGAATAAGAGCTGAAGAGGGCAGTACCTGTAAGTTAGAGCTTTAAGTAAGCCTATTTCCCTTACGCTCCTTCCTGCTGAAGACAAAGCATTAACGTTACATACAGGGGGTGATAAAACAAAAATAATACAGAGCCTCTAGAGAAGAAAATATTTCATGTAATAGGGATCAGTGTGTATTATTTTGTAATTCATCCCTATAAATTAGTGTATCTTTTCAGTACACCTCTAAACTTACCTGTTTTCTTTGGTGGCAGCCATCTTTAATGTAAAACACCAAACACCAACACTTCAGTTTTTTTTATTACAAAAAAGTGCTAATATATAAATGTAAATAAATGGTACTTTTACAACTTAAAGGGACACTATGGGCAACCAGAGCACTCCATCTGATTGAAGTGGTCTGGGTGTACTGTATCTGTCCCCTTTAATACTGCAATGTAAAACCGACAACCATGATGGACATCCAGCATCAGAGAAAACCCCATAGGAAAGCATTGAGGCAATAATAGATGGATGATGATAATGCGAGTGCATTAGGTCCACCCCATCAGATAACTGGGAAGGCAGACTACGACCCATCATGAAGGGACAATGCTGCTGGAATTGGGTAAGTTAATGAAGAGTTATATAACCCTTTACATTACTCAAGTCTACAGTGGTTGAGATACACAGTGTTAGGAATACATATTTGTATTCCTAACAAAGTATTATTTTAACCCTGTTATACATCCCTGGATATCAGGCAGCTGAGTGGTGTATCATACTGCTAGTTTAGCTCTATGGTGCTAAACTCAGGATGCAAGTGCTTGCCCCGTTCGACTCCCTTTGAAAGACTTCTCAATGAGCTATACAGTTCACGGAGAAGTCTTTGGTTGTATGCATGGCTGTTCCGCAATGCTTTTTTAATCATGGCAGGTGAGGGCTTGCAGTAGCTGTAGATACTAGACTTGCAGCTATTGGAAACTAACATTTCAAATACCTCCAAAAAAAAAAAAAAAAAGCCTTTCTTGGTTAAATCTACTAAATATATATTTTTAAGAGCATTTCTTTCAGCCTCTTTAATCAAAAGATTATTATACAAAAATCCTGATAAGAGTTAGTGTTTATGAATTTTGAAATCATACTCAAACACACAGCATCTAAAATATACCCAATGGAATAGTTTCAGACCTTCAAAGTGTGCATGTTCTTAGTAGAAAAGGTTCAGACCAAAGAATGCTGCCCTCACAGAGCAAGGGCAAGGTATGAGATGCACGAAAAAGATTTTATATTACAAAATAATGTACTCAAAAACCATATTATATGAAGCCTTAAATCTGTGATGTTGAAAATTACAAAATCTTTCATTTGGTTGTTTTCATAACAGTAAAATGCACAGAAAATGTAGGATTTAAAATATAATACCTGTGAACTTCTAGATTTCGCCCACAATACAATCGGCTGTGCTGAGGTCAAGAAGCTTGCTAAATTGGGTCCAGATCATCAGGGTTAGGAATAAAAATTCTCTAATTAGGCAGAGTTGGAGACTTTTTCCTATCAGACGAACACGTACCTTAATTGCGCTATTAATTTATCAACTCCCTGTTTCGAGTAGAGTTCAGTATATTTTTAGTGTGTATTAAAAGACATGTTTAAATCAATGAGCTCAAGTATTACTAAACTATTATGTAGTAAAATGTATACATTCAACATTGAGAACCAAACCTGCAAATGCATTCTTTAATATATAATTAACAGATTATAAACATATTTCTTGCTTGTGTTCGCCTCCCCCTTTTAATTAGAAAGATTTATTGAAACTTACTAAAGAAAAATGTTTCACATAAAATTTATTGGCAGCTCATGGGATGATTTCTGGATAGTTCCAGTACAAAATTTAGCAAAACCACATTACCAGAAGTATCAAAATTTGTGGTTACATATGTATATCCAGTTAATGTATATGAAAAGAGCTAAATAATACATAATTTTCTGCTATCATACATTTATTAATGGTGACTTCTAAAGTTTGGGATACAAACCTATATAATAAAAAGCAGAATGAATTGGGCCTTTAACTGTGCAGTTAAACAAAAAAACAAAAACAACCCTTTAGTACAATCACTGTACTTTACACACATAAAAAAACTAAACAAAAAAAAAAAAAACAATTCATGGGCTTACTTAATAAAAAATATTCTAGAAGAAACTGGAAAATATATAGCCTTTATACTGCAGATTTTAAATAAACTATTAAACCATCAGAACGTTTTTGCGCAGCTGTCAAGGCACAAACTCAGTTTTGTATATCTGCAGCAACAGTTTACTAAAAGACATACTAATTTTATCCTTGGTTAAAAAGGAATAATCCCTTTATTTACTATTGCAACATGAAGTTAACGTTACACATAGAAGTCCAAGAAAGGTACACAAATACATTCCGATATGATTTAAACCCTTAATTTAAAAAGAAATAATAAAGCCTATTTATAGATGGTAAGATACAATTTTTTTATTACGTTATTTTTGCGATTCTTCTGGTCTGTCTTGGAGAGAAGCCATAACAATCCCTACTAATTATGAAGCAGCACAAAATTATGTGCATTGAATACAATACAAAACAACACAAAATTAAAGGATTTCAACATAATATGTAGGGAAGACTTTGGATTGTCTATTTTATTGTTAACGTAATATGTAATTAATATTCTTTAAGTGCACTTCCACACGCCTTTTTGTTTTATAATAAGGAAATAGCTAATGCTCATAAATTTAATAAGTCCACCATCTACCACAGAACATTTGGCCAAAAATGCATTTCTGCCAGTAAACTGTCATTGGAAAAATAAAACCGTGCTAAACTCTATATCCCTTTGATATACCATTGATATCAAATTTCTTTCTCTCTCTCTTTTTTTTTTTTAACGAAACACAATATAGTTTACAAGACTTGAGGACAACAAATAGTGAAGTGATTTTCTCTTTAATTTTTTGTGCTGTGACTAAAGTAAAAAGTTTGCAAGGCTGCATGTTAACATTCCAAGTACTCCCTTCAATCTTTATTGACTACATTATCTTCTCACAGAAATTCTTTGGGGCTAGAACAGCAGTCATTGCATCACATGGTATTCAATGAATTCAAGTTTCAAAAGCAAATTTATAATAATGATAAAATAAAAAGGAAAAAGAAAAGAAAGCACAGTTCCCGATTAGCTGCAGGGACACATGGTCATAGACAAATAAGCATACACTTGAAAGATAGGTTTTCTGCTTAATGATGGCAAATTTTTCACATGAGAGTAGTACATTTTCCAATACTCAAATAGGTTCAAGTTCAAGCAGTATGTAATACAAGCAAAAGTGATTTAACCCTTAAAAATAAATATTCAGGAAAATGTTTCTGTACATCAATGTGAAAGATTGTACAACACTTTCACACTAGCTGGAAAAGTCCCCAAACAAATCAAAAAGAAAAAAACAAAAACAAAACCCCAAAATAATTTTTGTTCATATAAGCAGCTGAAATCTGCTGTTCCAGCCCACTGTCCTCAAAGGAGAAGGTAGGCGCACACACAGTCGACTAGTTGTAGCTTGCTATCTTATGGCCTTTTTGAACAGGGATATCAATTTCAACTATTGTGATCCCTTTTGTTGAGCTTGTTTGCCATTTTCATTTTACAGCATGCCAAACCCCTTGGCGTATGTGATAGCTTTTAACAATCTCTCTTTCAGTTTGTCTTTGCTGGAGTACTCCGGAAGCAAAAGGACATTAAAGCATGTGTGAGATGTTGGTAACCTGCAAGAAAGTAAGGAGAAGTGAGTTTCTTCCAGAAACAAAATAAAAGATACATATACGCATACTGCAATAAAAATCAAACATTCATTAAAGGGTTAGTCCAACCCTTTTTGACAGTAAATGGATTTTGATTTACAATGCCCTATTGGGCATTACTAATAGGACCCCTGTTATAAAACGTGTAAAAAAAAAAATAAATAAATAAAAAAATTTTTAAAACCTACACGAAATCTACTACCAGACGAAGATCCTGGTGCCCAGCTCCACGCCCCGTCTTATGCCATCCGTGCACTCGACAAATCCAATCAAAGGCTTCTCATAGAAAAGCCTTTGTTTTGACCACTGTCGCAGGATCAGAGTGTATGCATGCGTTTTGAGCCAGCGAGGGAGGGATTTTTAATGTAATTAAAAAAACAAAACAAAAAATCAGGCACAAGAGAGACTGCACAGGGGGAGAGAGAATGTTTCGCCATGAAGGCTCGCTGCCTACAAGGTAGAAGATCCGTTACTTTTGTTGCCAGCGCACAGTGCGTGCTGATAAAGTCATATTTGTTCTGGACTGCCAAATGTCAATACAGTAAAGTGTCCCAGAGTGCCATAGCCATGTGTGCCGAGGGTGCAACTACATTTCAAGCTGAAATGCTGCACATCCAGGCTCTTCCCACCATGACCACTTCAAAGTAACCAGTTTATATGGAAGAAATTTGGTAATAGGTTATACTACAAGCTATGTTTTTACTCTCTGCAACTTTTTCCATCCCAACATGTAAACTATACAGATTCTACATTCCAGCTTACGTAAATGTACACTGGTGTTTGGAATACAAAACTGTATTCCTAACACTGTAGTAAACTCTGCCACACCCCTTCCTCGCCACTCCCTCAACCGCAAATAAGGGTTAAACCTGTTTTCACTTACCTGATTTTAGCATCAATGTCCCTAGGAGAAGAGTCAGGCTCCTCATCCACCAATGTCACTGCGATTCGGGAACCTAAAGCGCATGCCCGGCGAGCACTGATCGTGCATTAGGCCTTTAGGACATCAGACCTTGTTTCACGGAGTCTGGTAAGCTGCACAAAGTGCCTCCAGTGGCTGTCATGTAGACAGCCACTAGATGCAGTCTTAACTCTGCAATGGAAACATTGCAGTTTCTCGAATACTGAAATGTTTGCACCTGCAGTGTTAAGGGGACATGGACATTGCACCTAGATCAAAATCAACAAGATGAAGTGTTCTTGGTGCCTATGGTGTCCCGTTAAGATATATCAGCAAATGATCACAATGTCCTTAATAAGTCATGTCTGAAACAACGTGATAAATAGGTAGCTTACCTGTCTGTGTCAGGGCCATTTTTGGCTATAATCATCTTTAGTTTACCCAGTCCTCCCACAGGTGCCCTGTCTGTGCCGGTTGTAAACTGCAGGAATAACCTTTTCTGTTCATCTGTAAATGAATGGACTATGTCCCAGAAATCTCTGAAGTAGAAAAAGAAGAAAATAGAAATCTAACTAGAATCAATGAACAAGAATATCTGCACAGTCATCTGTAAAACATTTTTTTCAATATACTTCATTGATTGCATCTTGTAACCTATGGAAATGTTCTGCAAACATCTACACAGCAGGGGCTTAAATGGAACCTATAGCCCCGAAAATAATCTTGAAGCCAGGATCCTAAGGAAGATCAAGACACCTCAAGTAATGGCATGCAATGTATTATTATTCTTCTTCTTAAAGCACCAACAAATGTACAATGGGTGGACTAACAGACACATATTTGTAACCTGACAAGTTGGACACACAGGAACAGAGGGGTTGTATGAAATGATATATAAAGCTACCTTTTTAAGCTTTTTGTCAATTCCCCTTCAAATTTTGGTTTTATACGAATGGCTTAATTATTCTTAAAAAGTACTCATGATTTACAAACTACAAAGCCTGCATCCGACCAGGCATAACACATGCAAAGCACAAAAACAAACAAAACTTATAAATCACAAAATACAGTAAAGAGTAATCAGAGCAAGGAACAATTCCCTTTAAAGGGACACTGTAGTCACTATAACCACTTTGTCTCTTTGAATTGGTTATAGTGCCTGGAGTGCCCTGGCACTGTCCCTCCATTCAGGGCCGGACTGGGGATACAAAGCAGCCCTGGAAAAAAAATTTGTGCCAGCCCCATAAGTCACTGCGCCATATATTGTCGCGTGTAATATGTAAGGCTATGTCTTGCCAGGACAGATGATTGAGATATATATAGATATATATAACAACAAAGTGGATGCTTGGCGCAGTCCTTTTAAAAATAAATAGGGAATTCTTGCCTGGGTGCTTTATCCTGAACGCCAGAAATATGCAGAAATCCAAAAACAGGATGCACTCACAGGTCTTAATTAAAGTAAAAAAAAGGTTGTTTTAATTATTCCATGTGAAATATACAAAAAAATCAACGTAAAAAGTCGAAACGTTGATTGATTTTTTGTATATTTCACGTGGAATAATTAAAACAACCTTTTTTTTACTTTAATTAAGACCTGTGAGTGCATCCTGTTTTTGGATATATATATTGCTTTTTCTAATATAAAATATTGGTCCTTTCAGGGTAAAACGTTTAATTATACAGTAAGCATACTCACATGCAGACACAGGCAATTTCACTGACATCTCAATGACACACACAAGCTCACTGATACACAGCCTCATAGACAATCAATCTTACTGATATACATCAGCTCATTGACATAAAACACAAGCTCACTCACTAGCAGGCACACGCATGCAAGCAAGCTCACTCACTAGCAGACGCACACACACAGCTTAATGTGGTGGTACTGGTGTCTATAGCATGTCCCTACAGGCTTTTCAATGTAAACACTGACTTTTCAGAGAAAAGGCAGTGTTTACATTGCTTCAAAGTGACACTGCTAGTGACAGTCACTCAGACGGTCACCAGAGGTGCTTCCTGTGTTAGTGCACCCACATTCAGGGCCTCCACACTCTGTAGGTGCTGAACGTTCCCCATAGAGATACATTGATTCAATGCATCTCTATGAGGAGATGCTGATTGGAGTGGCGTTTTGCAGCCAATCCTATGGCAAAACATTGGATTGGCTGAGATCATCAAGCTTGATGATCTCAGCTATAGAGGCAGGGCCAGTCGAGGGGAGACCAGCACGCTGCGTGGTTGAAAAAAAAAAAAGGTGAACAAAAACACTATTTTTAAACACACATTTACACCATGACAGACACAGAAACACACATATACCATTACAGATACACACCCCATGACAGACACACACACACCCCATGACACAGACACCATACAGACACACCATACATAGACAGACAGACACCATGACACACACCATACAGACAGACACCATGACACACACCATACAGACAGAATGATACAGACAGACACACACCATACAGACAGACACCATAACACAGACAGACACACACACACACACCATACAGACACCATAACACAGACACACCATACAGACACCATAACACAGACACACACACCATACAGACAGACACCATAGCACAGACAGACACACCATACATACAGACACCATGACACAGACACACACCATACATAGACACCATAACACAGACACACACACAAACACCATAACATAGACAGACAGACACACCATCATACAGACAGACACACCATCATACAGACAGACACCATGACACAGACAGACCATTCATACACCATGACACAGACAAACAGACACACACACCATACAGACAGACACACACCATAACACAGACAGACAGACACATTACTAATACCTGCCAGGTCTTCTGGCAGCCGCCAGGTCTTCTGGCAGCCGCCGGGGAGGTCTTCTGGCAGCCGCCGGGGAGGTCTTCTGGCAGCCGCCGGGGAGGTCTTCTGGCAGCCGCCGGGGAGGTCTTCTGGCAGCCGCCGGGGAGGTCTTCTGGGAGCCGCTGGGGGAGCTGCGCTGGCTCTGCTCTCGCGCCCTCGCACTCTGCTGAATGAGACCGGCGCCGGAATATGACGTCATATTCCGGCGCCGGTCTCATTCAGCTGCGCGCTGGGGAGCAGAGCCAGCGCAGCTCCACCAGCGGGCGCCAGGACAAGTCCCCCAGCGGCCGCCAGAAGCCCCCAGAAGACCTCCCCAGCGGCCACCAGCAGACCCAGGTGTCTGCCGGCCCCACGTGCCGACGGCCCACTGGGAAATTTCCCGGTATCCCGGTGGGCCAGTCCGGCCCTGCCTCCATTCAGTGTTGCACCATGTTTGTGCAGTATCCCACAAAATAAGAGTCCCTGGCCACCCACAGTCCGGCCCCTTCTGTCTGTGTAGCTAAGGCAGAGATTACACACATCCTTGTTGTCATACCCATTCATACCGTCAGTTGGAGCGCTGACAGGTTAAAAGCAGTCAGCCGACACTCTCAGCCAATCACAGCTGCCCATTGCTGCTCAGGGTAATACTTCCTTATTAGCCAAAGCAGCACAGAGGGGATGGACTGCCGTGGTCTCTTGTTTAGCATTAAAACATTACAACATTAAAAACTGTTTAATGCTGAAAGAAATGATGGCACCAGGGGACTCCATACACTATAACCAGTTTAATGAGATGAAGCAGATACAGTGCCTACGGTGTCCCTTTAAGGAACAGTAATATCTTGATTTTTTTTTAAATTGGTCACTATTATTTCTGATAGCAGTTGTGAAATTGAAAAAAATTATTAATTTTATCAATTGAAATAATGCTTGTAATTAGGTCTAATCTTACAAAATTATGACAGTTTGTTTTTAAAACTAAATATTGAAACTTTTATCTAATTTTTAGAATATAATAATTGGTTTACTTGCTGTCCATGGTAAATATATGCTAGCGAATACGATGCTAAAAGTAATCCTTATTGAAGCACATTGGGACAAGAGGTAGATCTGTAATTTTTCAGTATTCTTAAATGTAGCAAATAGATACCGCTATTTTCTATTTGGTTATGTCTTTAACAGACTTGGGCACTGGTATTTTAAATGCATAACAGCTAACAATGTTTTTCCAATACTATTCTTTCTTTTATTTAAAAAACAAAATGGAAACTATCCTCCATCTGCAACTCACCCTCTCCCCACTGACAGTTTCTCCTTATCTATCAATACTACAGCACTAGATAATGTCATCCTATTTAGCTGTACTGGCCAAAGAGGCAACATTAGTTCTCTCAAATTCAAGTACAAACTCAGCCTGTTCTGCAACATCATTTACAGGTGTTACATTTCATCGATGAATCAGTCCTATCTGCTCATAAACATCTGGCAATGATTTGATTACAATGCATTTGCAAACTTTACTAATCACTGTGTTGTTAGCATAAGAAGTGTAACTGCACCATAGCACACACTATTTTACATGGCTCACAGTAACATTGTCATTAACAGCTCTGCACCCACCTAATAATATTTGATTCTCGAGTGTAGCCACCATCATATTCCGTTGTGTCTTTTAGAGCTTGAAAGTCTAAATTCTGTAAGTATAAAATCACATTTCTATCATTAGTCTCATGACACTAACATTTAAATCGACTTTTCAGCTGGTATGAACAAATCCAAATCGTTTTAATCTATGCCCAAATGCCTAGGACTAACATGCCGAGTCCTATTCAGTGTATAAGACCCACTGGTAACTCCCGAATAGATTATAAGGCATTTGATTTGTCAGTAACTAGTTGAAAAGCATTAATGCACAAGTCTGCCTTTAAAAAGAGAATTAAAAATTACATTTTGTGACCTAAACAAAAAATTTTTACGGATACCAGCCTAAAAACTACAGATGATAAGGCTTGGAAATGTTTTAGGAGCAAAATAAATAATTCAAAGAATACTTACCGGACTTCCACAGATGAGGAGTTCAATCTCCTCTGGTCTAAACAGATACTTCAGTGGTGATTCATTGGTAACCATGTGAAATCCCCTTCTGAATGCTTTAAACTGTTTTTCTACTGATTTATTTAAGATGTAATCTGTGTAAAGGTTGACAAATTCCTAAAATAAGAGAATAGTATGTTAAAGGCATGTTTCAATAAAGGCTTCATTCATCGTCACTTCTAGTTAGGGGCTTACTCATAGATCTCAAAAAGAGAGGGGGAAGGCATATTAAACAGCGATTTTCTGAAAATCATTGCAGTCATAGTAAAGATGTATCATAATATATGGAAGAAACATGAGCATATGTAAATCAAATTCTACTTATACTTTCAGCTGTCACCATGCACATGGTATATTCAAAATACAGGTAGTATAATCCTGTGTACATTAATATGGAATTAAAGCTCCAATTCATTGTCTTTATAGTGTCTGGACAAAGACAGACAGGTTATATAGCGTAGTGGTGATTGAGGTTTTCCACAATGGCTTTCCTTAATTTGAAAGAAAGTCTATATATTTTTTTTTTTATATGAAGCATTTTAAGCTTGCACAAATATTTGTTGGCTTCATATGGCAGAGGATTTTAGTACCAAACTAAAATTTCCACTACAAAAAATAAAAAAAAGCTTTCAGAAATTGTACTGCAAATTGGTCTTCGTGTTAGAGCAGATTGAATGTATTGAATAGAGAAATACACACATAAGTAGTTTAGGATTTCAGAACAATAATACACATAACAGTGTTTCACTTTCACTCCATGAGGCTCCTACTCAGATCTCCATGTACATCAAAATCTGTGTTATGCTTTTGTCCTGACAGGACAAAAACTACACTTATCTAACGCCTTAAAACAGCACTGTAAACGTCTGGGGACTTTGTAATATTTGCAAACATCGCTGCTGGGGCTGTTAAAAGTGTAAACTATTTAGACAATGATAATTATTAAACAGTATAAGTCAGTTAGAGAGAACTATAGAGAATGGCTGTCTAAGAGCCAATTCATAATGTTCTGTTTTTTTTATCTAGCGCTAGATAAAGAACCTCTTTAATAGATGGTATATAAGGTGATTATCAGTATCTGGGGAAAGAAGATGTAGCTGCTATCAAAATATAGCTTATAAGGAAATCGCTTGAATAAAAGCAACTTGATTGATGGATCAATTTTTTTTATTAAAGGAACACCAGATTGATAGGTATTCCTGGGTGCACAAAGCCCATAAGGGAGGGGGTACCAGAGGGCACTATAGTGTTGGGAATTTCGATTTGTATTCCTGACACTATAGAATACATTTAATAATAAACACAAAGGTTTCCCTAGGCTAATATCAGTAATAATAATAGCAAAAGGAAATCTAAACTAAAACAGAGTAGTATGTTGCTGCCATCTCCTGGCTATTTCCAGTATGACAACTTCCTATCTTTTTCATTGAATATATATGCCAAATAGATTGACATTGGTTCTGGGCAAATGACAAAGTTCAGCACGGATCAAAATGCCATTGGGGCTTGGAGGGAGACCTTCCAAGGTCTGTTCAGACCCTAGGGGTCTACCAATCTCTAGATCCAGTGAGAGAATCCCAGTGTCTGAACTTGATCACTCAGATGTAGTGTTCTCTATGGATTTAAAGGGCTATATGCAGTGCTGACTTTCAGAACTGCATGCAGCGCATCAAAAAGTCTGAGGCCCATGATAAATGCACCAAAACTGCACGTGTCACTATGCCCTAAAGCCTTTAAAGCCAGTTATAGTTAGGACGTAATGACATGTCTTAACGTGTTAATAAATATGTTGACATCTGAATATTGAATAAATTTATTTTTATGTTACGTTTTGAAGACCTTTAAATGCTCAATAATTTTAGTATTTTTACTTGCATGGTTCAGATAACATCGGTAATTTATCAGAGTACCTTTGTGACTGAAAACTACTGTGGCGGAACCAACCTTGCCACTGTCCACTGGAGAAGCCTGTTTGCTCACCTGCTCCCTTTAGACTATGGCCCGGCATTTAAAACCTTTTATTTTCCCTGCAGAAAGGCGTATTCGTGCCTTTCTGCCGAGGTGTTCGGTAGATTCAATCTACCGAACAAAGTACCGAACGATTGAGCACCTGGGAACTGGAGTGTGCCGTCAATTGACCGCCCAGAAGCTGCGGTTAACCGCAGCTTAATTGACGAACGTTGGGTGCCCTTTGTTAATTTGGCGAACACGTGGCAGCGGCCATTTTAACTCCCGAACGGCCAGCGGTGTTCAGCACCCAAACTATGGAACTGGAAACGGATACTTAACTGTGCGAAGCCGCCAGCCTCCTTACCTCTGCATTCGGTAGTGGAACCAAATGACTGTTCATTCGGTAGTTTAACCGTATGAACAGCATCACCCCAGTTAGCTATGCCATGGAGCCTATTCGTGTAACGAAAGACTATGGAAAAGACGCTCCATGGCGACAGAACTGTATGTATGTGATCTGAGCGCCATTCGGTAATAATGTGCGCTCAGATCTAAGCTATCTGGGGATATGTAGAATGTGCATGTTTTATATGATAAAGGTAACCGTATGTAATTTTGTGTCTTTTTACTGAAAATGTGTGTAATGGAGTTTTGCCTCTGTCCTTGGAGATAATTGGATTACTTCCCAATTATCTCCAGGCCAGAGAGGAGGGATTGTCATGCATTATGGGATTGTTGAAATGTGTAAGTCTGTGATTGGTCCTTTTACCCATTGTGTCCCATTCTTCCATCTGTCCACCAGGAGGGAGACCTGCATAAAAGCCGGGCAGGTAGCCCCAGTAAACCAGATTGTGCTTGACCCTCAAAATGAAGCGTCGTCTCGTTCTTGGGGGAAATTGGATTGTATGCTGATTGCCAGGAGTGTAAGCTGATTGTGTGCTTTTCCTGTTCGGCTGTTTCCAGTATTCGTGTGTTTCCGGTTCGGGAGTTGGAGGATTCGTGTAGTTTGCAGCTCGGGAGATTGGTGCTTGCAGTAGCTGCCCGTGCATCTGGAAAGGGGAATATCGCCTAAACGGTTTTTAACCTCTTGTGTGCAAAACTGTCCGTTACAATTGGTGGCAAGCGACGGGATCATTCCCACAGCCCAGAAGGACAGCTACAAGACAACACCAGTTCGTGGAGTCACAAATTGAGGGCAACGCTAGCACCCGTACATTTTAACCTCTTGTGTGCAAAACGGTCCGTTACAGCTACTATTTTTAAAGAGAAATTTAAGGTTAACAAACACTTTATTTTTCTCATTACCTTCCTGTTCTCATTGGTAATAGGGATTGTATCGCCATTTTCCTTCAGGTCATGCATTAAAGGATTCCCAAACAGATCAGTGTGAGAGATCTGGAAAGTGATCATCATATCATCTTCAACATTGCCCTCATATGCCAAAAGGTCCTTTAAACTCTGAAAGAGAACCTGAAAGAAAAAAACATTTACTCTTGTAAGCACACTGCGCAAAACTAATTGTTTGGTTTTTTTTTGCATGGGTAACAGACTACCACAGAAAAGGTTATTCTGTTTTTTCTGTTCAGTTGGGGTAAACCATTTAAAGAACACCTCCACTGGTTCAATATTTACTTAAAAGGTCACAGGGAGCAAACTATGAGGGCTAAAATTGAAGATAATTAGGATTTACACAAAAAAACAAGAACACATAGGCACTGGTCCTATGGTGGAAAATAGCCTTGGTCTTTAAAGACACTATATCCACACATAAAACACATCCACATTGAAGACAACTATTTTTCTGCCGCAAACAGCCTGAAGCTTAGACAGTGAAAAAGAAGTACTAGATCATTTCCCCGCTATGACCAGTATTAACTAAGCTGCCACACACTGGCAGAGACAGAAGAGATGTTCACTTCTTGAATTATAACCTCTGCAGTTTATATGGATGACATCATTGAAAATTATGCGATAACATGGATAACAAACCTTGTGAGTTGATGGATCTGAAACCAATCAGTTGAAATAATATGTAATATGTGTTTTAAACATTAATAGTTTGGTGTACAACAAATGCAGAGAAATAAGTTGAGAGAGAAGAAAAAAAAAAGTATATATTAGAGCAGGCATCAAAGACTGCTCATAAACACTCCTATGTGGGTGCTACTGACAACTATTCATAACCAGATAATCCAATAATAAACTTTTACACTTGGTCAATTAGTAGTTTTCTTGTATAAAAGGCCCATTTTCTTTTTTTAAAATACATTTTACAAGAAATTGTTGTGTGTTTTTAAGACTGAAACATGGTAGTGTAGTGAGAGGTACAGAAGATGCATAAAAGTAACTTACAGGATGAGAGTCTGCAAGGTCACGAAAAGTTCCTTTCTTCCCCATCAGCTTTCTATAAACAACCATTGGAAAATGAACATCTAGAATGCAATTATTGTAAATTGCAAGGCCCAGAACAATTCCAATTAGCGTGAACTGTCCTTCGTTCTCATAAGATGATGGATTAAACCAGAACAGTTTAGTAGATTCATCATAAGTAAACATACCTGCAAAAGGAAAGGTGATAATTCGTAATCAATTTGCAAATGTATAAATCTCCATATATAGTGAGAATTAAATGGACCTAAACAGGACATCTTACATGTAGCAAAATAAAAAATATGTACAGGTCTTTTAACAAGGAATAATTACGATAAGGGATAGGAATTATCACAGGTAAATTTAAAGGGACACTATAGTCACCAGAACAACTACAGCTTATTGTATTTATTCTGGCGAGTAGAATCATTCCCTTCAGGCTTTTTGCATTAAACACTGTTTTCAGAGAAAAGGAAGTGTTTACATTACTGCCTAGAGATACCTCAATTGGCCACTCTTCAGATGGCTACTAGAGGTGCTTCTTGGAGCATTCAGTGTTCTCACACTCTGCAAGGAGACACAGAACCTTCCTCATAGAGAAACACTGATTCAATGCATGTGTATGAGGAGATGCTGATTGGCCAGGGCTGTGTTTTGGCTGCCCGATCTGCCTCCTTGACAGGCGTTATAGGCTTTTGTTTAACACTTCTGATGATGTCAGCCAAGCAGGCAGATCAGGGGCAGAGCCAGCAGCAGCAGACTGGAATACAAGTAAGATTTAGTATATTTAGATGGTGGTTTTAACACTATAAGGTCAGGAATATATGTCTGTGTTCCTGACCCTATATTGTCCCTTTATTACTTTGTCAAGTTCTCACTTGAGCAAGACTATGTTCACTTAGACTTGTGCATGCTGCCAACGTTCGGTTCTTCAGAATAAAATTTCCTGGATTTCAAATTTTGTTTGGGATGTCTGACACTTGTCAATGTGATGGTTTGACCAAAATTAGGTCATGATTCCCAAACAACTCGGTGGTGCAGGTGCTAATTATCATCTTGCTAACCAACCGGTTTTTAATTTTCTTACCGTTAAAGACCAGGGCTGTTTTTACATTTCTGCGGTGTTTGTTTTTAGCTGTAATTTTCCTCTTACTCATTTAGTATACCCACACATATTACATACATGTTTTCTCTCCATGAAAATGGTCTTTCTAAAGATACTATTATTTTCATCATATCATATAATTTACTATAAATTTTATTTATAAAATCTGATGAAACCCCCTCCCCCAAAAAACAAACACATTTCTAACTTTGACCCCCAAAATCTTTTCTGCGTTTACTACCGCCAAAAACCACCCATGCTAAATAGTTTCTAAATTTTGTCCCGAGTTTAGAAATACCCAATGTAAACATGTTCTTAGCTTTTTTTTTACAAGTTATAGGGCTATAAGTACAAGTAAGACATTGCGGTTTCAAAATATATATTTTTAATATTTATCAATAGTGACATTGTAACACTTATCTGTCAAATCTTTGAATCACACCTTACATGTACATATCTTTTTTTAAAGTAGACAACCAAGGGTATTCAATATGGGGTATGTCCAGTCTTTTTTAGTAGCCACAAATACTGGCCAAAGTTAGCATTTATATTTTGGGGGGGTATTAAAAATGCAAAAAAACAATTATGAACGGTAAGTTTGGTCAGTGTTTGTGACTAAGTGTCTACTAAAAAAGACTGAACATACCTTATTTGCAATACCTTGGGTTGTCGTCTTTTGCAAATGGTATGCCGTCATGGGGGTAATTCTCATTCCTGGGCTACCATACGCTCTCAAAGGCAACATAACTAATCTGGCAAATTTCAATGTGAAAAAACAGAAAATCGAGCCTTATATTTGACCCTGTAACTTTCAAATACACTATAAAACCTGTACATGGAGGGTACGGTTATACTCGGGAGACTTCGTTAAACACAAATATTAGTATTTCAAAACAGTAAAATGTATCACAACAATGATATCATCAGTGGAAGTGCAGTCTGTGTGTGAAAAATGCAAAAAACTTCACTTTCACTGACAATATCATCGCTGTGATATGTTTTACGGTTTTGAAACACTAATATTTGTGTTCAGCGAAGTCTCCCAAGAAAAACAGTACTCCCCTATGTACAGGTTTTATTGTGCCTTGGAAGTTACAGGGTTAAATATAGTGCTAGCAAATTAAATTATCTGGACTTTCTGCCTGGGTTGTCAAGCAGGTCCCCCATATTGCAATCAATAAAATTACTTAATTATCTAAAAATAGTACATAAATATGCACATAGAATTTAAATATATATACATATTTATATATTTGAAGTCTACGTGTATATTTTATTATTTATGTATATGGATATACATATTTTGTATTAATTTTTATTTATTTATACATAGATATATAATTTCATTCTAAGTATATTTTGATATAAATATATATTAATATCAAAATACAGTTAGAATAAAATTACATAGTTTGTTATTTTTACATTTTTAAAATTTATTTTTAATCATCTTTTTTCTAATATAAATATATATATATACACATAATATATAGTTATATTATATATATATATATATATATATATATATACACACACACACACACACACACACACACACACACACGTGTGTGTAATTTTACTCTAAGTGTATTTTTATATTAATATATGTATATATTAATTTAAAAATTCACTTAGTATGACGTTATAAATAAATATTATATTTGTATATATGTCATATTTATACAAATATAATTATATATTTTTATTCATTAAAAAATGTTTTATTTTACTGGTGCAAGGAGACTGCGTGTCAGTTCAGGCAGTTCTCCTGCAGGCAGCACTATGGACTCCTATTGCAGTCATGTGGCCCGCGGGGGGCGTAATTTCCAGGCTGTCAGGCAGTCCCCCCAGACTGGGAGCAACACCCCCGCCGGCAATCAGGTAAGTAATAGATTTGTTAATAGATTTGCCGCAGACGTCTTTAAGGACCATTTTTGTCGGACGTACCTAGTAGGTTAAAGTGGTATAAGGTTTACAATATGGGGGCATGTATACTAAATAGTAAGCAATCAGTGACCCGATGAGGGCCCTAGGTAATAAAAAGAAAACTGGGGGCCGATATCCTGGTGTCTCCCCAGATCCCACCCATGGGTGGCGGTTATTCATTAAATGTGGTGGACACACACTATAGTGTTCTGTTCCACTCCCAGACTCTACCCATGGCCAGAAGGTGGGCCTTTGTTAGTTTTAATAAGGGGGTTGGACATGCTATTGTTCCCCCTAATAAATCGGAGTATATATGCTAATGAGCTTAAGGTGTGAGGATATTAAGGACAATGTGTGTATGGGGATGGGACTCGCCATTGCCCATCACCCAAAAGTGTGCCCGGGTACCAACCCTGTAAGTATCCTCCATGTGGCATGGGGTCCTAAAGCCCCTAGTTACACCCCAATCCCCACCATAAAAACATAATTATTCTACTTCCATCCTCACCCTACCAATAGTGAGCAGGGGTTTAAATAATCTGTAATACTTGTAAATAAATATGTATTATACACACGTCCATTTAGATGCCTTTTTTTCTTAAATCTTTTTTCAGCCGTACAAAGGCCAAATAAAAATCTAATAACCAATGCTTCGATTAAAAATACCCTATTAGCAAACAACACCCACCTCTAAGAAACAAAAGCACACAGCAAAAAAATAAAAAAAATCACGACTGTCACGAACACACCCTACTCCAAGAGTGCGTGTGACGTAGTTGTGGTTGTGAAAGGGTTAAAGTTCACTATTTGTCTGCACTAGACCGGAAATAATGACAAAATCCCCCTTTAACACCACCCACACTTAAACATAATAATATAACTATTACTATTTTAACACTGCCACCACCAAGACAATTTATAAATGGGGTGCCTTGATCCCCCAGGTAAATCAACAATAAAACCCACCAAATATTACTTAGTACAATATTCAAGGAATTACAAAAATACTAGCTAATCTCTTCAGGTAACGTGATTCTTAACCAGACAAAGGCAGAACTTAATAAATGAATGTTTATTATGAGCAAAAATGAATCACAGTGCATATAACAATATATGATAAACAAATTATTTACACCAACAACAGATAAAAACAAAAAGGATAAAATACAGAAACTCACTTAGGTTTTCAAAGTACAACTTCTGTCCAGGGGGTCTCTGGCAAGGAAAGATGGTGACTCACTCAAAATTAGATCTTGGCCCCAAGCAAGTACACAAACACCCTTCAGAATCACAGGAGATATATCCTGTGACCAGGGGTGGAGCAACAGGGATACTAGGTGACCACCTCCTTTGTTCCAGAAACCAAAAGCCACATATAAACTTGGTTTTATCTCCTCTACTGTACTTGCCACAGAAATAATAATTGCCTCTATGAATTTGTTATTGTTTTCCCATTCCAAAGACATGTTGCACGCCCCCCCACGATCCAATAGGATGGACATCACAAGTCCTGCCACACGGTTTAAGTTGTGCAACTCATGTTTGGGCTTAATTAAAAGATTGGGCTTGTCCCATTCCAAATATAATAAAAATGAGGCTTAATTATTAACCTGTGGATAAGTATGAATGTTTCACTTGGATAAGATACTGGAACACAAGGATCTTCATGAAACGAATCCCATTACCATTTCAAATGATTGAACTATCCTTTACAAGGTACATGCCAAATGGATGAAGAGACATTCAGACTTTTTCCAAGTGTAGAACCTCACACCTTGCAGATCATTGATTACTTCACATCCATATAGTAAAATCCTTTTCACATTGCTATTCAATTCACACTACCCCTTCTGTCATCTAACCTCTGTGGGGGTCCCAGCTTCAAAAGATGTAACCCCTGTTGACCTCAGCAATAGCATCTCTGTAATTTGTGCTATTTACTACACAAATTACATTAAAAGATGATATTCCATAGTGTAATAATAAATTATACACCTTTGCCGTGACAACGACGTATAAAAATAAAAAAATAAACTTGCAAGCAAAGGACCAGTCCACAATATGCAAGCTAAGTCAGAAAGCTTTGATTTGTTGGCTTACACATAACAAAATTCTACTTTTTTTTTTGCTAATTGGGCCTTAATTTTTAGTAGTCACATCATTATTAAGGAGTTTTATTAGGTATTTTTGAGAGCTGAGGAAAAGTAAGAAAATGTAATCAAAATAAAAAAAAAAGTGTCTGATGGTAAGTATTACATTTTATTTAACAGGTATTAGATGCATTTTTAAAGATATTAGATGTATGGGGCCACCCCTCACTGTTTTTAGAGTGAAGGGGTAGATGGATTTTATTTTACTTATTAGGGGTTGGCAGCAGTTGGATATTAAATACCCTCCACATGAGGTACATGTGTGGGGGGTGATCTATAGCATGTCCTTCCATTGATTATTAAATAGCACCCATCTGCTCTCTGCCAGGTCACCTCTGTATTTTATTAGAGACTGGGCAGCAATATCCAGTTTTTAATTACAGTTAGCAGTCACTGGCTGCTTACCGCGTAATAGAAATAACCCAAAATGTGGCATGGTGACTAGGGGCATGTCAAAAAAAAAAAAAAAATTCAAAATGTTTATTAACCCCTTAAGGACCGGACTGTTTTTGCGATGTTGTACATTTGCGACCAGGCCTCTTTTTACACTTTTGTGGTGTTTGTGTTTAGCTGTAATTTTCCGCTCTCTCATTTACTGTTTCCATCCAAATTATATATTGTTTTTTTCAGGACAAAGAGGGCTTTCTTTACATACCATCATTTATATAATCTCATGTATTTTAATTTAAAAAAAATAAAAAAAATATGATGAAAATTTGAAAAAAAAAAAATACATGTTTTTTGACTTTTACTTGAAAAATCTTTTACTCATCTACAAAAGCGAATTAAAAAAACTGCTAAATAGATTCAAAATGTTGTCCTGAGTTTCAAATAACCCAGTGTTTACGTGCTTTTTTTTTTGCATGTTATAGAGCAATAGGTACAAGTAGGATATTGCGGTTTCAAAACATACATTTTTAAAATTTATCAATAGTGACATTGTAACACTATTATCTGTCATAAATTTCTGAATAACACCCCACATGTACATATTTTTTTTTAAAGTAGACAACCCAGGGTATTCAATATGGTGTATGTCCAGTCTTTTTTAGTAGCTAATTAGTCGAAAACACTGGCCAAAGTAAGCATTCATATTTGTTTGTGTGTGAAAAAAGTTAAAAAACTAAATTGAACGCTAATTTTGGCCAGTGTTTGTGACTAAGTGGTTACTAAAAAAGACTGGACATACCCCATTTGCAATACCTTGGGTTGTCTTTTGCAAATGGTATGCCATCATGGGAGTAATTCTCATTCCTGGGGTACCATACGCTCTCAAAGGCAACTTAACCAACCTGGCCATTTTCAATGTAAAAATATTTGACCCTGGACCTTTCAAAAATGCTATAAAACCTGTACATTGGGGGTACTGTTTTACTCGGGAGACATCGCTGAACACAAATATTAGTGTTTAAAAACTGGGAAACGTATTACAACAATTATATCATTAGTAAAAGTGCTGTTTGTGTGTGAAAAATGCAAAAAAAGTAACTTTCACTGACAATATCATCGCTGTGATATGTTTTACTGTTTTGAATCACTAATATTTGTGTTCAGCGAAGTCTCCCGAGTAAAACAGTACCCGCCATGTACAGGTTTTAGGGTGTCGTAGAACGTTACAGGGTAAAATACAGTGCTAGCAAATTAAATTCTCTGGAATTTGGGCCTGGGTTGGCAGGCAGGTCCCTCAAATTGCAATCAATAAAATTACTTAATTATGTAAAAATATTACATAAATACGCACATAGAATTTAAATATATATGCATATTTATATATTTGAAGTCTACGTGTATATTGATATAATTATTTATGTAATTTTGTATATGGACATATGTATATTTCGTATTATTTTTATTTATATATACATAGATATATATACAAATTCATTCTAAGTGTATTTTGATATAACTATATAATTTTAAAATACAGTTAGAATAAAATTTCATATAGATATAGAATTTAAATTTTTTTTTAATTTTTTAATTTAAATTACTTATTTATATTTTATAATATATATATATATGCATTATAAAATATATATATACACACACACATACATACATATACACACACACACACACACGGGTGTACTTTAATTATAAGTATATTTTTATATTAATATATGTACATATTAATATAAAAATACACTTAGTATGACATTATATATATATATATATATATATATATATATATATATATATATAGACATATTATATAAATATAATATATGTCTATATATCATTTATATACACATATATAATTATTTTTTTTTTAAAATTAACATTAACTTTATTTTTTTTTAATGATTTTACACTAGCAGGGAGACTGCCTGTCAGCACAGACAGGCCCCCTGCAGGCAGACACATGGACACCTATTGTGACCGCTATGTTGAGCGATCCCATGGCCACAGGGGTCCTAATCCAGTGTGGAGCAACACTGATCGGCGCCGGGGGAACGACAGCGATCCGGTAAGTAACTAGGACCGTTAGGACGGTTCAGGACCGTCATAGGTCGGCAATGGGAAAATGCCGATGACGGTCCTGAACCATCCTCGGTCCTTAAGGGGTTAAAAATGCTAAAATGGTGGTGTGTTAGCAAGTGGGTGCCACCCGCCACATGATTAACCCCGATGGTTTTCTGCAACCATTAGCCTGCTGGTGGGCATATAATGAAATTGGAAACGTAAAGCAACTAAAATGGCTTGGCCACTGGCCATTTTGGTTCCTTTGTAAATGGACTGTTTAGTTATTTGACTGAAAAACCAATTCCGATCGAATCATGATTTGGCCAGAAACAAAATGCACTCTTGACCTCTTTAGATTATTATAGACAGGTAAAGATAGAGGACATTATATGACTGCATGATTAATGAAATATAGTTGCTTTGTACACACTACGATTAATTTAAAGACACAAAAGAATATAGTTGCTTACTTGTATATTAAATGGACACTATAGTAACCAAAACAACGTTAGCTTAATGAAGCAGTTATGGTGTATAGATCATGCCCCTGCAGTCTCACTGCACAATTATCTGGCATTTAGGAGTTAAATCCCTTTGTTTATGAACCCTAGTCACACCTCCCTGCATGTGACTTGCACAGCCTTCCTAAATACTTCCTGTAAAGAGTCATCTACAGTTTATCCTTCCTTTATTGCAAGTTCTGTTTAATTTAGATTTTCTTATCCCCTATGTTAATAGCCTGCTAGACCCTGCAAGAGCCTCCTGTATGTGATTGAAGTTCAATTTATAGAGAAAGAGATACAATTGTTTAAGGTAAATTACGTTTGAAAGTGAAACCAGTTTATTTTTTCATGCAGGCTGTGTCAGAGTCAGGGGAGGTGTGACAAGGGCTTCACAAACAGAAACAACATGATTTAGCTCCTAAATGTCAGAGAATTGAGCAGTAAAACTTAAGGAGCATGATCTATACACGAAAACTGCTTCATTAAGCTAAAGTTGTTTAGGTAACCAGTGTTCCTTTAAAGATCTCCTTGGGGTTTTTGTGTAGTTATTTTAAAATTAGCTTTAAGTAGTTGGTTTGGTTTAATCCTTTAAATCTAGGTATATAAAAGCAGTTTGCTTAGTGTGAAATCTGTGATCAACAAGCCCCTATTATACAATTTGTCTTAAACCTTAGTGTAGCTTAACATAGACAAGCTTAATTTGCCGTATCTACCATCTAGTTTATAAGTATGCAGCGTTTATTACTGCATATAAAAGTCTTGATTTTATTACTTATGAGAAATATACAATAAAGCATGTGTGTGGCCATTTTCTATAAAACGCCATAAGCTTCACATAAAGCTATGAAGTAATTAAATTGAAGCTGCACTGTCATGGCTCTAATCCCCTTTTAAAAAAAAAAAAAAACCCTCCCTCGACTCCACTTCATCTAATTGTCTTAATTAGTCACCCCCTTAAATGTCCATAGGTCCCCTGGCCATTACTTATTTTTAATCTTTTATTTTTGGTGTGGGTAGATGAAGATGAACACATCAGAAAAGACGTAATGCCTAGCCAGAAATTTCCCCAAACCAATGAACTAAGACCTCAAGCAAGACAGCTCCCTCCCTCCCTTGTAATATGTGTGAATAGACGCTTTGCAGGAAGCAGTGCTCCCTGCCACTTGCTAAGCCCCCATGTTCCCTTCCCTTCTACCAGTCAAAATGACCCCCATAATAGCATAAGGAAGACAGTCAAAGTCCTCAATGCCCCTGCCTTTTTGCTATTATGCTGTGAGTAGTGTATGTTTTTCCATAAACAGTGAGCAGCCATTGGCTGGGTGACCGGCCAAAGACCTCGCCCCTAGTCACCTACCCCCTACACAAAGACATTTTAAAGACCTACCACGCTCTCCCTGTACAGGTGAAGTATAGGGCCCCCCCTGGCTTCATTAAGGCCCCCCACCAGCCAGCCATGGAGGGAATGCGTGGGTCCTCTTCAGTTTACATTAGCCCTTCTACTTGCACGCGCACAGCGAGCCCGGTAGGGTCCTCAAGATTTATTTTTGCTTTTACAACAGTGAGTACTGATAGGTGGCAGAATTTCGGCCAAGTAATACGTATAAATATTTACTTAGTATTCGTGAAATGGCTGAAAGCAATTTCACGAAGCCTCACTTTGTAGATAACTCACTCATTCCCACTGTATAAGGGAGCTATCTACAAAGCGGCTGCAAGATGCAGCCCCGGCACCAATCGTATCAGAATTTAATTCATTCAAATGAAATTCCGATCCAAACAAAGTCCTGAATTGCTTCCTAACATGAATGAACACACTGTGCTCATTGTTAGGACGAAATTTGGTAGTTTCGCCAGCGTCCTGTCTAAATGACAGGACATTTGGTAATACGGACAGGAAGCATTGCAAAATCACGGAGGAATGGTAAGAATTGTGGGAAAATTTCTCTGACAACAGGAAACGGAGCACACTTTGCTCCACCGCTGGTCTGGCGTAGGAAACCTCCATAAGACAAAATAGCCCCTACTTTGTCTTAAGTTTTAAAGAAAATTAGGACAGACAGGAAGAAATTAAGAACTGATCCTAACAGAGGGAGAGAAGAGGAATCGATTGGGAAAAGGTAAGTTCGACATGACAGTGCTGCTTTAACCAGGCTTATCCTTATTACAAGGATAAAAATACAGCATTGTTCGCATCAGATTTTAGAATCATACTTTTTCTGAAAATGTTTCCTCAAGTTAGTTATTTTATTATGTTCCCCACCGTGGGGCATTGTGGGATCAATGCTAGGTCCCGCTTTATAGTCGCTAACCTTTTCTGATGAAAGAGTTTTTCACTGGCTGCTCGCTGTTTAACAGACATGCCCCTAATCGCAGCTTGGAAGGTAGGGGCAGGAGAGAAGATTTTACCTCCCTTAACTAATATGGGGGTCATAGTATACCCATAGGCCAAGGGTGAGAGGGGCTTTGAGGAATTTAGGAACCCTCCACCGCGCAAAGTAAAATCTTACCCTTATTCCAATCTGATCTCTATGAGGAAAGTTCAGTGTCTCCATACAGAGAGTGGAAACACTGAATGACAGTGCTGTACAGTGAGCATCCGAGGACGGCCAGTGGAAGCATTTCAAGGCTGTAATGTAAACACTGCCTTTTCTCTGAAAAGACTGTGTTTCCTACAAAAAGGCTGAAGGGACTAATAAGCTGTAGTTGTGTAGGTGACTATAGTGTCCCTTTTAAATATTACAATGAAGGAGCTGTGAGCTGGTAGCTCCCTCCTTGTAAATAAAATTAATAAACCAAAGAAATTTTGTCCAGCAAGTTTCATTCGTTGTAATTTGTAATCGTTCATTCATCTTTTGGATGAATAGCTGAAGTCTCCTATTAGTAGAAATGACGCACAAAGGTCTTGCAAGGCCAAGGAGAAAGGACAGAAAGGTGAGTAATGTGGAAGAAATTTTTGTGACAAAAGAAGTGGAGCTTGGTTAAAGGGACACTACAGGCACCCAGACCACTTCAGCTTATTGAAGTGGTCTGGGTGCAGTGTACCTTTTGCACTAGGTGCTGCAATGTAAAACATTGCAGTTCCAGAGAAAATGTTTACATTGCAGCTCTAAGTCTGCCCCAAGTGGCTGTCTACCAAACAGCCACTGTGGGCGCTTCCTGGGTCAAAACGGACCTTTGGTCTCGTATCTGACGCTGGACGTCCTCATGTTCTGCAGGAGGACATCCAGCGTCAGATTTTATCCCAAGAGAGGGAGGGGGGAGCGATAGTGCCAGGGATACAGCTTTGTATTCCTGGCACTATAGTATCCCTTTAAGCTCCACCAATTTGTCACATTTGTTAAGCGTAGGAAAAATACATGGTCTTATGTTTTAAGAAATAGATCAGAAAATAAGAACAGATTGGGAAAGAGGAAGATAAGAGGAAACAATAGGAGAAAAGAAAGTTTTAGGTGACCTACCCACTTTGCGCAGTCAGATATAAAAGTATGTTAGTGATTTAATGCCCAACAAAAATTATGATCTCAAAAAGTGAATTACATACAAAAAACAGCATATGTTGCCATAGAGGTGAATAAAGCGCATGTATGTCACACAATGATGTCAATGCTTACCAATGTCAGGGTTAAAAATTTCTTCTACAACAAGTTGGAAAAATTCTTTAGAAACACCTCCTTCGTCTACTCCTTGTTCTCCCTCAAATTCCACATACAATTGCTTTTTCAGATCAGCAGGGTTTTCCATGGCAATCATTTCTAGCTGAAGAAAGAGATTGTAAATGTAAAACATCACCTCACAAAAAATGAAATTCTGAATAAATTAAATTCCAAGGCCACACTATCTATAGTAATAATATATTCTAAAAGATATCTAGTCTCCTATATCTACATTGATGAATCTCCTCAACCACATGGATGATACAGATATGCAAGCTCACTGGCATTGCACTGAGTTTGGATTGAGGAGAACCTCTGGTAGAATAGGAAATCTCTAGCAAATGCCCTTGGACAGTCTGAGAAGATTAGTAAACCAGGACCTCCTGTGCAAAAAGCATAGGGTTGCAGTAACAGAGGGTCCCATCCACCGTGATCTTCCCGAGGAATCAGTCCAACTGAGCTTAAAACCAGACAATTTCACCTCATAATTAAGATAATAATCATCAGTTTTTGAAAGGAATATATATATATATATATATATATTTTAAATTAAGTATATTAAAAATAAAAAAGGAGAGAAAAAAATAATAAATCACTGCATTTATTAGATGGCAGGATCCTTCAGTGATATACATGCACCTTAGGTCAGACAGTGTTCTGAAACAAAGATCAAGAAATCTTATTTGTCTTTCTCTCAGAATGTTCCAGTATGCTTTTTAAGTATAGCAATGAAGGTTCTAGGGCTTTTGAAAGCATTTGTTTGGGTCTTTCCTGCTTCACTTCCTGCACAGAAGCAAACCAGAGATGTTGTCAAAAGCCGTGGGACCTGCATTGCTGTTCTTAAAAAGCATATTGGAAAATATTAAACTTCATGATCTTTGCTTGTTTCACAAAATTCAAGGTTGGTGAAATCAGAGGAAAGCTGGAGATGACTTTCATAAGTCAGTCACCAAGGAAGGTAGGGAACTACATGGATCACCTGTATGCTTAGATTTGCTGCCAACAATTTCAAGATCTTTGTGAAGATTCAGGGTAGCAATGACAGTCCAAAAGTTAGTGCCATGCAAGTATGGGGATAGGGCACTCCAAATAAATAAGTGCTGATTTTTACTTCTTCTGCTGAGCCCAAAAGGCAAGTATAAAAATGGAATGTTCTTGACTTTTCCTTTAACTAACAAAGCCAGATGCAAGGATTTCCCTTATGAAGGACAGATGTGAATGCGCAAAAGCACCTATGAGATCTCTGGAAGCAACGTGTTGTCTTTCCTGAGAATTTAAAATACAAAAGATATTGTGTTCATGAGAATCTCTCTTTTTAGTATATTTACTTACAGTGTTAAATCTGTGTCAGTCAAAATAAGTAATTAGTTTTTATTTTTATTGGAAAAATTTGAGCTACATCTTTTGCTGCCTTTTCACAGGGAGCTTTCATAAATTGATTGAGACCATCTTGTTAGAATAACTTGAAGATTCATGAATCAAACAGAAGAAATTAAAAACTTTGCAGAGGGGGGCTTGAAAAACTAGATTTTGTAATGCTGACTCAGCAACCAGCTGTCTCTTGTAGATATTTTTCAGAGAAAAAAGCGATCCCAGCTTTTCTCCCATTGGAAATTTGGCTTTAAAAAAAAAGTTGTTAAGCATTCATGGTAAGTAAAGTTTTTTTTTAACCAAGTCTCAACAGGTGGACCCAGCAATGTTCACTACCACAGTAGCCACCATTAAACCTTGAGAGTGGAACAACTTTATTTTAAATTTAATGCTAAATATCTGGGGCAGAAGCCAATCTCCAGAAACAGATCAACCAAGCGAGTGTCTTTTCTACATTTCCTTTGACTGGAATTTTGGCATGAGAATTTCTTGGTTCTGTCATTATGAGGGCTTGTAAACATATTTAGAACAGTCAGTACATGAGGCATGGCAAACAGGTCTGATTCTGTTCGAATGGAAGGATAAACATTAGTAAAGAACTTTTGGTTCTATTGCCTAGGCAGAAAAAACAACCCACAAGTCAAACAGGTGCTGGAATTAAGAGAAAGTGTCAGTATAATTTGATTCCATCTGCCTAAAACATCACTAGCATGGCTTCAGCTATTTGGTGGTGAAGAGATATATACCTGCTAGGAATTAGCCTATTATTGATAGTTATTGACAAAATAAAGTCTCTCAATATAGGGTCAGTGACATACAATGTTTAAATCTTCTTTAAATACAAAAGCCTTTCACAAACAATTCAATAATTTATTATTTTTACATTTTGTAGCGTTAACTTTAACAATTGAAAGTGTGTGGATCCTATCTTAGTATACAATGCACATTGAATTGGAGCTATCCAGGAATAATTCTTACATGAAATTAGGTGTAATGGTAAATAGGAAGAATTAGAGGTAAATAAATAGTAAACTTTTTTTTAACTTACCCTAACAAGTGCATCATCAATTATGTGATCCCGCCGGACTTTGAGCCTCAAGTAAGGATTAAGTTGCTGTCCTTGCACTAGACTGTAGAGCACAGTGATTCGACGCTCACTGTACATGCGGATTCGGTTATCATAGTATAAACCCAGATTCTTTGTTACTGCATTCAGGATAAAAGGGCAGGTCATAAAGGAGAATTTATTTTCAGTTTCCACTTTAAAGAACGTATAGTCTTTGTCCATTTCAAGAACATCATTTAATGGTTCATTAACAAATTCCTCAAAAGGGATGAGCGGTTTTCTGCAATCAATAGTTTTAACACCCAACTCCGTTTCAATAGGGTCTACTCTAGGGCCTTTTTTATTTCTTCGTTCTTCCCCTAGAAGTTCTTGAAGGGTTAGTTCACTGGATTCAGGGATGGGCTCCTCGTCTTCATCTTCATTGTGATCGGTTTCAATCTCTCCCCCCACAACGTTTGCATAGTAAACCATTTTCAAGCATTTTGATGCGGCAACAATAGCATCATCATCATTAACTAGATTGCGACTGTTAAACTCATTACTTATAACCTTGTATGTGATCAGTTGTTGAAACGTTTCCATCATTCGTCGAATCTGATCAGCACTGTACTTTGACCAGAGTCTGATCAACTTTGCCTGTGCTGCCAGGGGCAATTTACTCATTGCTTTGCAGAACAATGGTAGAGCCATTTCCAGGTATTCTGGGCTATGGAGATTACCATTCTCCATCACAATTATGAATAAATTGAGATAGTTGGGATCTCGAGAATAAACGTTATGATAAGTTAAGTCACATTCCACATTGGGAGAAAGGTACACAAGTGCATTAAGAAAAGCAGATTCTATTTTCTCATTAGAAAGTAACCTGTGGTAGACCCGTCTAACTGCTTCAATATCTAGTGACACTTCTTCTGGACCTAATTTATGAATGTTGTTATCTCCTTGTGCATTGTCACTTAACCTTGAGGACGATGCGGCAGAATCTTCTTCCATAGCAGCAGCAGATGAGGCAGCTTTCTCTTTCTCATCTTCATCCTTATCTTCATCCTTTTCTTGCAAGGATTTTAGTTCTTCTTTTGTATGCTGTTTAGCTTTTCGGAAGCTCTGAACTAAGGCTTCGGCACTGGAAAAAACTCTACCAATTACTCGAATAAGAGGAGAGTAGTCCTCTTTTTCTCTACATAATTCAAGGATTTCATACACCTTTTCTTCTGATAAGAAAGCCACATCTGGAACACAGAAAAAGAAAAATACTAGCATACATACATTAAACAAACATTTTTTGTACACTGTAAAAAAAAAAACAACAAACAAATCAATCCACCTTGTTTTTAGATTATATCAATTGCTCAATTCTCTGACATTTAGGAGTTATATCATGTTTTTTTCTGTTTATGCCGTCTTAGCCACACACTCAAACATCACACACAACAAAAAAGTTTTAATATTCAGTCAGTGCAGTGTATTTACTTTAGAAATTTGTAACTCTTGCTATGTTAATTGAACATTAATCAAACGCACAGGAGAATCCTGCAGACTATAGCAGGCTATTAACAAAGCAGGATATAAGAAATTCTAAATTAAACACACTGTGCAATAAAGGACAATTAAACATTAGATCTATCTTCACAGTAAATGTGTAGGGAGACTGTGTAGGTCACAAGCAGGGAAGTCGTGACTAGGGCTCCATAAACAAAGTGATTTAGATCTGAAATGGCAGAGAATTGAGCAGTTAGACTGCAGGGCATGATCTATACACCAAAACCACTCTATGCAGCTAAATTAGTTATGATGCTTATAGTGTTTCTTTAAATTCTAAAACACAACAAACTTAGACACACCCAAAAAAGCACATGAATCACTGGACAATTCATAAGTTACAAGAAACAAAAATATAAGTGAAATGATGTTCTGAGAAAGATGAAAGTAAGTATTATTCGTTATTATTAGTTATTCGTAAGCAGCAGAAAAAATAACAGATGAAGATGATTGGTTTTCAACACTGCCCTCTTAAAGTGTTACTCCAACCCCCCTTTATTTTATTTTTTGGAAGGGGGTGGACCTTTTTCTATATAAAATGTGCTATTGGGCACTATTAACCCCTTAAGGACTGAGCCAAATGTACATGTTGTGATCAAAACAAAATGTAAACAAAAACTTGAATTTGCGCTATATGTCTGTTCAGGCGTTATTCGCCTCTTTCATATTATATGCACCCACACTCATTATATATTATTTTATTCAGGGGAAACAGGGCTTTCATTTAACATCAAATATTTAGGTATAAAACATAATTTAATATGAATAAAATATTTAAAAAATGGGAGAAAATAAGAATTTTTAAAAATGTTTAGTTCTACGTGACATTCTAACTGTGAATGTCATAATACTGTTTGATTTTACTGCAATAAAATACACATATTTGTATTCAGGGATGTCTCACGTGTAAAACAGTACCCCCTAAGTACAGGTTTTATGGTGTTTTGGAAAGTTACAGGGTCAAATATAGCATGTTACATTTTATATAGAAAGTTAGTGTTAATATTTGAAAATGCAAAAAACTGATTTGAAAGTCAATTTTGGCTAGTGTTTGTGACTAAGTGGCTACTAAAAAAAGACTGGACATACCCCATTTGCAATACCTTGGGTTGTCTACTTTTGGGTAATTCTAATTCCTGGGCTACCGTACAGTCTCAAAGGCAACGTAACCAATCTGGCGAAGTTCAATGTGAAAAAACTGAAATGCAAGCCTTATATTTTACTCTCTACCTTTTGAAAACACCATAAAACATGTACATGAGGGGTACTGTTATACTCAGGAGACTTCGCTGAACACAAATATTAGTGTTTCAAAACCGTAAAACGTATCACAACAATTATATTGTCCGTGTAAGTGCCATTTGGGTGTGAAAAATGCAAAAAATGTCACTTTCACTGACAATATCGTCGTAACACATGTTACTGTTTTGAAACACTAATATTTGTATTCAGCGGGCGAAGAGGATGGATTGGGACTCCCAGGTAAGTCCCCATATCGCCATCGCCGGCCACCGGGTAAGTACAAAGGACGGTTTGGGCGTTCTATGCCGCCCTCCGGCGTTTAGAGACGGTTCCTTAAGGACGGCATAGAACGCCCGCCGTCCTTAAGGGGTTAAGTAGACCCAACCACTATGCTATGAACCGGTAAAAAAATAAATAAATTATTAATAATAATTTACTAGCCAGGAATCTACGTTCCTTCCTGACATCAGTTAGGGTTTCACACAGTGCAATCACAAGCTTTTCATAAAGAAGGCTGTGATTGGACTATTTCACCAGCAATATGTGCCACTGAGGTGAGAGGGAGTGGGGAATTTATTTAATTTAAAAAAAATAAAAAAATAGCAGTATCGATTTTATAGGGAAGCGGCGGAGGCTCAACTCTAGGAGGGAGGGGAGAAAAACTGTTTCCCTTGCAGGAAGCTCAATACATTCACTGTAAGTGTGCTGTCAGACAACGGATGTATTTAATGCACAGAAACGCCTTCTGACAGCCCGGAGCAAAATCACGAGTGTTGGGGATGGGGGTGTAACTAGCCCCAGCACACAAGTGGAAATAACTTTATTGTCAGTGCTTCAAGCAGAATGACTTCTACAATCATAACCACTTCAAAACACTGAAGTGATCATGGTGATTGGAGTAACCATTTAAGCCCCCCTCCTTCATATATACTCCCTTTCACCACTATGGCCAAGCCTGCCTCTGAGTGGTGACTCACTCTACACATGGTAAATGAAGAATGGTGAAGGGAGAACAACCAGCCTTCTGACAAGATACGATGGCTTTATGGGAGAGACCTGCAAATATGTTTCTTCTCTCCTATTTCTATACACATACAGCTGGGCAGAAATAAAAGACAAGCAACCCAGAGTCACAACTCTGAGTGGCAGGGGAGTAACACAATCAGATATGGAATCAATGTCTCTTGACTTGACCCTACTTCACGCATAAATCCCCTACTACAAAATCTTCATCCCTTACGCTCTTGCAATGTCTACCCTTCATATTGCTTATTTAAAAGGACACTGAAAATGTTTCATCTCTTTGAAGAGGTTACAGTGTCTAGAGTTTCCTGCAGTGCTCCTTTTTATTCAGAGGTAAAAGTTAAAAGTTTTTAAAGCTAGAGGCAGAGCAGCAGCCTAACCCCTCTCTGGTACTTGGGCTAATGAGGAAACAGCCTGAGCAGTAGTGAGTGGCTGTGGTAGGCTGAGAGTGTCAACATCACTTATCGCTGATATCAGTCTAGAAGGAAGTGTGTAATCTTTGCTTTAGCCATACCTCCACCGGTGCATGGGCTATGTGTTGCCACAGTGGTAAACTGTTCAAAATGGTAAACACTTAAAGTAGGAACAGCATCAGAAGCTGCTGGGTTTTTGTTACCATTTGCTGCAACATAGATATAAATACATATATATAGTGCACGTCCAACTGCACAGCATTCCTGCAACTCCAAGGATTTGTAAAATGATATTCACGTTATATGGGGTTGATATCTGCACGTTCTACATCCCTGTCCATTTCCAGAGATAACTTCGCAGTGACAAGTAAATGGGTTTTGAATAAGTAAAGAATTTGAAATTTTAAGGCTGATCAGAAATCTGTCTATATCTAGATATAGACACAATTGCACATTCTATAATGCACATACATACATACATATTGTCTGATTTAAAAATTTAATCACCCCAGATCAATAGAGAAGATAAAAGAAACCTGACCAATACAGTTATTGTAGACAGAATATTCAATTTATTTTTGTTGTAAATTTTGTTTTACCCCCCAGAGTCCTAGCACACTAGGAGTCCATTGCTGCATTTAAACATTCTGTAGGTATTACCTTTAAAGTCATCACGCGGTCCGTGTACTTCTTTCCTGTTCATCTTTCTTTCTGTGCACGAGTTGTTATGGGCACTTTTCGAGTTGTTTTCTAGATAGGATGAGGTGGTTCCTTTCTTGGAGGGATGAGGATCACAGAGTTTTGCGTTAACCTTATATAACTCGAGGGCCTTAATGGCTGCTGCATTGTTATCCATACGAAGAAAAGTAGGACAGGAAGCACAAAACTCATTCGTGCAGGTATCATTTCCACAACCCTCAGTTAACTGGTGGTAGTAGCGTTCTATTAGATGCTTGGCAGCTGCTCGCTTCCTGTACCAAACATTCAAACAGGCATGTGGATTAGTACAGCTTTCATATACCAAGCTCATTCACATTGTTAGTGAAGCAGTGTTAGTTTGGCATTTAAACAGTAACACATGATGAAATTATTTAAAATATATAGTAAATGCACGAACAGTTTCAGATAATGGAAAGTTTCAGTGAGCCAGATAATAAAGTCAATATGATACAGCTAGAGTGACAATTCTCGCTATAATGGCCACTGCATTAGTGTACAAGCTTCTAAATCCACTTTATCAATAACGGCAATCGATATTACAGCAATCAGCGAATGCATATTAAAGGATCACTTAAAGGACCACTCTAGGCACCCAGACCACTTCAGCTTAATGAAGTGGTCTGGGTGCCAGGTCCTTCTAGGGTTAACTCATTTTTTCATAATTATAGCAGTTTCAGAGAAACTGCTATAAATTATGAATGGGTTAAGCCTTCCCCCAAAGCCTCTAGTGGCTGTCTCATTGACAGCCACTAGAGGCGCTTGCGTGCTTCTCACTGTGAAAATCACAGTGAGAGCACGCCAGCGTCCATAGGAAAGCATTGTAAATGCTTTCCTATGAGACCGGCTGAAAGCGCGCGCAGCTCTTGCCGCGCGTGCGCATTCAGCCGGCGGGTCGTAACGGAGGCGGAGAGGAGGAGGAGAGCTCTCCACCCAGCGCTGGAAAAAGGTAAGTTTAAACCCCTTTCCCCCTTCCAGAGCCGGGCGGGAGGGGGACCCTGAGGGTGGGGGCACCCTAACACTATAGTGCCAGGAAAACGAGTATGTTTTCCTGGCACTATAGTGGTCCTTTAACTGATATTTTTTTCAATGTAGTAAATGTACGGCCAAAGAAAACATACATGTATTTTATCCATGCACGTTTTCTTTGGCGATATCTGAAGCCTTTTGCAAGCCCTCTCATCTTTGCCAGGCACAGAATTGCAGCCTGTGTTGGTAATTGACCAATGAGAGGTTTCTCAATGCTTCTTAATGAAACATAGTACAGCTTATTGAGACGAGGGGAATCCAGCCGTGTCTGCTACTTCCATTCGCTCAGTCGAACCAACAGATGAAGAAGAAGAAAACTTTCCCGGCAGTCTGATTGACAGCCAAGGAGGGGTTTTCTGTCCCCCAATTAAAAAAAAAAGTGTACATTTTTGCTGAAATTGGCATTTTATAAACGGTTAAAAATAGCAGACTCCAGACACACAAAACACTTCAGCAAGCTGACATGCTGGAGTGAGTGTGTGTGACAGACACTTTAAATGCAAAGCAATAGAATATTAATGCTTAAAGCTAAACTAATACATTTGCCTATTTCATTGAAGCCATTGTTCAGTGTTTGTTAATTCACAACATAATAATCAATCCCCACAAAAACCAATGAAGAGAAAACAATTGGAAACCTGCCAAGTGTAATTAAAATATACATAAAACAATAATCAAAATTGTTAAACATTGTTAGAAACGCACACAATACCTACAGACTACTTTCTACTGATTTAAGTCATACAAAAGAACAAAAAACAGTTGTTGGAACATTTAATGACTAAACTTCCACAACTGTTATGGAAATCCATCCCTAGAGAGCAGATGAATTTTGAATTATCAAGGTAAAATAAAGGATTAAACTGCCATGGAAATATAAAATTGCATGCAGAAATATTGTATGAACGTCAGCTGTGCATGCATAAGGTACTCTCGAAAATCATCTCTGGCAATGGTTTAATGAAAGTTTGAAACATTGGTATTAAAGTGGCACTCTAAGCACCATAACCAATTCAGCTCACTGTATGACACCATTTTGAGTGGAATAGCACAAACCAGGGCTACACTAATACTATTTAAGCAACATTTGTACGTAAGGGTCTAATCTTGGGCAGTAACAATAGCCTAAAAGAGTAGGAGTTTACCAGAGCAGCCTCAGAGGGATAGGTTATGTGAGCTGAAGAGAGCCATCATTTATGTCAAAGAACTTAAGTATTGTTTGAACAATAACCAGGGATGGCAAGCACAGACTAAAACCACTGCAATTTGGGTGTTTAGCGTGCCCCTACCATAATTTGGTTTCCATTTTCTCCAGGTGATAAGGAACTGCAAAAATGCACAATAGGCCTGTGTAATTAAATGATACGGGGCCATTAAATAATAGATTTCTCATTAGCCTGGTGGCAGCAAACTTGATGATCTCAGTAAATCCAAAGCTTTCGCAGAAGAAAACATTAGGAGGCTACTGCGCATGGGCAGCAAAATGCTGCACCATAGAGATGCAGTAAATCAATTCTTCTCTATGAGGAACATTTAGCAACTGCATGGAGGATGTGGAGACACTGAACTTCAGTGCTGCACAAGCTAAATATTTTGTTTTACTTTTTAGTTTCATTTTAGACACAAATCCAATTTGAAAGTAATTTCATGTATCATGTTGCCATTGTTTGTGCAGTATATTCATATACTGGATTATCCAGATGCAGTGGTAAATTTAAAGTGACTGTCACCATAAAATCTCCAAGTGCGTATTATGACAGAATGACATTTTGATGAAGACATGGAAATGTTGAAACGGCTCATGATAGAGAGGAGTCACCAGTACATTGCTTTAAGATTTTAATCTGTGTATTACTACATGTTTTACATTTAGTGGGTACAAATAATAGGGTTTCTAGTGAGTGGTTCTAGGTGAATATTTGTAAACAAATTGAATTATGTATTAAATTATTCAAATTTACAATAAAAAAAAATTGGGAACATATTTTCCGGATTTATTTCAGTTAAATAGTTACACCACAAAATCTTGAATCAGCTGCCGTCTGCTCGGCCCCTTTACTTCCATTTCAGTGCAAGGTTTCAATCAGGAAGCCTCATACAGGATAGTGCTGATAGGCTGAGATCAGTTGACGCTTTCAGCCCATCAGTAACTCCCTATTCACAAAAATAGAGTAAAAAAGATACAGAACTTTTCACCAGCAGCACCTGGTGAAGTGAGGGTCAGAGCTGCTCATTTAAGATTTAACCACAAAGGTAAGTTTGTGCTGGGATCTCGTTGCAGCATAAATTTTATTCTAATTAAGTTGTTGTGGTGCCCGGAGTGGTCCTTTAACAGTTCCTTGTGGAACATTCAATACTCTGAACATTCAAACATTCAATGCTCTTTTGGCCTTAAAGGGAGACTATAGTCACCACAACAACTACAGCTTAATGTAGTTATTCTGGTGAGTATAATCATTGCCTTCAGACATTTTCATGCAAACACTGCCCTTTCAAAGGCCATTTGGAGGTGTCCCTAGTAGTGATGTCCCGAACGGTTCGCCGCGGATTCATCATTGAGTAAACTTTAACCCTGTACCTCACAGTCAGCAGACACATTCCAGCCAATCAGCAGAAGACCCTCCCTCCCAGACCCTCCCACCTCCTGGACAGCATCCATTTTACATTCATTGTGAAGCTGCATTCTTAGTGAGCTGTCCAGGAGGTGGGAAGGTCTGGGAGGGAGGGTCTGCTGCTGATTGGCTGGAATGTGTCTGCTTACTGTGAGGTACGGGGTCAAAGTTTACTCAATGAAGAGTCTGCGGCGAACCGTTCGGGACATCACTAGTCCCTAGGGGCAATGTAAACACTGCCTTTTCAAAGAAAAGTGTTTACATTGCCACTAGGGACACCTCCAAATGGCCACTCTTCACATGGCCACTGGAGATGCTTCCTGGGGCAGTGCTGCACAGTAGGCACCACTGCCGTTCAGTGTCTCCACGCTCTGCATGGGGACGCTGAATTTCCCTCATAGAGATGCATCTCTATGAGGAAGTGCTGATTGGCCAAAACGCTGTTTGGCCATGCCCCCATCCCACCTACGTGGTGATTTTAGCCAATCCAATGCTTTCCATATGGGAAAGCCTTGTATTGGCCCAAAAAAATTAAAAATCTGCAATTCTGATGATGTCATCAAAGAGGCGGATCAGGGTGGGACCAGCGCTGGTGGACCTGCTCGGCGCTGAAAACAAGGTGTGTTTTAATCCCTTTTAAAGGGGCTGAGGGGGAACAAGCCATCTAAATTGAGGGTTTAACACTATAGGGTCAGGAATACATGTTTGTGTTCATGACCCTATATTGCTCCTTTAATGGTCATTTTAGTGCAATCACTTCTGCATGTTGTATTTGTGCAAGAAAAACTTATTTTATTGGTTAAGGCATGGAACCCAAGGAAAGCAATAGATGGCTGTTTTCTGGTTTTTAAGCCTAAATAATAGAGTAACAGTTTAACTGCAGTTGCATTAAAGGAATAGTTCACGCACCATAACAACTGTAGTCTGCTGTAATGTAATGTTCTAGCACCCACTTGTTTGTAGGTAAACCGTTTTTGACTTCTTACCTGGGATCCACTGGGTGCCACTACCCACCCTCCACAACTTAAGGCAGAGAAGAAGCACGTAAGTAGGAGCTTCAGTTAGTTAATACTCGTGAGCCAAGCCTTGCAGTGCAGGGCTACTTCATTAAGAGGGCTGGCTGATTGCTCTCGGGCAATGAGGTAAGTCCTGAACTGCAGGGCTTAGCTCAAAGAGGGAGCTTCTGGCTCTCTGTCTGATGTAGTCGAGGCAGGGAGCAAAGCCCAGTGTACACCAGGTGAGAAATCAAACTGTTCTAAACAGTTTGACTACGTACAAAGTGGAGGGTCTGTGCCAGGGAACACCTGGAACTATAATCACTACAGAGCGCTGCAGTGTAACTTTAAAAACACCCATCTCTTTCTTGTCTTTGAATCATTTTGTAGTCACAATTACCTCATATTAACCCCCTTCCGGCCACAGCTTCAGAAGTAAAAGGCCAATATGATGGAAAATGTCCATGATGTGTCCTTAAGGGGTTAAATCAAGCACTTTCAGTCTATGATAATATGTAGGTACTGCTTGTCAGGTGCACAAAGTATGTTACTTCTTATTCCATCCTCGCATTTCCCAGTGTTTAAACACTGCTCAGGAAATTGGCTTTCATTGATTTGTTTTCACACTGACTTGGAATTTTACAGAGTTGCATATTCTGAGCACTTCTTTTTTATTTTATATATATATATATATATATATATATATATATATGTATTTTTTTTTTTTTTAAACACTGCCTTATTATAAATCAACGTTTTGTACATAGAATGTCAGCGGGCAATAAACCAAATATAGTACATAAAATACATAATTTAAACCGATTTTCTAATAAATTATTCAAGGATTGTGTGGCAAACCCGGTATATTCAGCCAGTCCCATATTCATATATATAAAAAAAATATTTCGCTGTCTTTCTAAGTATGCATGTAGTTAAAGGAAGCATTGAAGCAAAACTACGACTAGCATATGTCATTCATTGACGTTTACCTGACAAATACATTAAAAATGCATACCATATACACCAAAAATGATTATTCTGCTCTACATCAGGATTTTATTTTCTTAGTGTTGAGAGATTGCTACACTGCTCTCAGCAAAACCATGAACAGCCACTAAAGACACATTGCAAACCTACTCTCTAAAGGCACTTTGTAATGTCTCCAGACATGCAAAACATGGCAACTATCCAGCAAATGGTTCTATAAATACACCCATTCGAGGAGCACATGCTTGTTCCCTATGATTTGTGCCTTTTTAAAATGCCTCATCCACACCACTGCAATATCCAGTCCAGGAACATCCTCATTTCCAACTTTTGCAAAACAAAAAGCATGCATGAGGTTTCAGCTCAAGATCATGTATGTGTCAAGTTCCCCATGCAGAAAAGCATATAGTTTTATATTATACCACACTTAAACCAAACATTAAAAAGTTGTCTAAAATGATTAATAATAGAAGAAAAGACATTAAAAAATTAAGAATGGATGGTTAAAGAAAAAAAAAAAAAAAAAAACAACAAACAAAGCACTCAGAAGTTGCTAAACTAAATATACATAATTACAAAATAAAAATCAATGGATAGACAGATGTAATTTGTACCTTGGATTAATTTGCATAAAGTGGTTCAGGAACCCCTTCCCCCGCCCCAAGCTGGATAGACTTCCAGGAGCAAATTTAATTTTGATTAAATGTAAATAATACTCAATAATAGGTCAGCTTTAGATTCTAATGGGTCAGTACTAGAGGCAATACTTAGTTACTCAAGATGTTCCACATGGTGGATATCTCGTTTTAAATGGAGGGAACGTCTATAAACTAGTGTGTGCAGCACACAGATAAAGGATTAAATATCTTTCTTATGCAAATTTAATTGGAATAAGGATGCAATGGAGCTAGAAATTCTTATGCACATTCTTTATTAAAAGCAGCTTGAGATTCTCGTAGGACTTGCATTGCATTGTTTGTGGGTAACGATCACTGCTATAGGAATCTATAATGCATATTTTTATTGTACTGTTCACTTACTATACTAAATTTCAATTGAACAAAGCTATCTAATGGCATACTGTTCAATGCTACAAAAATAAGAATATTTAATCAATGATCATTGCAATCTTGATGAAAAGTAGTCAGAAACCTGGTAAACATTATGGAGAGAGAGAGGGGGGGGGAGGGGGAAACTGCTTTCAAGCTGGTTTACGTAAAGTGAAACATTTTCGAAAGAGTTTTACTTACATCCGGCTATTTTCTAGGTTATCTGAATGAGTATCTCCTGGTGACCTGTAAGATATAATTGTCAAGGTTATTTCAGTTGTTTCACCATTTTAATACTTCAGACATTTTTCATTGAATTGCTCAAGTGAATACACAACTAGCATTTCATTTGCCCCAACCCACATTTTTAAGTCTCACGTAAAGACCTGCAAGCCTCTTAAACAGTTATATTAAAGGGACACTATAGTCACCCAGACCACTTCAGCTAAATGTCCCTTCAGCCAGGTCACTCAGGTTTTAACCCTTCGCATGTAAACATAACAGTTTCAGATAAAATGCTATGTTTACATTTGGGGTTAATCCAGCCTCTAGTGGCTGTCTTCTGGACAGCCACTAGAGGCGCATCTGCGATGCTGGAGGCAAATTTCGCCTCCATCGCGCAAAGCGTCCATAGGAAAGCATTGAGAAATGCTTTCCTATGGACACTTTGAATGCGCGCGCGGCACTTGTCGCGCATGCGCATTCGGCTCCATTGACGTCGGACGGGGAAGAGAGGTCATCAGCGCCAAGGTAGCCCTGCGCTAGATTAAGGTAAGCTCCACGGGAGGGGGACCCTGAGGGTGGGGGCACCCTCAGAGCACTATAGTGTCAGGAACACTGCTTTTCCTGACACTATAGTGATCCTTTAACCAAAATACAAATGAAAATGAGCAGGCAAAGAAGGTTAAACAGTCACGTGTACATTTAGTTGTTTAGAAATAATTATACATACTTTTACTTCTGTCAATCTGGAGTTTGTAACACAAAAATGCCACAGAACCCAGGGCTTGACACACTTTTTAGACTATAGGAGCCAACTAAAAACGTTAGGAGCCAGGTTTAAAAATAAATAAATAAATCAACTAACAAAGTTTCATTTTAAACGAGAAAAATGCAATTCTTAAATGCAGTCAGGACCACTATAGCTTAATGTAGTTCTGGTGTCTATCGCTTGTCCCCACAGGCTTTTCAATGTAAACACTGCCTTTTCTTAGAAAAGGTAGTGTTTACACTGCTGCCTAGGAACACATCTAGTGACAGTCAATCAAACGGCCACTAGAGGGTCCTGGGTCAGTGCTGCACAGTGCTCCTCCGTTCAGCGATGCTTATTGGCGCAGTGTTTTGCCTTTCTCCAGCACCGGGCAGGGAGCCCTCCGCCTCCGATCCTCCTCCTCTCCTCCCTTTCGGCTGAATGCGCCCTCGCGGCAGGAGCTGCGTGCGCATTCAGCCGGTGTCATAGGAAAGCATTTACAATGCTTTCCTATGGACGCTTGCGTGTTCTCACTGATTTTCACAGTGAGAATCACGCAAGCGCCTCTAGCGGCTGTCAATGAGACAGCCACTAGAGGATTTGAGGGCTGGATTAACCCATTTATAAACATAGCAGTTTCTCTGAAACTGCTATGTTTATAAAAAAAATGGGTTAACCCTAGCTGGACCAGGCACCCAGACCACTTCATTAAGCTGAAGTGGTCTGGGTGCCTAGAATGGTCCTTTAAAGGACCACTATAGGCCAGGTCCATCTAGGTTTAACTCTGCCTGCTATGTTTACATATGGGTTAATCCAGCCTCTAGTGGCTGTCTCATTGACAGCCGCTAGAGGCGCTTCCGCGCTTCTCACTGTTATTTTCACAGTGAGAAGACGCCAGCGTCCATAGGAAAGCATTGAGAATGCTTTCCTATGGACTGACTGAATGCGCGCGTGGCTCAGCCGATGACGACCGAAGGAAGAGGAGAGTCCCCAGCGCCGAGGGAGATTTTAACCCCTTCCTCCTCCTTCAGCCCGGCGGGAGGGGGGGGGACATATTAATACTATAGTGCCAGGAAAAAGAGTTTGTTTTCCTGGCACTATAGTGGTCCTTTAAACCGATAGTTTTCTTCTGTTTATGGTCCTTCAGTAAACCAATAATGTCGGTAAGTACTATGGGAGTGTTCCTATGAAAAATGATGGAGAGCTCCAAAAGCATAAGTTGTAAATACAATCCTTAATCGTTGCACTGATCACAGAACGAGAACAACTGAGTTACTAATCCTTTTCTAGTGTATGGAGAGTGTAAGCGGCCAAGAAAGAGAAGATTGACAATTTGAATTTTTAAAACACACAAAGTGCTGTAGTGGTTATAGTGCTTGAACTGTTCCTTTAACCTACGTATTAGCTAGTACTTTGGTAAACAAAATGTACAGATGAAAGGTTTTTACCTAGAAAGTGATTCCAAGTCCGACAGCAAAGACAGGTGCACATTTAATCATAATGCAGGCAGTCACAAACCGAAGGTCAATACTAGGTTATGTACACCATGTCACTCAACTGCACAATGCATTTTAAATATGCTGAACTCCCTATTTGTAAGTCAAAATTATCATAAAGATCACAGAAATCAAGATATTTCTCCCTGAGATATTTTGATAACCAGTTAAGAAAAAAAAGCATTGATATAATATATAGCGGATTCACTTCCTTAGCATAGATTTATTCATAATTTACATTTGGAATAGTTCAGTGTACTTTCACTTTCATAATTAAGAAAGCATGTCTAATTTCATCTTGTTTCTATCATAGGGAAGAAGTGCACCATCTTGTGGCCTTAACTTTTTTAATTATTTTTTTTTTTTTTATATAAACTTGTAAACCTTGATAACTTTTGCAGCAATGTGACATGCAAATTGCACACTGTGTGTATGTAACAGAAGAAAATTTAGTAGCATTTTTCCTCCTAAAACTTAATTACTAGCTTCATGCTTTGAGCACAAACAGCAACACAAAAATACAACCTTTGCCACTTATGCAGGGTTATTTGCTAGAGAGAGCATTTACAGGAATTCTAAATGAGAATTGTCAGGAATACAAACTGAATGTAAAATTTAAGGCCAAAATAGACACATTAGCAGATTTGAATAAGTTTGCCAGTTCAGCAATTTGGCTTTTCAATGTGAAATTCAAGACAATTCTCAATTTAGTGAATAACCATGTTAGTTTTTACAAAAACCTTATTTTATTTTTTAATTCTTTATAGATTCATTTTTAGTAATGTTAGAAAAAAAAAATAATACTATTGCATTTTAAGGTGCATTTAGCATACAATGGTATGAGCATGGTAAACCGCATCAAAAGAATAAAACCAAGTAGAACATAAATAATGACATGCAATAAAATTACATCAAGTCATTGTTGCTTGTGTTTGAAAGATTACATTATAGTTCTATAGATAGATCTTTTCATGGATTTCCATTAAACACCACTACCTTAAAAGGGACACTCTAGTCATCAAACCAACTTCAGCTTGATGAAGCAGTTTTGGTGTATATATCATGCCCCTACAAGTATCAATGCTCAATTCTCTTTCATTAGGAGTTACAGAGACACCATAAGCACTCTCGCAAGCCCACATCCATCAAATAGTTGCTGCAGAGAGGACCTGCCAGAAACTGCTGACTACAATGTGCAAACTCCTGGCAGCATTCACAAAGCCACTACACCACAGAGTGTAATGTCCCCATCACTGGCCATAGGTAAAAGTTATTTTTAAAATTATTTATTAACTAATGTAATAATATAAATATATCTATATATAAAATTCAGGTTTTGTTGAAGATGGGGCTGCATTCACGGTCTTCAGTTAAAATATTTATTTGATTCAAAATTCCATGGTTATCGACATTTCATTCCCCTGCCGCTACTTTCTTCAGGATCAGTTAACATGTTCAGTTAATGAATTTAAGTAGAAATTGTGTTTGTCAGTTATCGGCAATCGGCTCTTAAAATTTTTTATTGGTTGATCCCAGATAAGAAGGTAACCAAACAACTGCCACTGAACATGTGACAAATACTATCCTGAAACCCAGAGATGGCAGACTTTATGCATAACAGTTTAGATATGCCTACTTGATGCATTAGTTTCTCCTCATACTTCCATTAAGCTTTTATCTATGCTCAATCCATTATACACTTATACACTTAAAGTATTCCACACATCAAAGACCATAAGTTAACTGGAGTCCTAATGACATTAAATTAACAGCGCTTTCAATCTTATCATATACTGAATAAAATGAATTATATATTTTTTTCTCTGTAAGGTAACCAATAATATAGAATGTTTTTTAGAGAATCACTACGTAAGTCTTGGGTTTATGATGTCAGAACCCTAGCCTGCCTTTTGAGTTCCATATGTTTTCAAGTCATTAAAGCACCCTTAAAGGACCACTATAGGCACCCAGACCACTTCAGCTCAATGAAGTGGTCTGAGTGCCAGGTCCATCTAGGGTTGACCCTGCAGCTGTAAACATAGCAGTTTCTTACATTAGGGTTAATCCAGCCACTAGTGGCTGTCTCACCGACAACCGCTAGAGGCGCTTCCGTGCTTCTCACTGTGAGTTTGTTTTCCTGGCACTATAGTGGTCCTTTAAGGACACAGCTTCAGAGATAAAAGGGAATCATGAAGGAAAATTTCCACCATGTGTCCTTAAGTGGTGTTAAAGCAATATATTGTGCATATATTAAAAAGGAACTCTCTGGGCACCTGAACAACTTAATCAGAATGAAGTTGTTATGGTGCCAGGAAATCCCTGGGACCAGCTTACTTTTAGGTAACCGTTAACAGTTTAACACCAAAGTCTTTTCTCAAGGACTACAAGTTAAAAAAACCTAGTTCATATAATATCGAGTCTATAGATATTCATAGGACACTAATTAAAATCATAAAATGCCAGATAGCTCAAAGTCAGCATTCAAGCCAAAGGGTGCTAAAGTTTTCAACTTATAAATCCACATTTCCTGATATGTTAACCTCTTCACCAATTCACCCCCTCTCCACGGAATATTAACACTTTCAATTCCGCAGTAACTTAGACATCCTGGGTTACTTGCATGGTGGTCCAAATAGTGTTTAGATAGAGTGTATCTCAAACTTCCTCTTATGCACATGTTCATTAAGTCTAATTTTTAGCATTCTTTTTGTTTGTCCTACATACTGAATTCCGCAGGAACAGCTTAATAAATAAATACATTATTTGTTTAGAAAGTGATACAGTCCTTTATATAAAAAAATATTCTTCGTAACAAAGGACTGGAAGCTGGAAATCTTCCCATATGGGGGACCCATTACTTTGCAGATACTACAATTACCACATTTAAAAAAGATTTAAAAAGATTGTCTTACGAAAATAATAGATCAGGGTGATGCAGCAGACATTGCTTACGACACTGTTCCACATAAAAGGCTCATCGAGGCTCCACATAAAAGGCTAAAAGGCTCATCAATAACTTTAAAGAGACAATGTAGGCACCCAGACCACTTCAGCTAATTGCAGAATTCTAGGTGTTGTGACCCTTTTGCACTTAGTGCTGAAATGTAAAACAACCAGACAGCCACTAGAGGGCTTCCGGAATCCAAACAGACTTTTGGTCCGTTATCTGACGCTGGAGGTCCAGTGTCAGTTTTTCCCCATAGTTAAGCATTGAATAATGCTTTCCCATGGGGAGGGCTAATGCGCACGCGGGCATTTCCGCGCATGCATATTAGGTCTCCCCCGTCGGCTCATGTTAGCAGGGGAAGAGCTTGACCAAGTGCCGAGGGACATCGGTGCTGGATTCAGGTAAGTGGCTGAAGGGGTTTTAACCCCTTCAGCCCCATGGGAGGGGGGCACCCCAGGAGTGATTTTAACACTATTTTTACACAGGTTTGTATACCTGAGGCTCAGGTTTCCTTTAAAGAGACAATATAGTCACCAGAACAACTACAGCTTACTGTATTTGTTCTGGTGAGTAGAATCATTCACCAGTTTTTTTCCAGTAAACACAGTCTTTTCAGACAGCAGTGTTTACATTACAGCCTAGGGATAAATCCACTTGGCATTACTCATATGGATACTGGAAGTGCTTCCTGTGGCAGTGTTGCATAGTGTGCAGTGCTTCCATTCAGTGTCTCCACCCTTTGCATGCAGACACTGAACTTTCCTCATAGAGATGCATTGATTCAGTTCATCTCTATGAAGAGATGCTGATCGGCCAAGGCTGTGCTTGACTTGTGCTGGCTCTGCCCCTAATCTGCCTCCTTGAGAGTCTCAGCAAATCCTATGGGAAAGCATTGTGATTGCCTCACAGAATCACTTCTGATTAGGTCAGCTGTAAGCAGGCAGGTCAGGGGCAGCTGCAGACTTGAATACAAGTAAACGTTTACTACATGTAGGGTGGCAAGGGAGGACCGGGGGGGCTAGATGGCGGTTTTAACACTATAGGGTCAGGAATACATTTTTGTGTTCCTGATCCCATAGTGGTCCTTTATAAGATTACAACCAGCAACAATGAGTCTTTACATTTCAAATTCATGATTTAAATTGGCTTGATTAGTTTAAAGCAACCATGATTACGTGCACTATTCGGTATTATTTTTTAAAAATGGACTGCAAGTCCATTTACATCAAAGAGAAAAATCAACTTATTAACTTAAAAATAGGAATGATTGTGAGACCGTCAACAAGTAGATAGCAGTACAGGTGACTCAAATCCTTGAGAAAACCAGCAAAAGACATTCAAACAACTATAATTGTTTAATGTGCGCTTTTATAAATTGAATCTATGCCTATGCACTATATAAATCTATAGAGAAGTAAACTGTCATAATGGATTAGATAAACTCTATACATCATAATCACTACAGCTCACACAGTGCTCTATTAGTATGACATACGCTTTGAAATACCTGGCAGTCAAACTCAAGCCACTCAAACTGCACGGATAATGCAGAAATTACGCATCATCCACCCAAAGCAGAACAATAAAACCTATAACTAGCGCTCCAAGGTTTGGTGTATTTCGAAAGAGTGTAACTGGGCCAGCACTGTTAGACAGAACACTGGATGCAACATTATTGCCATTTTCTGTCAACACTAACAGTATAAATTCAAAGGAGATAAATTACTTAAAGGGATACTATAGACATCAAAAAACCTTTAGCTTAAAGGAGCACGAAGGAGCCATGAACACAAACATGTAATCCTGACCCTATAGTGTAATCTCCTCTTGTCTCCGTAAATATAGTAAAATCGTACTTTTATTCAAGTCTGCAGCTCCTGGCTCTGCCCCTGTTCGTCTGTGAACTGACGCTGCCTGCTGACATCAGATGTGGTGGTTTTAGCCAATCACAGTGATTACCTATAGGATTGGCTGAGACTGTCAATGAGACAGATCAGGGGCATAGCCAACACAAGTCAAACACAGCCTCTGCCAATCAGCATCTCTTCATTGAGATGAATTGAATAAATGAGGAAACTGTCTGCATGCAGAGGGTGGAGACACTGAATGGCAGTGCTGCTTACTCTGCAGCACTGCCCAAGGAAGCACCTCTAGCAGCCATTATAAGTAGAGACCAGTGGAGTTATCACTAGGCTGCAATGTAAACACTGCATTTTCTCTGAAAAGATAGTGTTTGCAGCAAAAAGCCTGAAGGCAATGATTACTCATCAGAACAAATGCAATAAGCTGTAGTTGTTCTGATGACTATATAGAGTCCCTTTAATGAAGCAGTTTTAGTGTATAGATCATGCGCCTGAAGCCTCAGTGCTCAATTATCAGTCATTTAGGTGTTCAGTTTATGCAGCTCTAGTCACACCTCCCCTGGCCATAACTAACACAGCCTGCATGAAAAAAAAAATAGTTTAGTTTCCAATCGGACATTAACTTGAAGTTTTTATCTCCTGCTCTGCAAATTGAACTGTTTCAGTAAAGCATCCCTTCTGTCTTAAATGTATTCTGAATGGGTGAAATAACCAAGCAACATCTTGTTTTTAAAAAAACAATCAACTTTGAAATTGACTTACATTTTTAAAAGACCACTACTCATCCATAAAGTACTTTGGCTTGCTGAAGTGTCTTATGGGCGAGGAGTATCTTATTTTAATCCTATTTTATGAAAGGTTTCTATGAGCGAAGTGGCACATACCCTCTACTTCAGCATCTTCAGCAACTCCAGAGCTCAAACAGACTTCACATCTGACGCACAGATCAGAGTAGCGTTAGGTTAGGTTACATTTATTTTATTTTAAACTTGTCTAATATTATTTTTATTATTCCTCCCACCAGCAGGGGGACTGTCTGAGAGCTCAAAAAGTCCCCCTGCTGGCAGATCCACAGCCAGCTGTAGGGAGCCATGTGATCGCACTTGGAGAGCGATCACATGGCCCCAGGGGACCTCATTTGCCAGGAGAGGGCTGCCTGGGCTGTCAACAGTCCTCCCGAAGAGGATCGCGGCGGAGGTGAGTAAATCTCACCTTCTGGGGCCGCAACGGCTTTAAAGCCCATTTAATGCGCGACGGCATAGAACGCCGTAACGGCGTTAAGGGGTTAATAACCTGGCTTGTTCGCACAACAAATCTCCCACCTTTAAGCTCACAAAACTTGGGGCATAATATTTGCTATGCAAATTGCCCTTATAAGCCCTCTTTGCAATAAAGTATTCATTTGTAAAACACTATATGTAATATATTATACTTAAACTTTTGGCAAGCAAGTGCTTAACAATATTTAAACTAAAATTTGAAATGATAATTTAAAATGGCCAAGCTTATTTGGAGTGCAAATTGAAGGAGAGTCACTTTAAAAATGGTTCATCTACAAATAAGGAGTGCTTTGAATATTACTTATCATGCCTTTGCACTCCTTAACATTAATAAAATACAGATTTACATGTCATCAACTCCTGCCCTGCTACCAAATATAAAGTGACAGGTGATGAGAGAATGTAGTATGTACAACAGTTACCATGTTTAAAGAGCACCGCACGCTGTAGTTGATAATGCAGTAAAAATACACACACATGTAATAATAATGATTTATGAGAATTTTTTTTTTAGAATTCTGCATAAGAAAGAACAACTCTGGTACAATAGGCTCAAGCGAGTTTAAATTAACAGTAAAACATGGATTTATATTCTCTAAACCCACACTACATATGTGGTTGCAAAACAAGCCCACTCAGTCACAATTATACAAACACATTTAATTCCAGATTTCAGAAATGTCACTTATTGATCAGATGTGCCAATGAAACTTTGGCTAACATAATGTAATATAGTAAAGAGATCCTGAAACAATACACAAAGATGGTAAATTATTTTGTGCTTAGCTTTATTCAGCATCTTTGTACTAGTTAAAGGGACACTAGTCACCAGAACAACTACAGCTTAATGTAGTTGTTCTGGGGTGTATAATAGTTCCCTTCAAGCTTTTTTCATGCAAACACTGCCTTTTCAGAGAAAATGCAGTGTTTACATTGCCTCTAGGGACACGTCCAAGTGGCCACACTCCTTAAATGGCCACTGGCCCTGACATTCAGCGTCCCCACGCTCTGCATGGAGACGCTGAATTTTCCTTGTAGAGATGCATTGATTCAATGCATCTCTATGAGGAGGTCCTGATTGGACAAAATGGCATTTGGTCCAGCCCCCGTGCTGATTTTAGCCAATCCAATCGTTTCCCTATGGGAAAGGATTGGATTGGCTAAAAATCAGACATTTTTGATGATGTCACAAAGGAGGCGGAGGCAGCACGGCAGACCCGGGCTGCACTGGAAATAAGGTGAGTTTTAAACTTTTATAGGGGAGAGGGGGCTAAATGGTGGGTTAAACACTATAGGGTCAGGAATACAGGTTTGTGTTCCTGACCCTTTAGTGTTCCTTTAAAAAATATATATTTGTGCAATATTTTAAGTATGCAAAGTATCCCAAACTACATCCTTACAGGGACGCTATAGTCACCAGAACAACTACAGCATAATATAGTTGTTCTAGTGTGTATAGTCTGTCCCTGTAGGCATTTTACAATACTGCCTAAGGACACCTCTAGTGACAGTCAGCGTCACAACGCTAAACATGGAGATGCTGATTCAATGCAAAACAACTTAAGCTCAATTCTCTGCCAATTCGCTTTGTTTCTGCAACCGTAATCACAGTCTCCCTATATAGTCCCTTGAAAGAGAGATGCAAGGTTTAAAGGGATACTATAGACATTGGAAAATATTTAACTTAGTGAAGCAGTTTGGGTGCATAGATAATGCCCCTGCAGTCTCACGGGTCAATTATTTTCCAAGTCAGGAGTTAAAGGACCACTATAGTGCCAGGAAAACATACTCGTTTTCCTGGCACTATAGGGCCCTGAGGTTGCCCCCACCCTCAGGGTCCCCCTCCCGCCCAGCTCTGGAAAGGGGAAAAGCTTACCTTTTTCCAGCGCTGGGCGGGGAGCTCTCCTCCTCCGAGTCGGCTGAATGCGCACGCGCGGCAAGAGCTGCGCGCGCATTCAGCCAGTCGCATAGGAAAGCATTTACAATGCTTTCCTATGGACGCTTGCGTGCTCTCACTGTGATTTTCACAGTGAGAATCACGCAAGCGCCTCTTGGGGGAAGGCTTAACCCATTCATAAACATAGCAGTTTCTCTGAAACTGCTATGTTTATAAAAAAAAATGGGTTTACCCTAGCTGGACCTGGCCCTGGCACCCAGACCACTTCATTGAAAATGAAACCATTATTGTCATATTGGATGCATGAGTAAAAGCCAAGGAAAGTGTAGCTAGTGCTACATAAGCAAAAACGAAAAGGTTTCAATGCCTACATCGCAGAAAATTGAGCAGTATCTACACATTAAAACAGCTTCAATAAAGGGCTACCCAAGCCACCATGACCACTTCTGCTTTTGTTCTCTGCACATCCAGAGATATTTTTAATTGTGTGTTGGGAGCAAGTTGCACCCCCAGCACACGTGACTTAGGCAGGCTGCCTAGTGTAAATTCTGTGCATAAAAACAATGTCTTCAGTGCGCACTGCATGCTGCCAACAGATGTAACTGCAAGATCCTGCACAGGAGAAGCTCATCTCCCATTCCTCCTTCCCAACTACACTTCTTAAATCCCTCCCTCTTCCCTAGCCCATCCACAATTTTTTTAACCCCCTTCCCTCCCTCCTCTTCTATTTACTCCCTCTGGCCCTCTCAAACTTGCCGACCCCCCCGCCCCCTCTTCTGCATGGAAAGGAATAAAAAAAAAAATATTTGAACACTTACCCAGTCCCATCGTCGATCTCCCTCAGCGCTCCACATCCTCTGACAGGGGGGCTAATTAGTACGAGTGCATTACCTTGTTCTAGCACTGATGTCCCTCTGCGTTGTCTCGGAGTCCACCTTCGCTCCTCCCCCGCCTACTTAAGAGGAGACCTAATGTGCATTATACAATGTTTTTCCTATGCTGTTTCGGGTGACTCTGGATGTCCTCATGCATAGCGTGACGACCAGCATCAGTTAGGCGACCATAAGTCGCCTAGCGACCCGGAAGCCCCTCTAGCGGCGGTCTGGTAGAGTTAACCTATAAAGGTAATTATTGCAGTTCAGTAAAAACTGCAATATTCACCTTTCCAGGGTTAAGGCAGGGCTTGACAAATCCCAGGCGCCAGGTTGCCATGGCGATTAGGAAATTAGTGACTCCCTTCAGCCCCCTAGCTGACTGGCAGGCGGCTCATAGTGAGCCGAGGTGGGTGGCCGGACAGACAGGCAGCTCATAGTGAGCCGAGGCGGGTGGCCGGACAGACAGGCGGCTCATAGTGAGCCGAGGCAGGAGGCTGGACAGACAGGCAGCTCATAGTGAGCCGAGGCGGGTGGCCGGACAGACAGGCGGCTAATAGTGAGCCGAGGCAGGAGGCTGGACAGACAGAGGCAGGCAGGCGGTTCATAGCGCAAGATTCGTTCAGGCAGGCGGCTGACTGATTATGAAGGGGGCGAGGGAGGAGTGATCTTCCTGCTGCCTTGCACGCTGTGCAATATATTACAATATTATGAAAGAGGGAAATTTACAATAAATGAGACAATTACACAATGACACAGGAACAACAGATAGATGAGTGCCCTGCTCAAACGAGTTTACTGCACCCAGACCCCTTCAACTAACTGAAGTGGTCTGGGTGCCTAAAGTGACCCTTTAAGTTTAAGTTTTTGGTGCTTGGAGTATCACTTTAAAATATGAACAAAGTGTGAAAGAAAATAACAAGTTTTACATGAACACAATATGCTAACAACTTAAAGAGAAAAGGTCACTGTGTCCTGGTAGAAACACTCAATTTACAGAAGATAGAACCATAAATTTAAAGGGAACCTAAAGTCCTGAAAATAATCATTATTTTGGGACTATAGGTTCCTTTAAAGCGTTGTGATCATTGTCCACTCCCCTTTGCTCAGTAAAAGCCAAGTTAAATAACGACAAGTCACCTAGTTTCCAGCGTTAAGACTCTTCCACAGTAGCCTCTAGCTCAGTCTCTGTCAATGTCCGCATCCACGCTGATGTCACTTGAGATATTGTCTAATACAATGCTTCTCATAGAGAAGAACTGGATTGGAGAAAACGTGTGGCAAAACACAGCATTCCACCAATTAAATGCTGCTATCAGCTGCATTCAAATTCAGGATTGAGGTTTTTTTTACACAGTTCTGGAGAAAGCACTTCTAATGGCTGTCAGGAAGACAGCTACAATATATGAATCTTCAAACTACAATTTTTTACATAACAGGGCTGTGGTGAGACCTCTGCACCAAGACCCTTCATGTCTTAAGTGATCTGGGTGCCTCTAGTGGTCCTTGAAGAGGGCTTAATTTGCACACACAGCTCGGTCACTTAGCTCTACAAAACCATACTGCTAATAATTATTTCCACTATACTGTATACACTCATTTTCAACAATCACACACACACACAAAAAAAAAACAAAAAAAAACTATAAAACCATTGTAGTGTAATACTATAGATAAAAATGATTCACTAAATGCCTTTGATGTGGTGACTTTGATAGTTAAAGGGACACAATAGTCACCTGAACAATTTCAGCTTAATGCAGCAGTTTTGGTGTATAGATCATGCCCCTGCAGCCTCACTGCTCAATTCTCTGCCATTTAGGAGTTAAATCACTTTATTTATGAACCCTAGTCACACCTCCCTGCATGTGGCTTGCACAGCCTTCCTAAACACTTCCTGTAAAGAGTCATCTAAAGTTTATCCTTCCTTTATTGTAAGTTCTGTTTAATTTAGATTTTCTTATCCGCTGTTATGTTAATAGCTTGCTTGACCCTGCAAGAGCCTCCTGCATGTGATTAAAGTTCAATTTACAAAGCAAGAGATAAAATTGTTTAAGGTAAATTACATCTGATTGAAAGTGAAATCAGTTTTTGTTTTTTTTATGCAGGCTGTGTCAATCATAGCCAGGGGATGTGTGGCAAGGGCTGCATAAACAGAAAAAGTGATTTAACTCCTAAATGGCAGTGAATGGAGCAGTAAAACCTGAGAGACATGATCGATACACTAAAACGGCTTTATTAACTGCTTTATTAAGCTAAAGTTGATTAGGTGACTATAGTGTTCCTTTAACCCAACCATGCAAAATCCAAGACAGCAATCTACACCAGTGTCATATGGTCTTTATTGCCTAAATTTGACATTACCCAAAACATGCCCTGTATGCTATCTTATTTTCATAATTCTATTTTATTTTGAAAGATATTCTAGAGTTTGGCTATACAGATTTTTGTTAACATAATTTGGTTAGGTTTTACATTAAAGGATCACGACGTCCCACGTGGAGCTGAATGCGCATGCATTTAAAAACTCCAATAGGAAAGCATTTCTCAATGATTTCCTATGGACGTTCTGCGTGCACAAAGCGATTTTCACATTTAGCGTCAGGGAAGTGCCTCTAGCACCTGTCAGGAAGACAGCCACTAGAGGCTGGATTAACCCTGCAATGTAAACCTAGCAGTTTCTCTGAAACTGCTATGTTTACAGCTGCAGGGTTAAAACCTGGGGGACCTGGCACCCAGACCACTTCATTGAGCTGAAGTGGTCTGAGTGACTACAGTGGTCCATTAAGGGTGGCAATTTTTAAAGTGTAACAGTTTTGGCATATACAAATCTGTGATTTATCTATATATTGTGCTAGCAAATGTATGGACTTTTTTTAAATTATTATTTATTTTTTTTTAAAGTAATGTCTCTCACCCCACCTGTCAAGCAATCAGCTACCAGCACAGAATTATATGCTGTTGGCATCCATCCACAAAGAAAATTACAGGGGACTCTAATGACCTCATATCGCCACCTCATCCATGGCTCCACCTAATTACTGTCCACCTCTTGTCCCGTTACAGTCTATAATAAATGCGGCAGCGAGGCTCATCTTCCTGCCGGCCAAGGCCTACCCCCCTCCCCCGTCCCTACATTGGCTTCCCATAAGATATAGGACTCAATTAAAGATCCTGATACTTGCTTACAAATCACTGCACAATGCTGCTCCAACCTACTTATCCTCACTAATACACAAATATGCCTCGTCAAGTCCCCTACGCTCTGCCGGAGACCTACGTCTAACCTATGCTCGTACTCTTACCTCTGATGTTCACCTTAAAGACTTCTCTAGGGCTGCACAGTTCCTATGGAATGCCCTTCCCCTCTCTGTTAGACTTTCACCAAGTCTCCACTCCTTCAAAAAAATCTTTGAAAACTTACTTCTTCAGAAAAGCATATCAATTAAACTGTGAACAGCTTTCCCTCCTCACACCCTGATTCCTCTCCTGAAACTGTCATCAAGATAGAATAATAAGCCCTCAATGAACACTATCCTAGCAACCTACTTTTCTACCATTACCTTTTGTGTCACTATACCCGACTCCCTCTAGCATGTAAGCTTACTGAGCAGGGCCCTCAATCCCTCTGTTCCTGTGCATCCAACTTGTCCGGATACAAATACGTGTTAGTCCACCCATTGTACAGCGCTACGGAACTTGTTGGCACTATATAAATAATTAGTGTAACACACACAAGGTTCACTGTGCTAGACAGGATGTAAGTTTTAACCCAATATCTTCATTAAGCAAAACTGTACACCATTGATCACTTTATTCAATGATATATGCTTTGTCTAATGAAGTATTAGGGTTTAAATGGAACCTAATATGACATTAATTTTGGATTTTCTTACAGTCAGTAAAAAAACTAAAGTATGTTGTGTCTTAGAAACAAAATAAGATACATTGAACAGACTCAACACATAGATATTTATCAAATTAAAGTGGCTTCTGCAAGTGGCTGACAGATTCAGACAAATTAGCAAGGTTATCCAAAAGCAGGGAGAATCCAATGTTAATTCAGGGTGAATATCAAATACGAGGCCAGAGTAGCCTAAGAGCATAGCTGACTTTGAGATTGTTTCCAGTGTGGCTATTTTGACTTTAGAATTGAAATTCACTTTGAATTCTCACTTTAGTAAATAACCATGCTAGACATATCTTGGTTGAAAGCTTAAAAGGGACACTCTACTGCCCGAGTACAAAATACTATATCGTAGATATAAACCCAATGAAAACATGCATGCAGTTAATTATGTGCTTCTTAATTGGTGATATAGCTAAATCTAGATTGTAATTTACCTAGCCCTTACTATTTTGCATATAATAGTTTTCTAGGAGTATACTTTATTTGGATAATTGTTAAAAAAAAAATTATATATTAAAAAAAATTGTTAAATTTGATTCTGTTACATAGAACTGAATGAAGAAACACAGAATGTGACGGCAGATAAGAACCATTCGGCCCATCTAGTCTGCCCAATTTTCTACATACTTTCATTAGTCCCTGGCCTTATCTTATAGTTAGGATAGCCTTATGCCTATCCCACGCATGCTTAAACTCCTTTACTGTGTTAACCTCTACCACTTCAGCTGGAAGGCTATTCCATTCATCCACTACCCTCTCAGTAAAGTAATGCTTCCTGATATTTTTAAACCTTTGTCCATCTAATTTAAGACTATGTCCTCTTGTTGTGGTAGTTTTTCTTCTTTTAAATATAGTCTCCTGCTTTACTGTGTTGATTCCATTTATGTATTTAAATGTTTCTATCATATCCCCCCTGTCTCATCTTTCCTCCAAGCTATACATGTTAAGATCCTTTAACCTTTCCTGGTAAGTTTTATCCTGCAATCCATGAACCAGTTTAGTAGCCCTTCTCTGAACTCTCTAAGGTATCAATATCCTTCTGAAGATACGGTCTCCAGTACTGTGTACAATACTCCAAGTGAGGTCTCACCAGTGTTCTGTACAATGGCATGAGCACTTCCCTCTTTCTACTGCTAATACCTCTCCCTATACAACCAAGCATTCTGCTAGCATGTCCTGCTGCTCTATTACATTGTCTGCCTACCTTTAAGTCATCAGAAATAATCACCCCTAAATCCCGTTCCTCATATGTTGAGGTTAGGACTCTATCAAATATTCTGTACTCTGCCCTTGGGTTTTTACGTCCAAGATGTATTATCTTGCACTTATCCACATTAAATGTCAGTTGCCACAATTCTGACCATTTTTCTAGTTTACCTAAATCATTTGCCATTTGGCTTATCCCTCCTGGAACATCAACCCTGTTACATATCTTAGTATCATCAGCAAAAAGACATACCTTACCATCAAGACCTGTATAAGAATGTATATTGTTATTAAATTAATATCAACAATATATTATTCTTCAGTCCTATATAACAAACAGATTTAACAGATTTATTTTTTTTAAAGTTATTTTCTGTCCAATTTTGGTGTGTTACTTTCAATAAAAGTGTGGCTATTTATTTTATTGGCTTGTAGTTTTTTTTATATTATATTCAATAAATTCATTAAAAAGTATAATAAAATCATAGAAAAAAAGCTTTTAAAATCATTTGGGGGAAAAAGGTCATTTTCTGTTTCGGTTTTCAGCCAAGGGCATCCTGAATTTTCATTTCGGGGCTTCCCCAATCTTCAGTTTAGCTTCAATATGCTAAAACTACCAGGAAGTACCAGGAATGGTTGTGTGATTTATAGCCAAGGAGTTTAACAAGGTTAATTGATATTTAAAAAGTGTGAATTTCTATTGAAAACTGCCCCCCTTTTTTTTAAACAAGAATAAGAGGACACACTCTTCACACATAAAAGTACTTCAGCAAGCTAAAGTGCTGTAGGTGTTTGGACTGTTCATTTAAGTACAGATTAATGTGGAACTATAACTCTAGAGGTTCTAGTTCCACATTCTCTCACCACAGAAAATTCTTTGGAAACGTTTAATGGTGTAAGCCATGCAGTGGAGATATTTCCATGTTTAGGGTGATTTAAAAGACTCGTGATGTTCTGGGCGCACGTGCTTATTTGTGCAGCTGTTGAAAAATGCTTCTCAGACATTTCTTCCACAGCGCCATATGAGCGTGCATGTACCCTCGTGATGCCGAAATACAAAAACCTAAAAAACATGCAACATAAAAGTATAAGAAATCTGCTTAGATTTTTTTAAACAATAACTATACAACCTGCAGCTGACTTTGTTAGCTATTGGATTGTTCCAAAAATCCACATGCAAAGATCCCCTTTTAAAAATGAATATACTTGCTGGAAGAATGTATATACCCCCTCCATGGTGACTGCCAGATAGAAGAGTAGTGGCTCCATATGTAGCCACCCATCCATGCAACGGCATGCCACAAGTCATCACAGACAGCATCTATCATCCATTTCTGGCAGTCATGGCTACAGCTTTTTGTGGTTCGGCTAGCACAATGTACAGATGAAATGAATAAAAAATACAAAACAGAATTATGTCATGACCGTTACAGAATACATCAATGCACATGCTGACCTGTCTCCAACGGGGCTGTGTTCCTGGCTGCTGCAGGGGGTTTGTGTCTTCCTCTTCTCGGGCTCCGGGGCTCCCTCTCTCTCCTGCTGCCGCCGACTCCGGTCCGGGGAACTCATGCGAGAACCCGCTAACAAACAACCACAACTACTACACAATCACAGACCCTTGGGCCATGCAAACAGTTGTAATAATCAAAAATGTGTGTACTAGGCAGATTGCTCAGTCCCTGCTCTTCCTATATGTGCCTCTCCGCTCCTGGATGGTTTGCAAGCAGCTATTAGATATACATGAGCCCCTGGTATTTGCCCTTGAGGTGCAATTGGGTTTTGTACTTAGGGTGTCACTGCTGTGTGCTCATTTGACAGTTTTCATCAAGTTGTCAGGGCTAATATTAGCAACACTATGAATGGCTACCTATTCTGCACAGTAAATTATGCTGTGTGTGTGTGTGTGTGTGTATATATATATATATGTGTGTGTGTGTGTGTGTGTGTGCACACCACGTTGCTGCCCTATATGCAGAGCCCGAGTGATGCTGTGAGTGTGGGGCCGCGGTCTGTCTCGGGTGTCTGTCTATTGGGGTGTGGAGAGCCAGCCAGCCAGACCGGGGGTCGGTGGGGGGTTATATCAGGGCCTGTCACACCTCGACGAGAACAGCGAGGACTCAGATCACCGGCGGCGGGTATTGCTTGTGGTTGATTTGTTGTTTTATTATTTTTTTTGTGATTTGTTGTTGGGTTTTTTTTTCCTCCTTCTTCTGCTTGTCTTGTCAGCCCGAGCCCAGCGCCGCCATCTTGCTACAAGACACGGACCTCAGGCAGCGCAAACTGGGAGGACTACGGGGAGGGCGGAGGTATCCCAGCAAACACCGCGGCGCGGCACCATAGACACCAAGCTGCCCGTCATGGAACACGAGCAGACAGGAAGTGATAGAGTTGGGGGGCGGGCGTGCACGGCTCAGCGTGCTGTCCAGGAAGCGCTCAGTGACAGCGTGATAGCTGGGTGTTCACACTCAGTGCTGCCATTTAGCGGGCGGGCGGGCTGCTCTGCACGGTGTGTGTGTGTTAATACAATGGAGAGAGCTCAGCACAGTGACAGCTCCCTGTACATAATCCCAGTACCAGCATATTAAAATGTATTGCTCTTGGAAAACATCATATTTCTATGGTTAATGTTAACCATTTTTAAATTAAAATTAATTATATAGAGATATATTATGCCTTATTGGGCACTAGTACCTTTTGCCAACACCTCTTTTAAAATTATTAAACCTGTAAAATAAAAGTTAACTTAAAGGACCACTAAAGTGCCCTGAGGGTGCCCCCTCCCACTGGGCTCTAGGGGGAGGAAGGGGTTAAACTTACCTCTTTCTCCAGCGCCGTCATCGGCTGAATGCGCGTGCGCATTCAGCCAGTCCATAGGAAAGCAATCTCAATGCTTTCCTATGGACGCTGGCGTCTTCTCACTGTGAAAATCACAGTGAGAAGCGCCTCTAGCGGCTGTCAATGAGACAGCCACTAGATGCTGGATTAACACAGCTATGTTTATAGAAAAAAAGGTTAATCCTAGCTGGACCTGGCACCCAGACCACTTCATTAAGCTGAAGTGGTCTGGGTGCCTATAGTGGTCCTTTAAATTCAGTGATGTGAGAGGTTCTCCTTGAACCCCGTATGTCATCATGCCTCCTCACTTATTCCCTCCCCAAGGTCAAAACAAATTCTCTAGTCAGTTGTTTGCAGTTTAGTGTTGCAAACTGTAAAATTGCACGCAAGAACTTAAAGGGACACTATAGTCACCAGAACCACTGTGGCTTAATGTAGTGGTTCTTGTGTCTATAGCCTGTCTCTGCAGGCTGAGCAATGAAAATGCTGCCTTTTAAGGGACATAGGAAAAAGAGTGTTTCCATTGCAACCTGGTAACAATTCTAGTGGCAGTCACTGAGCCACTAGCAGTGCTTCCTATTTCAGTGCTACACAGTGTAGTACCTACGTTCAGTGTTTCCACTCTTGGATGAAGACACTGAACGTTCCCCATAGAGATACATTGAGCCAATGCATCTATATGAGGAGATTCTGATTGGCATAACATTTTGCTGCACGTGTGCAATAGCCTCCCCATGCTTTCCTATAGGAAAGCACTGGATTGCCTGCAATCATCAACATTGATGTTCTCAGCCATGGAGGCAGGGTCAACCACGGGGAGACCAATGTGGCGCTGGAGAAAAGGTAAGAAAAGCTACTTTTTATCTCCAGCCTGAGGGCAGCCAGGGACCTAGACATGTAGTCTAACACCAGTGTTAGCAATATATGTTTGTAAGTGTGTCGGTTTTATCCGTGTGATTGACCCCTGTGTTTAAGTGTGTGCGTCAGTATCCGCTGTGTGTAAATATGTGTGTGTCTGTGTCCTCTGTGTGTAAGTGTGTGTGTGTGTGTCAAATTAGTGAGTGGTCCTCTGTGTGTAAGTTTTTGTGTGTCAGTGTCCTCTGTGTGGGTGAGTCAGTGTCCTCTGTGTGTTTATGTGTGTGTCTGTGTTCTCTGTGTGTAACTGTTATGTGTGTATTTTTATTTTTCATATCTGTTATCGATAAAATCAATTAAGAATCATCTTGGTCATTATTTAAGAAAGGTTATTTTCTAAAAAGAACAGAGTTTTGTATAATAGATTTAAATAGTCAAGAGATAAATGAGAAATATTTTGTCAGTTTCAGTGTAACTGTAAAAACAATTCACTAAATTCAAAGAACACCAAACAGGTCAGAATGAGAATGAAGTTTATATATTTGCATTATTACTTATATTCAGGGAGGAATGTCAATGTTCTCATTCCTTTAAGACAGATGACATGTCAGGGTTGTTAAGATTACAAAAAAAATTCTATCCCTCTTTACAGGGACACTATAGTCACCTGAACAACTTCAGCTTAATGAGTTTGTTCAGGTGAGAACTATAGCTCCCTGCAGCCTCTCTCATGTAAACACTGTATTTTCTCTGAAAAAGAGAAGGATGTCCTCCAAGATGTGGGTTTGAGCCCTTTTTGGCACTGCTTTCATTGCATATTTGTCTATATATGTGCAATTCTGTTTGTGAGTTTGTTTTTAATTGTTGTTTTATCTTTCATTGATCATATTTACCTAGTACACTATGGTGAATTTCCCATTTACTTTTATATATAAGAATACCTCTATCCCCATGGAATGTCATATCCTCATAACAGAGTGGTAATCATATAATTTATTGATACTGGTGTTGTGGTGCCGTTGCTGCATATAGAGTTTTATATATGCACTTTTGTTGTAAATAAAAAATATGTGCCAGAACAGAAAAACACCAGGAAACACCCCATACCACAAAAAAAATGTAGGGGTTACATCCCAGACAGCTAATTAGTATGGTGAAAAAAATGAACATAAAATAAGGCTCCACCAGACTTATGGATAATACAACTGTCCTATAGTGAAATAGGGGCAACATTCAATCCAGTTAATGCAGTCCAATTCATCTCTGTAGAAGAGATTAAAAGTAGCAGCAGCTTCTAACAGTGAAGTGATGTGGCAAGGTAACAACTGCAAGTCACTAACTTTCCCAGAGTCATTTTAAACATAAAAGGCCTGTTGGTATCTGCTTGCGATAAATGTGGAAATTAGCCATATAACTCCATAAGGTGTTAAACATTAATGCAGCCAGCATTATTGGGATTTGCATTTCTGCAAGGTAAAATTGAGATCTCCAAATGCTAATCTGGTGTAAAGAATTCATATTCAAATATAGTATAAACAATTTACATTTTATACTATAGTTGTATACAATCCTACTTTGTGTTTTAAAAAATGAGCAATTAAATTGAGCCTACTGGCTGATTTCTAATTTCTCTTATTTAAAAAATAAGTTTCAAGAAGTGGAGCGACATTTAGGTGATCAGCCCCTTCCCACAAGCAACCAAAATTAGGAAATGAAGGAATAAATATACTTATACTCCTTAATGGGTAGCAGTCACATGTTCAAAATCATATGTTGCATATAGAAAAATAATTAAAATAATGATAGTGCAGATCTGTATATATAATGTTTAAATTGCACTTTTATATGTAGTGCTAATTAACACATGTATTATGTTATATACTTGATAAATTTAATAATAGAATAAACATTTATTCACATTAAAACATTAAAAATACAAAATACAAAACACTCAAAATTGAATTAAAGATGGTAAACAGATTACTGCTTATTAGAGTTGATGGAGAGTACAGCAGTATATTTTCCCGTGACTCACAAGCACGCTTTCCCACACTGGGAGATGTCTCTTCCAGGTAAGTCAGGCGAGGTCCCTATATATGGAGTCCAGATTGCAAGCTGATCCGCTGTGATACAATCACCATTCAAAATTCCCAGCTTCCACTCGGCTCATCCCACCTTACGTGCGCGCTGACGTAGTCTACGCGTTTCGCTGTTCTCAGACGGCTTCATCAGGACGTAATGAGGTTTCCTTACTCCGTGCTCCCAAAGGCTTTTATAAGGCAGAATGTCTCTCTAATTGATACAATTCATATTGTACGTATAACGTCCAAATCATGCACAGGCAATCAGCCTTAAAGGACCACTATAGTGCCAGGAAAACATACTCGTTTTCCTGGCACTATAGTGCCCTGAGGGTGCCCCCACCCTCAGGGACCCCCTCCCGCCCGGCTCTGGAAGGGGAAAGGGGTAAAAACTTACCTTTTTCCAGCGCTGGGCGGAGAGCTCTCCTCCTTCTCTCCTCCTCCATTCCTCCTCCTGGGCTGAATGCGCACGCGCGGCAAGAGCTGCGCGCGCATTCAGCCCGTCGCATAGGAAAGCATTTACAATGCTTTCCTATGGACGCTTGCGTGCTCTCACCGTGAAAATCACAGTGAGAAGCACGCAAGCGCCTCTAGTGGCTGTCAATGAGACAGCCACTAGAGGATTAGGGGGAAGGCTTAACCCATTCATAAACATAGCAGTTTCTCTGAAACTGCTATGTTTATAAAAAAATGGGTTAACCCTAGAAGGACCTGGCACCCAGACCACTTCATTAAGCTGAAGTGGTCTGGGTGCCTAGAGTGGTCCTTTTAAATAATTTGATTCAGCAAGCATTTTCTATGTGTGTATTTATATATATATATGTGTGTGTGTGTGTTTGCTCATACACACATATATTCTGCAGTTTGTCTTGTCCTGCATGCTAAAGCTAGTTGCTCCCTGCCCTGCTCAACATTGGTTTTGTTAACTTAAATGTTATTCAACATCCTGCTTATCTCTAAAGATTTTCTGTTATTTCTTCTCCCCCCCCCCCTTATTTTATTGATACCCACCCGAATGTCTTGCTTGACCAATCCTCACCTCCTCTGTGCATCTCCATTCCATTGCTTTTATTGCAGTCCTGTTTTGACCCTATCATCTCTGTCTTCCACAGTCTGAGTTTTAAAAGACCACTTCTAGCAAACCTGAACAGTGCTCAGATTCCCGCCCACCCCACCCCAAGTTCCTTACTACATTTATAGATAGAATCCCACACACAACTTTAGATAATTCCAAATAGCAGCTGCAAACACTACCCGTAATGAGCACAATCCACCTTCTTAACCCCTAACACTCACTCCTTCTCCTCCCTTATGCTCATTCTCCTTTCCTCTAATTACCTACCCATCAGAGCAATGCTCTATATTCTCCTCCTCTCCTCTCTCATCTCCCTAAGGATCAAAATATCCCCTTCCACCCACTTCCCTCAACAAAACACTAACATTTACATTAATCCCTCTCTGCTACACTCCCCCCTTCTCTCATCTCAAGCCCTGCACTCATTTCTCTATTCTCTCTCTCCTGCTCTAACCCAATCTCACCCTAGTCGCCACCCATATAAAACCCACTCACACCTCCTGTCTCTATCTCTCCTCCTACTTCTGGCAGCTGGTGACGTCTCTCCCAACCCAGGGCCCCTCACCTCATCTGCTCACACTAAAATAACCAGAAACCATGCAAACCTCCTCCAAATACCCTGCAGTCTATCCTCCTCTACCAAAATTCAGTGTGCACTCTGGAATGCTCGCTCCATTTGTAGTAATATCAAATCTACAGCTATACATGACCTCCTCATCTCTAACTCTCTCACAATACTGGCACTCACTGAGACCTGGCTATCTCTATCCGATACCGCTACTCCTGCTTCTTTATGTTTCGGTGGTCTACAGTTCTCCCATACTCCTTGTCACGATTCGGGGAACCCAACACGCTGGTACACACACACACACACACAGAAAAGGGGCCGTACCGGACCTTAGAGTGGCCGGGCTAAGCACACACAGAATAGTCAGGAGACAAGCCGAGTAATGGGGAACCAGAAGACAGAATAACGTGAAACGAGCAGAGGTCAAAGGGTAGGAGAAAGTCACAGAGTCAGATAAACAAGCCAGAGAGTACGTAACCAGAAGCACAAGGTAAGTAGCAATACTAGCAAGCAAAGACCACAACAGGGCAAGGAGGAACAGGAAAGGTAAGTATTTAAACCATAAGGTTAATTCTGATTGGATGATTTCCAATCAGAATTAACAATCACACGTGGGAGATATTTAGACCTCCCACTGTGATTGAGGCACTGTGCCTTTAACGCCGGGTCAGGTGACTGACCCCGGCGTGTATAAACCTGGGCGGTCTCCCAGCGTGCAGCGTCATGCATGCTGCCGCTGGGGGACGTGGAGGGAACGGCGGGCGGCATCCGAGGCTGGAAGGATGCCGCTCGCCGTACCCACGAGGCGGAGGGGACCGCGGACGGCTGGAGGGTGAGTACTGCGAGCGGAGTGCAGCCTCCCCTTGCAGCCGCCCGCGGGAGCCTGACATTACCCCCCCCTCGAAGACCGCCCAGGGGGCGGGAAGCGGAAGGCTTCAAAGGAAAGCGGGCATGAAAGGAGCGGACCAAAGAGGGAGCGTGCACATCGGAGCTTGAAACCCAGGACCGCTCCTCAGGGCCGTACCCCTTCCAGTCCACCAAATATTGCAGCCGACCCCTAGAAACACGAGAGTCGAGAAGGGCAGCCACCTCGTACACGTCGTCAGAGACAGCTCGAGGGGAAACGGGCCGCCCGAGGGGACGAGAGAACCGGTTACACAGCAAGGGTTTCAAAAGCGAGACGTGAAACGTGTTCGGGACACGCATGGAAGGAGGCAGATCAAGGGAGTAGGAAACGGGTTAACCCTACGTAACACCTTGAAGGGACCAAGAAACCTGGGGGCAAATTTCATCGAGGGAACCTTGAGACGGAGGTTCCTGGAGGACAACCATACCCTATCACCCGGAACATAAGAAGGGGCCGCAACCCTACGGCGATCAGCAAACTTTTTCTGAGCAGCTGCTGAACGAGACAGCGCAACATGGACCTGATCCCACGTCTTCCGCAAAGAGGCGAGGTGCTGGTCCAAGGCGGGCATTCCCTTGTCGGAGAACGCACCGGGAAGGACAAAACCCATAAGCAACCTCAAAAGGACTTAAGCCAGTAGACGAATGAGACACCGTATTCCTGGCAAATTCAGCCCACGGAAGAAGGCGAGACCAGTCATCCTGGTGCGCATTAGTGAAGCAGCGCAAATACAATTCCACAGACTGATTAGCACGTTCGGCCGCACCATTAGATTGCGGGTGATAGGAGGAAGAAAACGACAAGGATACCCCCATCTCAGCACAAAAGCCCCTCCAGAACCGAGAGACAAATTGAGGGCCCCTGTCAGATACGATATCCTGGGGTACCCCATGCAATCGGAACACTTCTTTGGCAAATACCTGAGCTAACTGAACCGCAGAAGGCAGTTTCTTAAGCGGAATGAAGTGCGCCATTTTAGAGAACCTATCCGTCACAGTCAGTATCACCGTCTGACCATCAGAAAGAGGCAGGTCTACAATGAAATCCATGGATAAGTGGGTCCATGGTTTCTTGGGTATAGATAGAGGCATCAGAAAACCCTGGGGTCTCACATTAAGGGACTTACACTGTGTGCAGACCTGACAAGCCTGAATAAAATCCACTACGTCTCGCTTGAGTGAAGGCCACCAGAACTGTTGAAGGAGGCCCTTGTAGGTTTTGGTAACCCCCGGATGACCAGCAGTTTTGGCTGTGTGAAATAAAGTTAACAACTTTTTTCTGTCATTAGCTTCAACGTATAGTTTACCAACCGGCGTCTCAGGGGGTGCCTGGGTTTGGTATGTCTTAATTCTGTTAAGGAAAGGTGAAGAAACAACCAAACGGGTAGCAGCTATTATCTGAGACGCAGGTACAATAGGTTCAGGAGTCGGGTTAACAAATTCTACTGGTTCATGCTGCCGAGAGATAGCGTCAGCTTTGGCATTACGGCAACCAGGTCTATAGGTGATAACATATTGGAAGCGTGAGAGAAATAGAGACCATCTAGCCTGCCGGGCAGATAACCTTCTAGCATCAGCAATATAGGATAGATTCTTATGATCTGTTATAACCATAATTTTGTGTCTAGAACCCTCTAATAAGTACCTCCATTCCTTGAAAGCTAACACAATAGCTAATAGTTCCCTGTTCCCAACATCGTAATTCTTCTCTGAATCAGACAACCTTTTAGAAAAATAACAACAGGGATGGAGGGGTTTGTCATAAGACAACCTCTGTGACAGTACGGCTCCCACACCTGACTCCGAGGCGTCTACTTCCATAACAAAGGGAAGAGAAGGATCAGGGTGGTGCAGCACTGGAGCAGAGGCAAATGCCTTCTTGAGGGTTTCGAAGGCCTTAAGGGCTTCAGGAGTCCAAACCCTAGGATGTAGACCTTTTTTTGTCAACTTCGTTATGGGAGATATGAGTGGTGAAAAGTTTTTTATAAATTTCCTATAATAGTTGGCAAATCCTATAAAACGCTGGATAGCCTTTAGTCCTTGGGGAAGTGGCCAGGACATTATAGCTTCCAATTTAGCAGGATCCATACTGAAACCCTGTTCAGTAATGATATATCCTAGGAATTGCACAGAGGTCTGATCGAATAAACATTTTTCTAACTTACAGTAGAGTCCGTTCTGCAATAGCCTTTTGAGCACCATCCTAACATGGTTATGGTGTGACTTCAAATCAGGAGAATACACAAGTATGTCGTCAAGGTACACTACAGCACAGACATGCAATAGATCCCTAAGGACATCATTTATGAGGTCCTGAAACACGGCAGGAGCATTACACAATCCAAAAGGCATGACCAGATATTCGTAATGCCCACTGCGTGTGTTGAACGCTGTCTTCCACTCGTCATTCTCCTTTATACGGACAAGGTTATAAGCCCCCCTGAGGTCTAATTTGGTGAAAAATTTAGAACCTTTAACATGATCAAACAACTCAGTGATGAGGGGGATAGGGTAGGCGTTTTTAACCGTTATATTGTTCAGACCCCTGTAGTCTATACATGGCCTCAAATCACCCTCCTTCTTAGCCACAAAAAAGAAACCAGCACCAGCAGGAGAGGAGGACCTTCTAATAAAACCTTTTCTTAGGGATTCCTGTATGTACTCCTCCATGATTTGGTTCTCTTTTTCAGAAAGAGGGTAGACTTTTCCCCTAGGAGGCATAGTGCCCGGTAAGAGGTTTATGGCACAATCATACTCACGATGTGGAGGTAGCTTATCTGCCTCCCTCTTTTCAAAAACCAAGGCAAGGTCTGCATAAACAGAGGGAACAGAAACCGAGAGTGGTTTAGCCGTGGGCACGTTAAGTAAACAGACAGGACGTACATGAGCCATACAGTCTCGCTGACAAGATTCCCCCCAGGAGAGTATGTCTAAACAACCCCAATCAAGAACAGGGTTGTGTTTAACTAACCAGGGAAAACCTAGAACGATGGAGGCTGTTGGGGAGTCAATTATTTGGAAGGTTAACTTCTCTTTGTGCAAAACACCCACAGACATAACTATTTCCTGGGTTTCATGGGTCACCAGAGGTTTCTCCAGTGGTCTACCATCTATGGCCTCAACGGCCAAGGGTGTCTCCTTTCGGATCAAATTCAGGGCTGCGGTTTTGGCAAAGGTCTCATCCATAAGGTTGTCTGCCGCACCCGAATCGATCAGGGCTTTGGTTGTTATAGTGGTTTTATTGACCAAGAGAGAAACCGTAATAAACGGTCTAGAGATGGACATATGAGGGGACAAAGTCATAACACCCGAGGCCGACCCCTCTCTAGGCCTTAGGTGCTGCAGTTTCCCTGTACTTTAGGGCAGGCTTTACAGTGATGCCCCCTCTTCCCACAATAAAGGCATAACCCCTCCCTTCTACGGTACGCTCTTTCGGCCTCAGTTAACCCCGTAGCACCCAACTGCATGGGTTCAGGGGATGGCTGCACAGGAGCGGGTAACGCTAGCAGGGAAGTACTGGGTAGAGCAGGTAACACCCGTGTATCCGACCGTCTTTGGCTACGCCTCTCTCTAATACGGTTATCTATAAGAATCACATAGTCTATGACATCATCTAGAAGAGCAGGTAATTCCCTGGATGCTATTTCATCCAGTATATAAGCAGCCAGACCCTCCTGAAAGGCTGTTACGAGGGCGTCATTATTCCAAACCACTTCAGCTGCTAGAGTACGAAATTCGATAGTGTAATCTGCTACAGACCTGTTACCCTGTCGGACCCGAAGCAGAGCCTTGCCAGCAGAAGCAACCCTACCGGGTTGATCAAACGTGCGTCTGAAAGCTGTCAGAAAATCAGCAAAGGACATAGGAGACGTATTTTCCCAAATGGGGTTGGCCCATGCTAAAGCTCTCCCGGACAAGTGGTTTATCAAAAAGGCAACTTTAGATCTGTCAGTGGGATAGGAGCGTGGATTCATCACCAAATGGATGTCGATTTGGTTGAGGAAACCACGACACAATGCTGGGTCACCACTGTAGCGCTGTGGCGGCGTCATGTGAACTACATGAGCGGGAACAGGTACTGGAGTGGGAATGGGTTCGGGCACAGCAGCAGCAGCCTCCTGAACGGCAGGTTGCAAGTGTGCAGTACGAGCCAGAATGGTTTGCAAAGCTTGAGCAAACTGATCCATACAGTGGTCCAAGCCATCCATTCTAGCCTCTTGATTAACTAGGAGCTGTGGTATGTCAGCAGGTTCCATTATGGCCCTGTTGTAATGTCACGATTCGGGGAACCCAACACGCTGGTACACACACACACACACAAAAGGTGCCGTACCGGACCTTAGAGTGGCCGGGCTAAGCACACACAGAATAGTCAGGAGACAAGCCGAGTAATGGGGAACCAGAAGACAGAATAACGTGAAACGAGCCGAGGTCAAAGGGTAGGAGAAAGTCACAGAGTCAGATAAACAAGCCAGAGAGTACGTAACCAGAAGCACAAGGTAAGTAGCAATACTAGCAAGCAAAGACCACAACAGGGCAAGGAGGAACAGGATAGGTAAGTATTTAAACCATCAGGTTAATTCTGATTGGATGATTTCCAATCAGAATTAACAATCACACGTGGGAGATATTTAGACCTCCCACTGTGATTGAGGCACTGTGCCTTTAACGCCAGGTCAGGTGACTGACCCCGGCGTGTATAAACCTGGGCGGTCTCCCAGCGTGCAGCGTCATGCATGCTGCCGCTGGGGGAGGTGGAGGGAACGGCGGGCGGCATCCGAGGCTGGAAGGATGCCGCTCGCCGTACCCACGAGGCGGAGGGGACCGCGGACGGCTGGAGGGTGAGTACTGCGAGCGGAGTGCAGCCTCCCCTCGCAGCCGCCCGCGGGAGCCTGACACTCCTAGACTTGACTGTAAAGGAGGTGGTGTAGGCATCCTTCTCTCCCCTCAATGTACCTTTCAACCTATCCTCCCTGCCCCTGCCCTATCCTTTACTTCCTTTGAAGTTCACACTGTACGCCTTTTTAAGCCCACTCCTTTAAGAATTGCCATCATCTATCGCCCCCCCCGGTCACCCTAAACTATTCATTGAACACTTTTCCTCCTGGTTACCCCACTTTCTTTCCTCTAGCACTCCCTCTCTCATACTTGGGGACTTCAATATCCCTATCAACAAGCTCAATTGCCCTGATGCCTCTCGTCTGCTCTCTGTAACCTCCTCCTTGGACTCACACTTCCTCAGCAACTCACACTGCAGGAAACACTCTTGACCTCATCTTCACCAATCTCTGTACCACCTCTGATCTCACCACTGCTCCATTTCCTTTGTCTGACCACCATCTGCTAACATTTAACATCTGCATACCCCATACCAAAATCTCACCACCGTCCACTCTCCAACCTCGCAGAAACCTCAACTCTCTCGATCTCCAGCACTTCTCCACTAAACTCCAAACACTCCTTTTACCCATCTCAAATCACAACTGCCCTAACTCTGCAACCTCACTCTACAACTCCACTCTCTCCTCTCAACTTGACATCATGGCACCTCCTACAGTTAAACGCAGCAAGCGCCCCCAACTACAACCCTGGCACACCAAGCTGACCCGTTACCTCCAAAAATGTTCCAGAACTGCTGAACGCTGCTGGAGAAAGTCTCACTTTGCATCTGACTTTGTCCACTATAAATTTATGCTGCGCTCCTACAGCATGGCTCTTTCCTCTGCAAAAGTATCTACAATCAGGAAAGAGATCTCTAATTTTTGTCCAACCAGTATCAATACATCACCCAACCCCACTCCCCCTGCCATCCTAAGCTCATTTGCACCTGCTACAGCACAAGAGGTTTCTGCTCTGCTCCTGTCCTCCCGCCCCACCACCTGCTCCCTCGATCCTATTCCCTCGCATCTCATCCGCACTTTGTCTCCCTCTCTTGCTCTTCCCTCTCGCTAACATTTTCAATCTCTCCCTTTCCTCTGGCACATTTCCCTCTGCCTTCAAACATGCAACCGTAACCCCAATTCTGAAAAAGCCCAACCTCGATCCCAACTCCCCATCCAACTACCGCCCTATCTCGCTACTGCCATTTGCCTCCAAGATCCTCGAGAGAGTTGTCTACGCCAGATTGACAGACTTTCTTGAATCCAACTCTCTGCTTGACCCCCTTCAGTCTGGATTCCGCGCTGGTCACTCTGTCGAAACTGCTGTGACCAAAGTATCCAACGATTTAATTGCTGCTAAATCTCGCGGCCAATACTCTATCTTAATCCTCCTTGATCTTTCTGCCGCCTTTGACACTGTTGATCATCAACAGCTTCTTCACATTCTCCGTAACTTTGGTCTACGGGATTCTGCTCTCTCCTGGTGCTCCTCCTACCTCTCCCAGCGCTCCTTCAGTGTTTCTTTCTCTGGCTCTGCCTCTTCTCCCCAACCCCTCCCTGTCGGTGTCCCCCAAGGTTCTGTCCTCGGCCCCCTACTGTTCTCTATCTATACTGCCTCCCTTGGTAAACTCATCAGCTCTTTTGGCGTCCAATACCATTTATATGCAGATGACACGCAAATCTACCTGTCCTCCCCTGATCTCTCTCCGCCCACCTTGACTCGTGTTTCTGACTGCCTCTCTGCTATTTCCAGCTGGATGGCTGCTCACTTCCTTAAACTCAACCTGTCCAAAACAGAACTTCTAGTTTTTCCTCCCTCAAGTGCTGCTACTCCTGTGTCTGTCGCCATCCAAGTCAACGGCGCTACTATCACCTCTACCTCCCAGGCTCGCTGCCTAGGAGTTCTTTTTGATTCTGATCTCTCTTTTACTCCCCATGTTCAATCGATAGCCAAATCCTGTCGCTTCCAACTCAAGAACATAGCGCGCATCCGCCCATATCTAACGCCGGACGCGGCTAAGGTACTGGTTCATGCTGTTGTTCTCTCTCGCCTTGACTATTGCAATCCCCTTCTCACTGGTCTTACATGTTCCCAGCTTGCACCGCTGCAATCTATAATGAATACGGCTGCGAGGCTTATTTTCCTGTCCGGTCGCACCTCCCACGCCTCCACGCTCTGTCAGTCCCTGCATTGGCTTCCAGTTAGATATAGGGCCCAATTCAAAATTCTGGCGCTTGCTTACAAATCCCTACATAATGCTGCTCCAACATACCTATCCTCCCTCATACACAAGTATGTCCCGTCGAGACGCCTGCGCTCAGCCCAAGACCTACTCCTATCCTCTGCCCGGATCCCCACCTCTGATGCTCGCCTTCAAGACTTCTCAGGGCTGCACCTATTCTGTGGAACTCCCTTCCCTCCTCAATCAGACTTTCACCCAGCCTCCATTCCTTCAAAAAATCTTTGAAAACTCACTTCTTCATTAAAGCGTATCAATTAAACTGTCAGCAGGTTTTTCATCCCCCACCCCATGACTCCGTTCCTTCACCTGTCAAAAATGACCTACCAAGCACTCAATAAACCCTTCTGTAACAAACTATTTAATTAACCTACTTTAACCCTTTGTGTCACTATACCCACTCCCTCTAGCATGTAAGCTCATCGAGCAGGGCCCTCAACCCCCTCTGTTCCTGTACGTCAGTGGTCTGAGCTCAATTATGTGTCTGTTAGTCCACCCATTGTACAGCGCTACGGAATTTGTTGGCGCTATATAAATAATAAAATAATAATAATAATAATAATAATGAAAGGCTGTTTTATCACAAAGCGATCTTTAACAATTCATAACACCATCATAAAACTTATGAAAACACTAACGTATTGTAACCAATAAATGCATTATAAAAATATATTATAAAATATCATTATTAAATCAACAATGTATATAATTTAAAATAGATTAGTGCTATGTAACGCTTGTATAGCACCAAGTTCTAGATGCAACATATAATTTTGAACGTGTGACTGCTACCCATTAAGGAATATAAGTATATTTATTCCTTAATTTCCTTATTTTGGTTGCATGTGGGAAGGGGCTGATCACCTAAATGTCGCTCCACTCCTTGAAACTTATTTTTTGATTAGCCTTATTGTGTGGTGAAGGGAACACACTGAAGTGTTGTAGCTGGAACATATATTAATTTAGTACACTATTTATCTGTAATTTTATATAGGCTACATTTGTTCTGTCCCTATATATTCTATATAATACAACTTAGCGCTCCAAGATTATTTAATTTTACGCTAATATTTCTTATTTATTTATATAGTATCTATATATTATCTACTTATCCCCAGATCCGATTGGGCCTGGTGCTGACAATTATAATGGGCCTAATTACAGAATCTTATCGCCAGAAAACACTTAAACAATTATACCTCACAAGTGTCATGTATCTGGTGGAGTTGATGCTGGAGGGAAACTCACAGAATCAGTGGCATACACACAATCCACGGGGCCCCGTTGTGAAACTGATCCATGCCCCACCCCCAACAGACACATACATACAGACACACATACATACACACAGAGATACATACTGACAAACACATGCACACAGACACATACACATATACATACATACAGACACATACACACAGACAGACTGACAGACACACACACATACAAAGACACATAGATACAGACAGACACACATAAAAACAGACAGGCACACATACATACAGACAGACACATACATACAGAGACACTCATGCACACAGAGACACACACACACATACAAACAAAAAAACACATATACAAAATGTTTAAGTCACCCTCCTGTTTCCTTCCTTTAAGGTGCAAGAGGGTGACTTTCACTGGGGTCCAGTGGTGGCTCAGGCTGGTGGGAGTCAGAGTTCCCACTTTGACTCCCTCTCCTTCACTCCGCGCGGGCTCTCGCTGTTAGCTGGGAGGAGTGCCGGGCAGTCACTTCCTCCCAGCTGTGATGTCATGACCGTGCCCCCTGGACATTTATAGCCATCAGGTGGCCCTAACAGCATGGGCCACCCAATGGGACCCTTGAACGTGCGGCCCCGGCGGTTTGCTGCACGGGCCGGGGCAGCAACACATGGCGGCAGACACCTGGTTGCAGGGGTCCGCAGAGCGGCCGGACCCCCTGGAGTGATGGGCCCGGTCGCAGCTGCGACCCCTGCGACCACGGTATGTACGCTACTGGACAGAATATAGCTATCAGAAAACACATGCTAACCTTATGCTAATCTCTCGCTTTCATCTTTCAAGTAAATCCATACCCTCTAACAGCAGTGTCCAGTGAAGCAGGATTTCGGTGGACATGGTTAAAGGGTGGGCCACTGATGTGAATTGCATAACCAGAACTGCCTAAAGGAACAAACATGCCCAAAAAGAGAACTAAATCAATCTATACACTCGTATATAAATACTTTTTTTTAAATACATCTTGATGACATTTTAGAAATAAAATGTTTTTCATATTAATTTGATATTTGTAATATTATATCATATTATGTACAGATGGCGAAGTCGATAGGATTTAACCTGATAACTAAGTATGAATATCTGGGTAAAGTGCCAAATTTCCTGAATAGTAAATTAATAGTTTCGTCAATAAGCCCCTGAAGCACAAAGAGTCTTCTTGATCGACATACATTCACATCGTATCTTATATGCATGGTGTATAAAAAAGTAAGAATATAAAGGAACCATTTTTCACATATAGGTCAATTCCTGAGTGGGCAAGCTGCGATTCGTGGAAACCCATTGCTGAAGAACTGCACCGATTTGTCAAGCTTTGGAAAATAAAATACAGGGTTAAAACCTAAGCATTTATTGTATAAGTGAGAGAAAGGCTACAGGCAAAACTAGCTGAATCATTATGAATACTGAACAGAAAGAAATACCTAAATTGGAAAAAACAACTGCAAACTCTCTAGGAAAACCAGTTTGGACAAATGAATGTTCAAAATCATTTGAGGCAAAAGCCCAGCAGTTAGAAAAATCTGATAGAAAAGGCTACATTGAAAACTTGTTGTGAGAATGAAAGTGAATTGTATAAAGCATGTCATTTTATTATGTAAGAAAGGAAGAGGAGGTTACCCAGGGATCATGCAGGAGAAAATGACATGTGTGTTAAAGCAGCTCTGTTATGAAATTCACCCCTTGTCGCCCAGCCTATGTATCTCTTCCTTTAAGTCCTCTTTTACAATGATCATTGACTCTGAGATCGGCGCTGTTTATCTTTGCTTCTATTGTGCTGCTTTCACCGGATCTTCTTCTTTGGATTAATTTGGAAATGAGCGAAAGCTGTTGTAAGAACAAAGTATGAAGCTTCCTTGATAAAGCCACTACAATCAATGACCAGACCATACAAGCAACTTGATTTCTGTTATTCTATGAGCTGTCCCTTCATAAAAAGAATGGCTGGGGGAGGCCCTCACCATTACGACAAACTGGTGAGACATATGTGGTGCATAAACTAAATATCTCCACTAGGAACCAACACACTCATGCTGATAATAAATTGGAAACAAAAGCAGATTAAGGTGCCAGAATGGTTGGAAAAGAGTGCACACATGAAAGTGGCAATGCCACAGGGCAGACCCTGTCATAGAGTGCCAGTGTGGGAGAAGCACATTGGCAGTTCCAGTTAAAGTAGCCCCATTTTCTAATGCTAGCCAAAAAGTAATTGTGGTGGAATCTAGGTAAAAATAAATTTAGTAGGCCGAGATTACCACGTGGCATGTGTACGTGCATATGCTGACGTATCGATCAGTTGGTTGCACGAGGCAAGATACGATCAGTAGTGTACGGAGCATGTGCAAGAATACAGGATGTAGTATTCCCCTCCTCCATTGTGCTGGACAAGCCATGCGGTCAAGCAGGAAGTTAATTCTTATTTGTAATGATTGGTCAAGAGAATGTGCGGGTGGAGCTTAATATGGGAGGAGTTATGTGCCTATATAGGGAGCCTGCACTATTGTTCAGGGCTCAGAACTTGCTGTATTTTTGGTGACATTAGTCCCTCTGAGTCCCGATCGGTGATCCAATAAAGAATCTCTTCCTTCCTGAAGAAACCTGTGTCCATCTCTCTGTGCTTTGCTTCCGTCAGTTTCTCCGGTATCATTTGGTGCATTGGCCGGGAAGCTCATCGTTCAACGGTAGCTGAGAGGCAGAGGCGTGAGACGGTCTATCTTTGCCCACGTTCTCTACGGCTGCACCCCTGAACTTCTGCGTGGACCTCCCTTCGTCTCGGCGCCACTGGTCTGTTGTCCAGGAGATCATCGGCCTCTACGTAAGAAGTGCTGGGGTGTCCCCGTCGATGAGTGTGAACTCAGGTTCAGGAACGAGGAGGTAAGACAACTGCTGTTTTAGACGGCAGACCCACTAGGGGTATACCGATTGTGAGGTAGGCCCAAAAGGGGTTTAAATCTGTGTATGGAATCTGCCCCCTCTGTCGGAGGGAAGGAGCGAAGGCGCACCGCTCGATCGAACGCTCTTTACTAAGACCGTTTGATCTGGTTAGTCAGGCGGGGTCCTGTGTAAATAGCCCTAGCCGGACATCGGTGTCTTGTCTAGACTAGCGTTCTAGGGTGTATATTACGTTCGCTAGGTCGGAGGGACCGGGAGACTAAGCGGCGCCTGTGTAAATTCGGTTCGCTAGCTCTCAACCTATCTTGGCTAAGTGGGAAGGCGTGTAAATTTGGAACCCACTAGACTTTTGATAGAGTAAATAGACTAGAAGGGCAATTTTGTAAATTCCGCCCTCTAGTTCGCTATATGTGGTGTTTGGGCAGTGTGGCTAACCAAAACGGGTGTATATAGTTTTAGGTAGTCCATTCAAGGTACTGGCCAATAGTTTAGTTGGGATTGTAAATGTGTTAAAGATTGTTAGTAAAGTGTATATCTTGTTAGATAGCGCGAGCTCAGCCGTCTAGCGAGAGTGTTAATAGTGTGTTGCTGTATCATAGTGCACGGTACCATAACCCTGTATATTTACTGACACTGTATATAAGTACTAATCATTGTCGTCTATTGCATGTTTAACACCGTAACCACTAATAATTGTATTGTGACCTTAAATTGTGCTTTGACCTATGCTAACCGTACTGTAACCGATACTAGTAAAAGACGATGTTACTGGGGTGTGTTATAGACGGGTAATTCATATATAGAGAATTATAGCGTGGGTGACTGTATAGTTTCGCCAAAGGGCATAATATTGATTATTTAGTGACTGGTGTAACAGCTGTGTGTGTACGGGAATTCCCTGAGTGATTATTGTGTTATTGTGTACGTTTCACTCGGTAACTGTACCACGTGGTGCTGTTGCCAGAGGAAACGGGTGTGACTGTTGAATAAGAACGCGTGCATAGTATTCGTTGTCAACGACGTTCCATTGATAAGTATGGGCGCGTCAGAGTCAACGATTTCGGATCCCTTAGGTTGTATGGTAAAGAATTTTAAAAAGGGATTCAAAACATGTGATTTTGGGGTTAAAATGTCTCCTGTACGTTTGGTCACTTTGTGCACTAGGGAGTGGCCTACTTTGGTTGCGGCATGGCCGCCGCGTGGCAGTTTGGATCCAACCCTGGTACAGCGTGTACACGTGGCTGTATCAGGTAGGCCTGAACTTTACGGACAGTTTCCATACATTGATTGTTGGAGGCAGGCCGTAAACGACTCGCCAAAATGGATCCGGATATGCCACGAGGAGCAATGTCGCCTCATGGTGGCCAGGACTTGTTTGTCCACTAGGACTGGTGTTAGGCCCATTTTGGACACGCCCCCTGAGTCCGAGATCCCTTTGCCGCCCCCTTACTTTCCTTTAAGAGGAAGTGACGCGAATGCAGGAAGTTCTGCACCCCTTCCCCTATTGCCCCCATCCACTTCCGCTTCCTCCTCCAGTACAGAATCCACCCCCCCTCGTATTAAAACTCCCCTTCCGGAACCAGGACCAACCCCCATTAGATCTGAATATCCTGATTTGGCGCCACTTCAAACTTCCGGTCAAGCTTCTTCTAGCTCGGCTCGGAGTATACTATTCACTAACTTTTCCCAAAATCAAGTTCCCACATCCTCATGCCCTATTACCTCTCGACCGGAACCTTTAACTGACGCCCCTCCACGTAGCCCCATACTAACCCGACAACTGACCGGTACCCAACAATTAAAACATTATCAGATGCCTCTTCGTCTGAATCCTGGGTCAGCCTATATCGATGCCGCAGGTCAAATGGCACATGCTGACCCAGTCTTCGTATATGTCCCGTTCACGACTACCGATCTCTTGAATTGGAAGACCCACAATTCCTCGTACACTGAGAAACCACAAGCTATGACCGATCTGTTCACCTCGATAGTTCAGACACATAACCCGACATGGGCTGATTGCCAGCAGTTATTAATGACATTGTTCAATAATGAGGAAAGGACAAGGATTAACCAAGCGGCCATTAAGGCGCTAGAGGAGAGAGCCCGTGCTTTAAATCAAGCCAATCCGGCAGCATGGGCCGCAACACATTACCCTAACACCGATCCTGACTGGAATGTAAATGGCGCAGATATGGCTCAACTTAAAGCCTATAGAGCGCTATAATTGCTGGCATGAAAGCCGGAGGGAAGAAAGCTATTAACATGTCGAAGACAGTTGAGGTGATTCAGAAAAGTGATGAAGCGCCCAGTGTCTTTTATGACCGATTATTGGAGGCATACCGCTTGTATACCCCCTTTAATCCGGAAGACGCTGATAATTCCCGAATGGTAAACTCCGCCTTTGTCAGCCAAGCTTACGGAGATATTAAGCGCAAGCTACAGAAATTAGAAGGGTTTGCAGGTATGTCTATCACCCAACTAATGGAAGTAGCGAACAAAGTATATATGAATAGGGAAACAGAAAGTAAGAAAGAGGAAGAGCGCAAGATGCGTAGAAAGGCAGATATGCTAGCGGTAGCGATCGCAGGCGTAGATAGACGGGGCCCAGATAGAGGCGATGGTAGATGGAATAGGGAGCCTTTGAGTAGGAATCAGTGCGCGTACTGTAAGGAAGAAGGGCATTGGAGGAACGAGTGTCCGCAAAGAGAGCAGTATGAGAGAGACTTACCCAGGGCAGGTTACGGAAACTTTAGAGGCAGAGCGAGAGGTAGAGGAGGCCCCGGAGGGAGTAATGGTAATAGAGGGAGTAATGGGAACAGAGGAAGTGTAAGGGAAGATAGGTACTATCCAGCAGCGCAAAGGTCCCGCGATAGAGAAGGTAGGGACTTTGTGGGATTGGCTGACACGGTCATGGAGGACTATTGATACCGACCGGGCTCCATCCCCCTTGGTCGAGCGGAGCCTATGGTCGATGTATCAATAGGGGGAAAAAGGAGTGCGTTTATGATCGACACTGGTGCTGAACATTCGGTGGTGACTAATCAAGTTGCTCCTCCATCTGGAAGAACTATTACTGTAATAGGAGCAACTGGAAGAAGTGCTGAAAAACCGGTTCTTAAAAGTCGACTCTGTACATTGGGAGGCCACGTAGTAAAACATCAATTCCTTTATATGCCTGAGTGTCCAGTCCAATTGCTGGGACGTGATATGCTATCCAAATTACAAGCGCAGATTACGTTCCTACCAAATGGAACAACATCCTTAAAGTTTAATGGACCTTCAGGTATTATGACATTGTCCGTACCAAAGGAAGAAGAGTGGCGACTTTATACAGTGTTGACTAGCCAAAACCCGAGGAGTGATGAATCCTTATTTAACATACCAGGAGTTTGGGCAGAGAACAACCCACCAGGACTGGCCCACAATATTCCACCTATTAAAATTGAACTAAAACTTGGGGTTTATCCAGTAAGCCTGAGACAATATCATATTCCGCAGAAGGCTAAGAAGAACATCCAATCTTATCTGGATAAGTTCATACGGTATGGTATCCTAAAATTCTGTACTTCCCCCTGGAACACCCCATTGCTGCCTGTTCAAAAGCCCAGTACAGATGAGTATCGACCTGTGCAGGACTTGAGAGCAGTCAATGATGCGGTTGTTAGTATACATCCAGTCGTGCCCAATCCATATAACCTGCTTGCTTTAATTCCGGGCGGGGCTACTTACTTTACAGTCTTAGATCTCAAAGATGCCTTCTTTTGCCTCCGAATTGCCGCAGAAAGCCAATGTATCTTCGCTTTCCAATGGGAAAATGCTGTAACGGGCTCGAAACGCCAAATGACCTGGACAAGATTGCCCCAGGGGTTTAAAAATTCACCTACCCTATTTGGTTCAGCTCTAAGTCAAGATCTACTAGATTTCGAGTCTATCCCAGGAGAGTGTGTATTATTACAATATGTAGATGACTTGTTGATAGCAGCAGTTACAAAGGAAGTATGTCAGCAAACGACGCACGATCTACTACACATTCTCTGGAAGGCAGGATACAAGGTGTCTAGAAGGAAGGCTCAGTTGTGTTTGCCAACTGTCAAATATCTGGGATTCCATATCTCTGAAGGTCAAAGAATTATGGGGCCAGAGAGAAAAGAAGCTGTGTGCCAAATACCGATACCCAGGAATAGAAGACAAGTGCGAGAATTCTTGGGGGCAGCAGGCTTCTGTAGGATATGGATTCCCAGCTACGCGATACTGGCAAAACCTCTGTATGCAGCTATCAAAGGTACAGAGCACGACCCCTTCTTATGGACTCAAGAACAGCAAACGGCATTCGAAGATGTGAAGAGGGCTTTGATGAGTGCCCCAGCATTAGGTCTACCTGACCACACACGGCCATTCTACCTGTATGTACATGAGCAAAGAAGAATGGCTGTGGGAGTATTGACACAGTACTTGGGATCATGGCAAAGACCTGTTGCCTACATGTCTAAGCAACTGGATGCAGTGGCCAGCGGACTTCCACCTTGTCTAAGAGCTGTAGCTGCAGCCGCCCTGCTAGTAGCTGAAGCCGATAAACTCACTCTGGGTCAAGAACTTTATGTACGAGTTCCACATGCAGTACAGACGTTGTTGGATTACAAAGGAAATCATTGGTTTAGTAACAGCCGTATGACCAAGTATCAAGCAATGTTGTGTGAAAACCCAAGAGTGCATTTAGAGACTGTAAATACCTTAAATCCAGCTACCCTTTTGCCACAACCTACTGAAAGTCAACATGATTGTTTGGAAGTAATGGATGAAGTATTTTCAAGTAGACCAGATCTTCGTGATTTTCCCATCCAGAACCCTGATGTTCAATATTACACCGACGGCAGTAGTTATGTGAAAGAAGGGATCCGCTATGCAGGATATGCAGTAACAACGATAGACAAGGTGATAGAAGCTCGGCCACTGGCAAAAGGAACATCAGCACAAAAGGCAGAATTGATAGCACTGACACGAGCGTTACAATTGGCTGAAGGTTTAGGAGTGAACATCTACACGGACTCCAAGTATGCGTTTTTAACCACTCATGCCCACGGAGCTTTGTATAAAGAAAGAGGACTATTGAATTCAGAAGGCAAAAAAATCAAATACGCAGCTGAGATCCTACAACTATTGGAAGCAGTGTGGGAGCCGAAAGAAGTCGGTATTATACATTGTCGGGCGCATCTGAGAGGAGATGGTGATGTAACCAAAGGGAATCGGATGGCAGATAGTGCAGCTAAGCATGCTGCTGAATCAGGAAGACAGGAATATGTGGGGCATATAGCTGCTCTTATACCAACTCCACTGTCTCAATGGACTCCAATTTATACAGCTCAAGAAGAGGTGTGGTTAAGGACTGAACCTGGAAAGTATTTGGAGAACAAATGGTATCAGTTAGAAGATGGAAGAATAGTTATTCCAGCATCACTAGCGGTAGAAATTGTCCAAAACTAACATAACGGGACACATTCTGGGAGAGACAGTACAGAAGAATCTCTCAGAAAACATTTCTACATACCAAGATTGTCCAACTTGACTCAGGCCATTGTACGTAGATGTGTAGCGTGTGCTAAAAATAATGCAAGACAAGGACCAGTAAAGCCACCAGGAGTCCAGTTTATGGGGGGACTTCCTATGTCCGATTTACAAATTGACTATACAGTGATGCCTAAATCGGGTGGACATCGCTACCTGCTGGTAGTGGTGTGCACCTATTCAGGCTGGGTAGAAGCATGTCCTACTCGTACAGAGAAAGCAGGAGAAGTCATGAGATTCCTGCTACGAGAAATAATACCCCGATATGGACTACCCTGCTCTATAGGATCGGACAATGGTCCAGCTTTTGTTCATCAGTGCCTACAACAACTGACTCATATGCTTGGTATAAAGTGGAGGCTTCATACGGCATATAGACCCCAGAGTTCTGGTAAGGTAGAGAGAATGAATAGAACTATTAAGAATCAGTTGGCTAAATGTGTCAGGAAACCCAACTTAAGTGGAACGTTCTCTTGCCCATAGCTCTATTGCGAATCCGTAGTACACCTACCAGAAGGATGGGCCTCTCTCCTTTGAAATCATGTACGGGCGACCACCTCCCGTGCTTGGTAACTTAAGGGGGGATTTGAGTCAGTTGGGAGAAGGAATTACCCGGCAGCAGGTTGTAGGGTTGGGTAAGACTATGGAGGAGGTACAGAAATGGGTACAAGATAGATTACCTGTGAATATTTATCCCCCAATTCATAGTTACCACCCAGGCGACCAAGTGTGGATTAAAGAGTGGAATAATGTGCCGTTAGGGCCCAAGTGGAGAGGTCCTTATGTTGTTCTTTTGTCTACCCCTACAGCGATAAAAGTAGCCGAAGTGACTCCGTGGATACATCACTCCAGGGTTAAACCAGCAGCAGCCGATTCCTGGCAAGTTACAGCAAATCCAGAGAATCCCTGCAAGATCCGGTTAAAACGCACGACTCAGTCGGAGTGACGAGGAACCTTGTAGATTACAAATTTTATTGTTTCAGAGACTTGGTAAGTGAGTGAGAAGGCCATAATAAAGCCTGTCCACTCACCAACGAGTGTATAAGTCAGGGAAAGTCTTGAGGGGACCCCTGTGAAGACGAGCAGAACTCCATTCCCTGCAGTCCTTACATCCTGGAAGCTGAGGTGCCTTCACACGGACGAAGACTGAGGATGACGACGAAAGATGTATTTTTAATAATGTTTATTTATGTGTATTTTTATATTCAGGAAGGTAGAGGTACCAACACTCCTAGCTGTGAGGTATGCATTAAGACTACAAGAACAGGTAACCATATATCCCAGATCCTAATTTGGCATTCGCAATATGAGTGTAAAGGAGATGTATCAAGATGTAGATACTTAAATATAGAATATAGTGTGTGTCATTTAGGAGTAGGAGAACCTAAGTGCTTCAGTCCTGAGTATCAACCCCGTACAATTTGGTTGACTCTCAAAAATGGAGATCCTCAGGGGACCCTAATTAATAAGACGGTATTAAAATCCGTATATTCTTCAGGTGCTCTGCTATTTGATGCGTGTAAAGCAATATCAAGTGGTAGAAAGCCGTGGAATGTATGTGGGGATCTTAGATGGGAGAGGACGTATGGGTCTAACGATAAATATATTTGTCCCAGTAGTAAAAATAAATATGTAAGTCCAAGATGCCCAAATAGAGATTATAACTTCTGCCCATATTGGTCTTGTGTGGGGTGGGCGACTTGGGGACAGACAGCAGACAAGGACATGATTGTGACTAAGTTGCCTACTGATCCATATTGTAAGTCTATGGAATGCAATCCAATCCATATACTTATAAATAACCCTGACAAGTTCTTAGATAAATATGGTAATTTATTTGGGTTTCAAATATATGGGACGGGTTTAGACCCTGGGACAATATTGTTTATAGGGATAGAGACTGATACGGTAACCTCCCAAACTCATCAAGTATACCATTCCTTTTATGAAGAGATGAGCATAGATAATAAGATCCCCCATAATGCTAAAAACTTGTTCATTGATTTAGCCGAGAGTATTGCCGGTAGTCTTAATGTTACCAACTGCTATGTGTGTGGAGGTACTAACATGGGAGACCAATGGCCTTGGGAAGCAAAGGAGGTAATGTCCGGTTCTGAGGCAGTTGACCAATTAATATCTACACAAGCCGACTATCATATGAGTGTTAGAGGTAAATCTGAGTGGAGATTGAAGACCTCCATCATAGGTTATGTTTGCATAGCGAGGAAAGGAATGATGTATAATACTTCTGTAGGAGAATTAACTTGTCTAGGGCAAAAAGCTTATGATGATGATACAAAGAATACAACTTGGTGGTCGGCTTCAAATGTCTCAGAACCATCTAACCCGTTTGCAAGATATGCCAATTTAAAGGACGTATGGTTTGATCTATCCATCACATCTAACTGGAGAGCCCCAGCGAATTTGTACTGGATCTGTGGTAAGAAGGCCTATTCGGAGTTACCACAGGACTGGGAAGGGGCATGTGTGTTGGGTATGTTGAAACCATCCTTCTTCTTGTTGCCTATTGAAACAGGTGAGACTTTAGGTGTTAAAGTGTATGATGTGAATCATAGGAAGAAAAGGGGACCCATAGAGATAGGTGCCTGGGAAGATAATGAATGGCCTCCCCAGCGTATTATAGATTATTATGGGCCAGCCACGTGGGCAGAGGATGGTACCTTTGGTTATAGAACCCCTATTTATATGCTCAACCGCATTATAAGGTTACAGGCGGTGGTTGAGATCATTACTAACGAGACATCACAAGCGCTCAATCTTCTAGCGAAGCATAATACCAGGATGAGGACAGCAGTTTACCAAAATAGATTAGCCTTGGATTATCTTTTGGCAGTAGAGGGAGGTGTATGTGGGAAGTTTAACCTGAGCAATTGCTGTCTTCAAATAGATGACGAAGGGCAAGCAATAGCTGAGCTTACTAGCCATATGGTTAAACTAGCGCATGTGCCTACTCAGGTATGGAAAGGGTACAATCCAAGTAGTTGGTTTGGTAGCTGGTATGAGTGGTTTGGAGGGCTTAAGGCAGTGGTAGGTGGAGTCCTACTGATTTTAATGTTGTGTCTACTCCTGCCGTGTCTTATACCCTTAGTAGTTAGGTCTGTGCAAAGCCTGATAGAAAATATAGCAGAGAGGAAGGCTGCTGCACAGATAATGGCAATTTATAAATATAAGGCTCTAGATCAGGGAGAACCAATGCAGGAAGACGAGTGTTGAAGATTCATATCATAGGATAAGTCTGGTCTGGTTCAAAGGTAACTTGTGGTGTATGCAAACCAAGGTTAAGTGATGCCTCAAGTAATTGTAAAATATCAAGAGGCATCAAAGGGGGGAATGTGGTGGAATCTCGGTAAAAATAAATTTAGTAGGCCGAGATTACCACGTGGCATGTGTACGTGCATATGCTGACGTATCGATCAGTTGGTTGCACGAGGCAAGATACGATCAGTAGTGTACGGAGCATGTGCAAGAATACAGGATGTAGTATTCCCCTCCTCCATTGTGCTGGACAAGCCATGCGGTCAAGCAGGAAGTTAATTCTTATTTGTAATGATTGGTCAAGAGAATGTGCGGGTGGAGCTTAATATGGGAGGAGTTATGTGCCTATATAGGGAGCCTGCACTATTGTTCAGGGCTCAGAACTTGCTGTATTTTTGGTGACATTAGTCCCTCTGAGTCCCGATCGGTGATCCAATAAAGAATCTCTTCCTTCCTGAAGAAACCTGTGTCCATCTCTCTGTGCTTTGCTTCCGTCAGTTTCTCCGGTATCATAATAAATATGTAACTGTTTCTATCCTTCCAGAACAGCTTTTGGCAAATCAAGACAGTACATGCAGTGCTAGTGAGGATTGTTCACCATGAGGTTCCCCAGATACAAGTTAAGGGTTCCCAAATGGAACCTAGATATTATTCCTGCCCCGCCATACTGGTTTGCCAGACACAATACCAGCACCAGGGGGACAGGAAAAGGTAGAAACATGGCCTGCTAACAGCACTATTGATATTCTCATGTCTGTCTTGTATCATAGTCAGATGGCGATGTGCAAATGTCAGCTGACTACCTGAAGGTATACTGCTGAGTGCTGCAGTCCTGAGTATATTTAATATCACTCACGATACAGCCAAAACAGGCAGATGGAAAGAACAAGTTTGCTTCAGGAAAAAAAACTATTCACAGTGAATTTGAAACCAAACCTTTAATAGAAAAAAGAGAAAGTCCAAGCAATATATCCAAACAAGGGCCAAATAGAAACTAGAATCAGACATCAGGGCAGGCAGCAAACACTGAGGTCAGAAGGCAAGCAAAAGTAAGGAATCTGTAAAGACAGGGAGCACTGAGTAAATAACTCTAGGAGTTCTGATACAGGCAACAAAACAGCACTGACTGTTAGGTGTGCTCTGCTCATGAAGGGCTGCTTGATCACAGCGGGGTCTGTCCTGTAGATGGGGTTACTAAGGTTCAATTCATTAGACGGTAGGCTCATCATCATCATCCTTCCTTGAGTGCATTAGCCACAGGCACCATAACCTCTGTGGACCAACCTGCAGGGCAGCGCAGATGTTCTGAGTGTCACAATCTCCATTGTGACATGTGTAATGCCAGCTGGATTTACCTTCCTGGTGGCTTTGAACCCTGGACTCTGGCTTCTTGAATCCTGCTCTTTTGCCACTGAGCTATCCAGACATTCATAGTATCACCTTAATAGGTGTCCTTGCCTTGTTTCCAACACTGGGAGCCGAACTTACCCGTGGCTGCTCTAGCACACCTGTAACCCGTATTGATTGGCTGGATATAAAAGCCTGCCTCACCCTGGGGAAGGGTGTCAGTTCATTGACTCTGGTTCCCTTGTTTGGTTCCTGTCTCTCTGTATCAGCGTTCCAGTATTTCCTGTTTGATTCTGGCTTCTGACCTTGGATTTCCTCCTGGACTACTCTGATCTCTGGCTTCCCCTGACTTTGGCTTTCCTTGACTACGCTTCTGCTAATCCCTGCTGTACTGCTACTTGGAGCACTATTCCTGGAAAGCCCCCATGCACAGACTCACAGGTCAGGTGGCGTCTTACCTGGTCACCCTGGTCTGTGTCTACTTTGCAAGGGTGAGCATATAACTCTGCGAGCCAGACTCCCCATCAGGTAACACTCCTGACATAGGGTTCTGGGTATGTATGTTCCAGGATTGGATGTACTGCTCCTTTAAATGCCAATGAACATCTCTGCAAATCCATAACATTCTGGGACAGGTTGGAGACTTGCTCAGCCAGGGAGATGAGTAATTTGTATAACTCTGCACACTCCATAGGGTCAGTTCATTAAGTCAGGAGTCTTACCTGATGGGGAGTCTGGCTCGCAGAGTTATACGTTCACACTTGCAAAGTAGACACAGACCAGGGTGACCAGGTAAGACGCCACCTGATCTGTGAGTCTGTGCATGGGGGCTTTCCAGGAATAGTGCTCCAAGTAGCAGTACAGCAGGGATTAGCAGAAGCGTAGTCAAGGAAAGCCAAAGTCAGGGGAAGCCAGAGATCATAGTAGTCCAGGAGGAAAGCCAAGGTCAGAAGCCGGAATCAGACAGGAAATACTGGAACGTGACACTGAGACAGTTGAGTACCGGTGGTTTATGTGACAAATACATGACAATATGGGTTGCAATGACAATAAGCCAGAAAACTTCATAATACCATAATGATGACCAAGCAGCCAATTCTACTTACACTGATAAGAAGAGGTGGCCAATGGAGCCCAAGAGGATGGTAGCAAACAAAGAATTGCACATGTTCAGTAAATAGAACCTTTATCAAAAGCTGGAGTTAAGAACTACCACGTTACTAGGGAGATCTCTCTTCAACACCCAAAAGCAGAAACGTGTACAAATGCCAACCAGAATAGTACCAGAAGCAAGGTCTCTTGAAAGACCTGGATTCGAGAACTAAAGCCAATATGGACCAGAAGAGTACCAGCATCATTGAACAACTTAGTCAACAGCAGACATATAGTAAACCCCCCCCAAAAAAAGTTACCTGCGCTCTTTCCTTAATCTTTATGTATATTTAAACAAATGGAGGTCAAGGCAGACCCCCTAACCTGGTCTACACTGACCCTTCGCCTTGCCTCCCTGAGCCTCTGCCAAAGATATCTCTAATGAGACAGAGAGGGGTATTTTTTATATAGACCCCCAGGGGCGGACTGACCAGTCGGGCACTTCGGACATGGTCCAAGGGCCCAGCCGGGAGGGGGGCCCGCCGCCAGCAGGGGGCCCGGTGGCAGGGCCAGTTTGGCCCACCGGGGCTGTGGCATCTGGGGGCTAAGCAAGTAGGTGCCACCGGGTGGGCAGTCTGGTGGCACACTCTGAGGGGGCCGGCCGCGTTCCACGCTGGAGCTGCTGGGACGGGTGGCAGCCTCGCCGGTCTGGCGGTACTCCTGTCCTGTCACTAACACTGAGGACTGAAGGAGGGAGGAGCATGTCTCCCTTTCATGCTCCTTTGTGGTTCCCACAATTCCCAGCACAGCATCCTGTGCTTGGAATTGTGGGAACCGCAAAGGAGCATGAAAGAGAGACATGCTCCTCCCTCCTTCAGTCCTCAGCGTTAGTCCTCAGCGTTAGTGACAGGACAGGAGTACTGCCGGATTGGCGAGGCTGCCGCCCGGCGGCTCCAGCATGGAACGCGGCCAGTCCCCTCTAACTCATGTCGGTAAATGGGAGGGGGGGAAATAAAACAGAGAGGGAATAGATAGAGGCAGGGGAAGAAAGAGACAGTGGGAGAATAGAGAGACACAGGGGGAGGAGGGAGAAAGAGACAGAGGGGGAAGAATGAGACACAGGGGAAGAAAGAGGGGGAATAGAGAGATGGGGGAGAAAGAGACAGAGAGGAAGAGAGATGTGGGGGAGAGAGACACAGGGAAAGGGTGAAGAAAGAAACAGTGGAAGAGAGAGACAGGGAGAAAGGAGAGAGATTCACAAGGGGAGGGGGAGAAAGAGGCAGAGGGGTAAGAGAGACTGGGAAGGAGAGGGGAGACATGGACACAGGAGCAGTGAGGGGGAAAAAAAAGGCACACAGAGGGGCTGTATATATCACTGGTGGATCCAGGGGGGCAACGGGGCAATTGCCCCCCCCCTCCCCTGCCGGCCAATCTCTCTCCCCGGTCCACAGGCACGGTGCGGGCAGCCGGCAGGGGAGGCAGGAAGAGAGGACCCGGGAGCACAGCCTGCAGCTCATCTGGGTCCTTCTTGCGTGAGCACAGAGCGTTGCCGCGGTTACCACAGCAACGTTACGGCTCTCGCGAGAGTCAACTCTAGCCCTGGTCGCAGCGGTGAGAGTTAACTCTAGCCCCATAAACACACTGCCCCCCATACACACACACACTGTCCCCACACACCATACACATTTACACACATTGCCTCACACACTGGAAACCACACACATACACTGCCCACCCATACACACATAGCCCCCTCATACACACATTGCCCCACACACCCTACACATTCACACACTACACCCCCCCAACACACTACACCCCCCCACATTGCACCACTGATCCTATACCCTACTACAGCCCCATATCCCAGCAGACCCCAGGTAAGTTGTCAAACTGTTCTTAAACAGTTTGACTACTTACTCTGGGAGGGGGTCCCGGCCCTCCTGGCACCATAACCACTACACAGAGCAGTAGTGGTTATTGTGCATGGATTATTTCTTTAAATAATCTACAAGTGCCCCAGTAGCCAGCAAGCCCGCAGGCCAGCCAGCCAGCCCACCGGCTAGCCAGCCCACAGGCTGGCCAGTAGCCAGCCAGCCCACAGGTGAGCCAGGCCAGTAGCCAGCCTACAGACCTACAGCAAGCCACAGGCTTACAGCCAGCAAGCCCACAGCCTGCCAGTCGTAGCCAGCAAGCCACAGCCTGCCAGCCGCTGCCAGCAAGCCCACAGCCTGCCAGCCGCTGCCAGCAAGCCCACAGCCTGCCGGCAGTAGCCAGCAAGCCCACAGCCTGCCGGCAGTAGCCAGCAAGCCCACAACCTGCCAGCAAGCCACAGCCTGCCAGCCGCAGCCAGCAAGCCCACAGACTGCCAGCCAGCAACAGTAATTAAGGTAAGAGGAGCCAACTTGGCCTAGGTATCAGCGAGCTATGTTGTGTTGCTATATTGTGAATAGGAACCAGAGTGTTGGAGAGACCCCCCTCCAGGCCCCATTAGACTCCATTGTAGTCTCTAATGGGGCTTGGAGGGGATTCTATCTAACACACTCTCTAAAGGACACTGACATAGCCTCTGCTAGAAAGACCCCCCTCCATGGCCCATTAGCCCTCTACTGGGGCCTCGAAGGGATTATTGCACTTTTGTTCCTTGTGTCTAAAGATTGTGTAGGGTGTGGCTGGAGGCGGGACAAGGGTGGCGCTTGCTGCGGAGCATGGGTGGGGCCTGTAAGGGGGCCCTTGATTTATTTTGCCCGGGGGCCCTGAGGGTTCTCAGTCCGCCCGTGTACACCCCTATACATTTATTAACCCTTTATTAGGGAACATATAGGATGGGTGGCAGCATTGTAACAAAGCTGTGTGATACAAAAAGTGAATACAAATACAAAAAGATAAGTCCTGCACTCACTCTCATCACTTCTGGGCGGCAGCAATGATGTTGATGTGAACTGTGGTCGTTGCTGCTGCCCATGAGTGATGGGAGTGAGCACAGGACTTATCTTTTTGTAACAGCAGACATATGCCTATTAACCAAAAGTCTCTAAATCGATAGTCATGCAAAGAGATTCTAAATAAGCAAATTTGATTACTGTCTCTAGTATTAAGGAGTGGGATATATTTTCTTCTCTAGGACAAATTCCTTAAAACAAGACAATACCCAACAGCTTGACAGTGATACTGTGCTAGTGGTTTACAGGGATATTATTGGTTATCTATGAGTGACAATGCAGTAATGAGGGGCAAACCATACATTTTAATTTACTTCTAGGAGTGCCCATTATTCAGGGGGTCAATGGGGTTCATACCACTATCAAATAAATTCGAAAGAACCTCTTAGATTATTACATTCAAACATGTTGATCTGAAATATAGGTAACATGCAGTGTACGTGTGGGTCATCTAGCGATTTAATGTCATTCATTAGGGAATGTTATTATTGAAAATAAGATGTTCTCTCCCTTCTACAGATAGGTGGTGAGCTGAAGGTGTTGTGGTTTCTAGACTTTGCGATCTTTACTTGGACTCTTTATTAGTTCGTTTCAACTGAACGACTTGTTACTTTATCTTGCTACGTTGGGCTTACAACATGGAGGAAACAAGTGCCGGCTGACAAATATGTAGGGACATATAGTTTGGAAATACTTTTAGACTGTAACAGGGACCATGCGGCACTTGCACCCTTTCTGCTTGCCTAGAACTGACAAAATACATGTTTACCAAATTAGGAGATCCCCACTCCCTCCAAGGCCTTGGAATTTATGTTCTATTATTATTTTCACTTTTTCAAACCCCTTTTTTTGCTCTGACAGAAATTCAAACATCAGATAACAGCCTCTATCTACACCGATTCCCTCAGCAGTGTCTGGTGAGTCACAGAGCATTTTGTTATGAGAAATTGCAACTTTTGATACTAACAGTTGCAATCTCTCTCGGACATACTCTATATCTGATTAATATGGATTAATGAGCACCTTTCCCCCTTGTATCCTGTGTCACACTACACAGTTGATTAAGTAATGTCAGGATGCTCTATTATAACAGCTGGCCTTTGATCCTGATTTGGATATTCTTGTCCCCCCCACCCCCCCACACTCCATATCTTTATGACTGTTGGAAAGTGTTTGTTTAATCAAGTAGCATCTCTTGACCAGCTAATGCCAAATGTTCTTTAAGTTCTGGACATGACTGTATTATGTGAAGACAACCCCTTTTTGGATGTGTAAAGATCTGTGTTTTCCCCAATAAAATTAGGTGTAGTATTCTAACATACACTTTTGTGAACGAGTATTGCCCTCCGAGCTCGTATTTCTGCTGTGTCCATTCCTTGTCTTCATACCTGAGAGAAAACATTGCTGTCTGCTGAATTTAAACCACAACAATATCCTATTTAGAAGTGCCAATTTTATTTTGGTTCTTAACTTTTTTTTTTTTAATTCTTTATTTTTCACTCGATAGAACAAGTTTGTAACAACTTTTGGGCTTTCGCAGAAGCCTTCTGAAATTTAGGTTTTGTAAATAAAGTGCAATTCAAACGGTACAATTTCAACAGTACAATGCATGCACAATCTTTTTTTTTTTTTGTAAATCTGTTTTTATTAGATAAAGTAATGATAGAACAGCTTATTTCGATTCAAATTTGAGCAGGTTGAGGTCACGCACGACCTGTGTGTATCTGCTACATTATAATCAAATGCGTATCAAGTATAACATTCAGTAACGGTAACAAATCAATCGTCATCTTACATCACGGCAGTGTAAACAACCAAAACTCGGTATTCAGTAAATAACTTGTACATGGTTCCCACCGTTTCCCCTCGAGATATATGTATGTAGCGCGGGTGGTCAGCCACGAGCTCTCCATGTCGTGTTTGTGGATTATCGTTAGGAACATGGATACCTGTGAGGGTTGACATTGTACGCGAAATGGGTGTGGTAGCTAGGTGTTGTGTCAGTTACCCGTGATCTTATTGATCTTATGTTTCAGTGCGGTGACTGTGGTAAGGATTCAGAGTTTCCTTGTCTGAGCTACCTTATCATTCCTTGTTCCATGTATCTGTGTATGATTCTACTTTATTTGGCGGTGTATCCGTGAATTGTAATTAAGGTGTTGGTTTTTCTTTTCTTTTTTCTTTTGACATGTTACTGTGGCGTGGTCGTCTTTGAGTTAGCTATGTGTATGTGTAGATGGTAAAGAGAGTGAATTGAAATCACGAGAGCTGTGATAGAGAAGAAAGAAAAGAGCGAGGGTTAGGGAGTCTCGATATGAGAGGAGGTATGGGTTCCGCTCAGACGGTCCGGATTCTCCCCCGCGAGCCTCCCCCCCGCCCTACTGATTCCTGGATACAAATGCGAACCATGGACGCCACAGCTCTGCGTGTCTATCCCCCCTGCCCAGCAGAGATGCTTGCATCGCCTCCGCCCCCTGAATGCTCTTCACTCTACGGATCCACTCCTCCGCGCCGGGGATCTCTGTCTTTTTCCAGTATATAGGAATCAGAGCTCTAGCTGCATTGAGTAGATGGCGTAGTATCGACTTTTTATATCTTGCGATCGACATGAAGGAGTGCTGGTGTCCGATACCACAGTGCGATAATTTTATAGTTGGTTTCTTGGTAGAGTGAGCTGATGGAACTCTTGTGTTGAAAGAGTAAGGCGTTCTCCCATTGCGAGGATGTAAAGGTAGTGTTGAGCATGGTCTCCCATTGCCTGCGAAAGGTATTATTTTCTGTGAGGTGTCCGACTAAGAGGTGATGGTAAAGCGTGGATATTGCCTTCCCCACAGGGGTGCCCCTTTCGCACAGTGTCTCGAACCACGATAGGGCTCTATGTAGGCGGTCTTTATCATGCATGCTTTTGTAAAAGTGTTTCACTTGCATATATCGGAATGCTGTTAGAGGGGTCCGGGGCGTGTCCCCTAATAAGGAGTCTAAGGTCCGTATATCGCCGTTCTGTAGTATCTTGGTGATTGGGACATATTTGCATCCCCCTCCAAAGGGCCACGATGTTGATGTAAGTCCCCCCCTACTGCGTCATTATAAGTGATGGACAGCAGAGGGCTTGGTGTGGGCGAGATGTGCACCTGCTCCCTCATGCGTCTCCAGCTGGTGAGCGTTTGTGCCACAATTCCTTCGTTTTTCCCGTTTTTTTTAAGTTCGCATTTGCCCGTTTCCCCCACACCACAGCCTGTAGGTGTGCCCCCTGTCCCTCTTGTGCCAGGGTTACCCATTGTTTCGCTGCTGCGGGTCTGCGTGCCATTCTAGGATGCATTGGAGGACAGTGGCTTGGTGGTATAGTTTAAAATCGGGTAATGCCAGGCCTCCTCTATGCCGTGGTAAGCATAGGAGTTCATGAGTCTCAAGCATTCACCCCTCCAAACGTAGCGGATGACTGCTGCTTTCAATTTGTTACAAGAAGGATGAAGGTATTGCCATCGGGGTCGTCTGGAACGGATATAGGAGTCTGGGTAGGATGTTCATTTTCAGGATTGCAATTCGTCCATGCCAGGAGAAATGGGAGATATGCCCATTTATTTAAGTCCGCCAGTATTGTCTTCAGTAGCGGTGTGAAGTTTTGTGAGTACAGGTCGTTCGGGTCCTTGGTTATCCATATCCTGAGGTATTTCATTTTACAGGCATTCCAGTGTTGCGTATTCTTCCTCCGGGAGGAAACAGGGATTCCAGTGTTGCGTATTCTTCCTCCTGGAGGGTGACATTTAGCACTTCAGATTTGGATAGGTTAAGTTTAAAACCCACCATCTTGCCAAATTGTGCCGTTACCGCCAAGATGTTGGGCATCGTAATTCTGGGGTTGGTAACAAAGAACATGAGGTCATCCGCGTATGCGGCCACTTTATGTTCCGTTCCCTACCAGGAGAAACCCCGAATGTCTGGATGTTGTCTGATCGTCTGTAGCAGTGGTTCCAGAGACAGGGCAAACAGCAGTGGTGATAGTGGGCAGCCCTGCCTCGTGCCGTTGGAAATCTCAAACTGCACAGTGAGTGCTCCGTTTACCCTCACCGTAGCCTGTGGTTTATTATAGAGTGCGCGGATCCACGTGAGGAGTCTGGGTCCCATCCCCATGTGGCTTAGGGTAGCGAGCATATAGGGCCATTTCACCCGGTCAAAAGCCTTTTCGGCGTCTGTGGAGAGTAATAGAAGATGTTTTCGCATCGTTCTCGCTCTGTATTGTATTGCAAACAGCCGCAGGGTATTATCTTGTGCTTCCCGACCGGGTATAAACCCTGTTTGGTCCGCGTGAATTAGTGAAGGGAGGGCCCTTGGGAGCTTAGTCGCCAGAACTTTAGTGAACAGTTTAGTGTCCACGTTTAGCAAGGATATCGGGCGGTAGCTGCCGCACGCCATTGGGTCTTTCCCGGGTTTCGGCAGTACAGTTATTATGGCTGCCAGGGATTCTCTTCCAAACGCTTCCCCTTCGGCCACTGCATTAACAGCTTTAGTCAGCCATGGCAACAGGATTGATGAGAAGGTTTTATAATATCCTGATGAGAGGCCGTCTGGGCCTGGGGCTTTTCCCGTTTTAGTAGATTTCAGGGCTGCCTGAATGTCCTCCGCTGTAATCATGGCGTCCAACTCCTCTGCTGCGTCTGGGCGTATTGCTTTCGTCACAGTATCTCTTAAGTATTTTTGTGTTCTGCTAAGGTCGGCTTCCCTGTCCTCCCGTCTGTCCCGATCCTGTAGGTTGTATAGCGATTGGTAGTAGCGCCCGAATTCTTCGGCTATTTGGTCCGGAAATGCCGTTGCGGTGACTGAAGAGAGGCGCACGGTGCGGATTTGCGTGCGAGGGGGCATTGCCTCTCAAGAGCCATGCTAGGTATCTGCCACCTTTGTTGGCATGGGTGTAAAAGAATCCTTTGGATTGTTGTAAAGCTCGTAGGTGGCGTTTTGTAAGGAGATCTCTCAGTTGGCGTCTGGCTTGCATTAATTCTCCGTATGTTTCCATTAGCTGGGTCCTCTTGTGTTGTTGTTCCAGTGTCGCGATGAACTTGTAGAGCTCCGCCATTTCTCGAGAAGCTACCTTTTTCTTTTTGGAGGCTATTCGGATGAGTGTGCCCCTGATGACACATTTGTGGGCTTCCCATATAGAGACCGGTGAGGCGTCCGGCGTGTCATTTTTCTGAAAGTAGTGTGTCAGTTCTTCGGTTACTTGCCCACGAGCCTCAGGATCAAGAAGGAGGGCTTCGTTGAGTCTCCAAGTCCATGTGCAGGGTCGGAAGAGTGGTGATTCGAGCTCGATGGTGACGGGGCCATGGTCTGACCACGTCGCTGGGTCAAGTTTGGCGGAGAGTAGGCGTGTTAATCCTATTTGTCTTATGAAGATGTAATCGATACGTGAGTATCTATTATGCAGCACGGGTAGTAGGTGTAGTCCCTAGTGGTGGGATGGAGGGTCCTCCAGCAATCCACAAGATCCATGTCTCCTAAGGTCCTCTGTATGGAGCGTATATTGAGTTAGGTGATGCTACTGTGGCCCATCGACGAGTCTATGATGGGGTTTAAGGGTGCGTTAAGGTCACCCCCGAGGATTAGTGTGTCCTCGTAGAAGCCTTTAAGCTTGTCTAGCGTAGTCCTGAGAAACTGGGCTTGTCTTTTATTGGGTGTGTAAATATTAGCGAGTGTGTAGAGCATCCCCGCAATTGTCCCTTTCAAGAATAGGAAGCGGCCCTGGTCATCCTGCAGGTTATCCAGCGGTTGGAATTCCAGGTCTCCAGCGCTTAAAATGGCAACGCCCGCCCTCCGGGTCGTAGGGTGATCACAGAAATGGTTTATCGGGTAGTATTTATTCTGTAGTTTGAGTGCAGCGTTCTTTCGGAAATGTGTTTCCTGTAGTAGTGCGATTGATATGTGTCTTTTCCTCATCTCTTGCAACATGTGAGTTCTTCGTTCAGGTACATTTAGGCCCCTGCAGTTGAGGGTGAGGACAGGCAGGGGAGCGGGGCGATACGCTCTCGCGGCCCTGGGTACATCGCCGCTGGCCATTGTTTGGTGTCCACCCCTCCGCCGCAATCAGCTCATGGTAGAAACCCGGACACCCGTTGCGCCCCCCAGGCAAGAGAGCAGTAGTGAGGTTGGGCCGGGAGGGGGGTGAAATGGATGTGAGTGAGTGAGTAAGATATCGGTCATATGACATGCGGCTTTCGAGTCGTGTGTGTGGAGTGTGTCGCCAGAGAATAGTGGGCCAAGCTTGATCTTGGGCTGTAACAGGAAGTCCATGTGGCAAACCTAGCCACTCGGACTATAACTGGACACTATGCCTTTAAGGGTTGCCTATAGGTCTGGAGAGATATGCGTTTTACCTGTATGTGTCTGCTTCATGTATTCCCTGCATTGCCTGTACCTATCTGTTCCGCCGAATGCAAATGGCGGTTTGTATGGGGATTCTCGTTCGTTTCACGAACGGCACTTTGGAGGGCCGTTCGTGAAACGAATGCGATACCCCCTAATAGCCCACACACTTAGAGGCGTGTGGCGCTAGTTAACCGATTGCAACATTGTTGCAATCGGTTATTAGAGGCTCTCCTGGGTGGCCGTCGTTCGACTACCGACCATGCGGCGGTCGGCCATCTTGGATCTTTTGTTCCCCAGCGGGGTTATGTCGTCGAGCACCTGGTACTAAAAACGGCTACTCGACGGCATGAGCCCCGCTGAGCCTCCAGGACGTTCGGGAGTTTCGGGACGTTCGGTATTTTGTTCCCTAATAGCAATCGGTTCTTTTTGTATGTTCTATATGAATTGTGTTGTTCGTGCGGCGTTCGGTTATTTTAGCTGGGATCTGAGCGGTAATCTCACGAATGATACCCTCAGACCCCAGCTATCTGCCGAACGTCCATTCGTGTAAATCCACTATATATTCACCAAGTTATTGATTTTTATGTGAATTATCGGTTCTGCTGCACGAGGGGATAATCCACTTAACGGTGCATTCTGGGAAGACTATCCCTCTCGTGCAGCGGTGCCTGATGGGAGAAATATGGTATAATGTAAGTCCCCCATGTAGTCCCCTCCTGTACAACCCCTGTAATGTCAGTTTGGAAACCCCTTGCATGGGGAACTGCATAAATACTGTGACCTGTGATTAAAACCTCAGTTGACTCCCAGCCTATGTGTCGTCTAGTTCTTGGGAAGGAAGGGTTACTGCAGTGCTGTTTGGATTATGGTATGCTGATTCCCTGGATTATCCTTTGTTGTTCCTGTTACCCAGCGGAGATATCGCGGATTATACTGCCTCTCCGCTACAGTCCATATATTGTGGCCCTTAAGAGCAGGGTTAAGACCGAGCCCCCTCCATCCCTGTCCCAGTAATCTCGACTCATGGCAGTCTTGAACATATTTGATCAATTCCCCCCCCCCCCGTTACCCCTCCTCCCAAAAAAGTCATTATTATGGCTATGTACATGTGTGGGAAGGACATGGTGGTATGTCTTCCATCCCCGAGGAAGCCACTAGGTAGTCTCGTGTGGTTCCCCCCAGCATCAGGATTCTGTTGTGTGAGGAGGACCTGCGTGTTAATCAGAGGTAGTGTGTTACCTTTCTGGGCGCTGCCAAGGGCCGGTCTCCATCGCGATGTTAATGTACTCACTCAGCCTGCTCCCCCCGCCCCATGCATCTCCGTGGTGGCGGTCCTGGCGGTGATCGCCCTCCTCGTCTGCGAGGTGCTCTTTGTTGCCTTTGGCCCGGCCTTGAGGCATCCAAGACCCAGTCAGTAAACGGGATGTGAGGTATGTTCAAGGTTTCGAGGAGTCTCGGCACTTCATCAGGCATTCTAGCTGCCAGCCAGTTGTCTTGGTGTCAAGCCATTAAGGTGAAGGGGAATCCCCATTTGTATTTGATGTTGCTTTCACGTAGTGCGGTGGTTATCGGTTTAAGTGCTCGCCGGGCTTCCAGCGTGTATGGAGAGAGGTCATTGTATAGGGATACTTGAGCGCCCTGGAAGGGCCATGTGGGACGTTCCCGGGCTTTCCGCATTATTGCGTCTTTGATTGGGAATGAATGCAGGCAACAAATCATATCTCTTGGGCCATCCTCACCGGAGCGCGGGCGTAGGGCCCTATGTGCCCTTTCAAATTCAATCGTTTGCGGTGCATCGTTGTGTAGGATGTTGCGAAATAGACCTGTTAATGCCTCTTCTGCGTTTTCTCCCTCTTCAGCTTCGGGGATCCCCCTAATCCGTATGTTGCATCTACGGCCTCTGTTATCGAGGTCCTCCAGGCTTCTGCGCATATGAAGAATCATGTCCCCCTGCCTGGCTATGGCGATGTCCGTCGCGTTGATCCTGGTGGAGTGAGTTTCTGAGGTGTGTTCTAAAGTCTGGATGCGGCCTGCTTGGGCTGTTACCTCCGTGCGGAGCCCTGCCATCTCTGCCCGCAGAGCATCTTGAATGGTGGTAGTGAGTGTTAGGAGGTCTGCTTTAGTCACCATGGCCGCTGCCATGTTTCTCAGCTCTTCCCCAATCCTTTCTAGTGCCGGGGTGTCTTCCCCCGTCGCCTGGGTCGAGTGTTGTGCTGCCGGGCCAGGGCTTTCATTCCCGCCGCCATTCCCACGCGGCGGCTGTAAAAAGCCGTCCATCGGTCCTTGTTGAGGGCCTGGTTGGGGATCCCTTTGGGTTTGCGGGTATTCTGAGCGGCGGTTGCGACCCATTTGTCCCACTGGCTTATGTGGGATCGCTGTTTGAAGGTATCGGTGCAGCGGAGCTCAGTGTTTAAGCGGCCATCTTGGTTGGTGTCCAGGCCACGCCATGCATGCACAATCTTGAACCCATTGGAATCAGTCTCCCATCGAGGGTTGAAAACTCCCGAATGCCCCTACTTGCTATGCTGTGAGTAGTGGCATGTCTACTAAACAGTGAGCAGCCTGTGGTTGCTCACAGTTAAACCCCCCTCTAATAACTGTCCCTTATGGGGGGGAATCTATTAAGTGCCACCCCCGTGCCCCGCGAGTGGGGGCTATTAAACGAAATGGGGGACATAGGGTCCCCCTTGGCCCCCACTCATGAGCCGTGGGTGGGGGCCCTAAATGACAATAAGAGGGGGACCTAGTGCCCCCCCAACACCCACCTATGAGCTGCGGTTGGGGGCCCTGAAAGACAACGGGGGGAAGACCTATTGTCCTCCCCCTGGCCCCCACCCATGAGCGGTGGGTGGGGGCCCTAAAAGACCATCGAGGGGAAGACCTATTGTCCTCCTGCCCAGCCCCCAACCATGAGCGGCGGGTGGGGGCCCTAAATGACAAATGGGGAGACCTATTGTCCTCCCCTTCGGCCCCCACCCAGGAGTGGTGGGTAGGGGCCCTAAATGACAATAAGAGGGGGACCTAGTGCCCCCCCAACACCCACCTATGAGCTGCGGTTGGGGGCCCTGAAAGACAACGGGGGGAAGACCTATTGTCCTCCCCCTGGCCCCCACCCATGAGCGGCAGGTGGAGGCCCTAAATGACAATGGGGGAGACCTATTGTCTTCCCCCCCCCCACCCATAAGGGGTGGGTGGTGGCCCTAAATGACAATGGGGGAGACCTATTGTCCTCCTCCCCCAGCCCCCACCCATGAGCGGTGGCTGGGGGCCCTATATGACAATAAGGGGGGGACCTAGTACCCCCCAACCCCCATCTATGAGCTGCGTGCGGAGGCCCTTAAAGACAACGGGGGGTAAGACCTATTGTCCTCCACTCAGACCCCCAACCATGATCGGCAGGTGGGGGCCCTAAATTACAATAAGGGGGGCCTATTGTCCCCCCTGGACCCCAACCATGAGCGGCGGGTGGGGGCCCTAAATGACAAATGGGGAGACCTATTGTCCTCCCCCTCGGCCCCCACCCAGGAGTGGTGGGTAGGGGCCCTAAATGACAATAAGAGGGGGACCTAGTGCCCCCCCAACACCCACCTATGAGCTGCGGTTGGGGGCCCTGAAAGACAACGGGGGGAAGACCTATTGTCCTCCCCCTGGCCCCCACTCATGAGCGGTGGGTGCGGGCCCTAAAAGACCATCGGGGGGAAGACCTATTGTCCTCCCGTCCAGCCCCCACCCATGAGCGGCAGGTGGAGGCCCTAAATGACAATGGGGGAGACCTATTGTCTTCCCCGCCCCCACCCATAAGGGTTGGGTGGTGGCCCTAAATGACAATGGGGGAGACCTATTGTCCTCCTCCCCCAGCCCCCACCCATGAGCGGTGGCTGGGGGCCCTATATGACAATAAGGGGGGGACCTAGTACCCCCCAACCCCCATCTATGAGCTGCGTGCGGAGGCCCTTAAAGACAACGGGGGGTAAGACCTATTGTCCTCCACTCAGACCCCCACCCATGAGCGGCAGGTGGGGGCCCTAAATTACAATAAGGGGGGGCCTATTGTCCCCCCTGGACCCCAACCATGAGCGGCGGGTGGGGGCCCTAAATGACAAATGGGGAGACCTATTGTCCTCCCCCCTGGCCCCCACCCAGGAGTGGTGGGTAGGGGCCCTAAATTACAATAAGGGGAGACCTATTGTACCCCCGGCCCACACCTATGAGCGGCAGGCGGGGGCCCTATATTACAATAAGGAGGACCTATTGTCCCCCTGAACCCACCCATGAGCAGCGGGTGGGGGCCCTAAAAGACAATGGGGGGACCGATTGTTTCCCCTGCCACCCCACCCATGGGCGACGGGTGGGGGCTAAATGAAAAAATACCCCAAGCACCTAGTCACACCCAACACCCACCAAGAAATAAAGCCCTACCTACCCCCCACACCCTAAAAATAGTGAGGGGGAACAATACAACTAAATACCTGTAAATAAAAATAAAAAATTTACAATTGATGTCTTCTTTTTTCAGCCCCCAAAAAGGCCAAATAAAAATCCATAATACCCGTCAAACTTATAAATTAAAAACCTGAGTAAAAAAAAAAAATGCCGAAAAAAAATAATCCAGATGCTTAAAAAAATATTCCATCGTAACCCAGCAAGGGCACTGCACAGACTGAGCTCCGAAGGGCGGGGAAAGGCTTATAAAGCCTTCCCACGCCCGGCAATTTGACTCAGAGCACTCTGATTGGTTTCATTGCTGGTGCAGTCATTGGTGGGCAGCAATCACCAGTTTGTTATTTTATTATAAATCAGTAATTGTAAGAATAAACCTGAAGAAAATGTAAGTCTGGTGCATATTGATGTTTGTAACTGACATACAGAAGAATTATAATATAGATGTATATCTATATAACATGGCAAGCCACCCAACAAGCAGAAAGAAGATACATATAAGACATATTTTAAACACCCTGGAAAACACAGAAAGTGAATTTACTACAGATGGTGAATCACCTATGTGCAAGATGGAAGGTACATCAGTCTGCCATCAAAACTTCCTTTTGTACTAAAGACTCTAACACACCTGTGGCTGGACATTTTTCTAGAAGTTGCACAACCTTTACCCTGCATGAGATTTAGGGATTTGATCATGTTCTTGAGTCAGTACATGATTGTGAACTACTTAGAAAAGAAACCTTTTAGAAAATGTATCTCCTAGGAAGTTTCAATGAATTTAACGCCTTAATGCAGCACTCGCGCAGTACTTGCCATGCTTATATGTTATTCTACTTTCTTGTTTCTGTCATCATGACTATATATTTTGTTATGCTGCTAACTTAGATTGCGTTGAAAATGCATGAATAACATTTAAGAGAGCGGAATCAGGGAGCTTAGCGTCTAAAGCGGACGGTCACATGGCCGCGGAGCTCCGGACCGACAAGCTAACTAAACACCACTATCAGCATTTAAACTTACGCCAAACTTCCCCCAAGACGACCCAGGTACTCCACAGGCTCAATGGGCAGGAAAAATAAAAAAGCGAGATCCGACAAGCCCCGCCAGGGCATACATATCGGAGAATTGTGGCGGCAGGCGCACAACGCTACAGGAGCCAAGATGGCGTCCCTGCACAGTGGCTGCTCTGATTTCACAGACGGATCATCGGAGGATGAAGGGGGAGACCCTAAGGGACCCATACAGACCCCGGCACCAACACGGGCGCAGCCCTTCACAAAGCTCCCTACCCCTGTGACCATGAAGGCAATTGGGGCACTTATGGCCGACCATCATATGAAAATTGCGGATGATGTGGCCCTGCTCAGAGAGGACATAAAAGGCATTGTCAACAGGCTGGGAGCGGTGGAAGCCACCTCCACAGGCCAAACCAACCAGATAATGGACCTCCAGACAGCAATCCGTGACCTGCAACAAAAAGCATGGCAACACGAGCAACAACTCACCGCCCACAAAGACAAGGCCCGACGGAACAATATAAAGCTAAGGGGGGTTGCTGACTCCGTCCCCACGTTTTATCAGGAGATTACTCACAGAGCTATTAACCTCAAAGGCAGTGAAGACAACCATCCTACAGGGAGTGCAGAATTATTAGGCAAATGAGTATTTTGACCACATCATCCTCTTTATGCATGTTGTCTTACTCCAAGCTGTATAGGCTCGAAAGCCTACTACCAATTAAGCATATTAGGTGATGTGCATCTCTGTAATGAGAAGGGGTGTGGTCTAATGACATCAACACCCTATATCAGGTGTGCATAATTATTAGGCAACTTCCTTTCCTTTGGCAAAATGGGTCAAAAGAAGGACTTGACAGGCTCAGAAAAGTCAAAAATAGTGAGATATCTTGCAGAGGGATGCAGCACTCTTAAAATTGCAAAGCTTCTGAAGCGTGATCATCGAACAATCAAGCGTTTCATTCAAAATAGTCAACAGGGTCGCAAGAAGCGTGTGGAAAAACCAAGGCGCAAAATAACTGCCCATGAACTGAGAAAAGTCAAGCGTGCAGCTGCCACGATGCCACTTGCCACCAGTTTGGCCATATTTCAGAGCTGCAACATCACTGGAGTGCCCAAAAGCACAAGGTGTGCAATACTCAGAGACATGGCCAAGGTAAGAAAGGCTGAAAGACGACCACCACTGAACAAGACACACAAGCTGAAACGTCAAGACTGGGCCAAGAAATATCTCAAGACTGATTTTTCTAAGGTTTTATGGACTGATGAAATGAGAGTGAGTCTTGATGGGCCAGATGGATGGGCCCGTGGCTGGATTGGTAAAGGGCAGAGAGCTCCAGTCCGACTCAGACGCCAGCAAGGTGGAGGTGGAGTACTGGTTTGGGCTGGTATCATCAAAGATGAGCTTGTGGGGCCTTTTTGGGTTGAGGATGGAGTCAAGCTCAACTCCCAGTCCTACTGCCAGTTCCTGGAAGACACCTTCTTCAAGCAGTGGTACAGGAAGAAGTCTGCATCCTTCAAGAAAAACATGATTTTCATGCAGGACAATGCTCCATCACACGCGTCCAAGTACTCCACAGCGTGGCTGGCAAGAAAGGGTATAAAAGAAGAAAATCTAATGACATGGCCTCCTTGTTCACCTGATCTGAACCCCATTGAGAACCTGTGGTCCATCATCAAATGTGAGATTTACAAGGAGGGAAAACAGTACACCTCTCTGAACAGTGTCTGGGAGGCTGTGGTTGCTGCTGCACGCAATGTTGATGGTGAACAGATCAAAACACTGACAGAATCCATGAATGGCAGGCTTTTGAGTGTCCTTGCAAAGAAAGGTGGCTATATTGGTCACTGATTTGTTTTTGTTTTGTTTTTGAATGTCAGAAATGTATATTTGTGAATGTTGAGATGTTATATTGGTTTCACTGGTAATAATAAATAATTGAAATGGGTATATATTTGTTTTTTGTTAAGTTGCCTAATAATTATGCACAGTAATAGTCACCTGCACACACAGATATCCCCCTAACATAGCTATAACTAAAAACAAACTAAAAACTACTTCCAAAAATATTCAGCTTTGATATTAATGAGTTTTTTGGGTTCATTGAGAACATGGTTGTTGTTCAATAATAAAATTAATCCTCAAAAATACAACTTGCCTAATAATTCTGCACTCCCTGTAGAGGGAATATTCTGCATACCACGACCAGCAAAAGCTCCACTGGCCGCAACAGGGGACCTAATTCTCCAATTTCAGTCACTCAGGGACAAAAAAGCGGTCCTAGAAGCTGTAAGAGGTCAGCTCACATACGCCTTCGAAGGAATGACCATCTAATTTTACGCGGACTTATCGGGCGGGACGCTGGCATGGAGGAGACACATGAGCCCATTCACAGCTCTCCTGCGCCGCCATCAAATCCGGTACCACTGGGGACCGGGTCGCACTCTCACCATAGATGTAGGAGGCACCAAGCATATAATCCACAACATGCAAGAGGCCACTGGAATGCTAGGCATGCTTGGCCTCCCCACAGACTCACTGGCTCCGGCGACACATCCAGCAGGCCAAACACACACGCAAGGAGGTTACTCAGCTGAAGTCCCGGAGTTCGTACCCCGGAGAACACCCACAGACCCATATGCCAAGGCAACCACTTGAAGCAGGAAACACATTGTAAAACTTGCACAAAGAACTGCACAACCGTACAAAGAACTGTACAGCGCCATGCATACCATCCGACAATCCGAGGGCCCAGGTACGCCTGTAACCCCAAGCTTCACCAACACCACGCAGAATAAGGAACTTGTGTACCCTAAGAAGGCAAATAGGCCTACCGTAGCTTTGACTATAACGACTCACCTTGGTTCACCCCCCCCCCTTTTTGTTTTTTTTGTCTCTTTGAATGTTCTCCCTTTCTGTTAACCCTCGTGGGCTGATGCTCACACGTTTGAATAATCAGATAGGCCTATTGAAACAAGCCAGTCGGCTCCATCGTGTACCTATATACTAGCTAGATAACTCCAGCATACTCCACACCTTGCACAACAGGTTTATTATACTATAAATCTCTGGTATACGACACAGCTTCTGTACTTATACTACCACTTACACTCACGACCCACAAACCTACTAAACCCACCGTCACCCCTCATGCAAGCCATCTGTACCAAAAACAGATACCACACATACTTGGGTCCCGGAGGAACACCAGGCACGCTACAATCTCTGCATTTATACGCATAGATCCAACTCACACATGCATGTTATCACTACTACGCACAACTGACATCTCGCTATTAACGTAGCCTACACTCACTGCATGCCGTTTCAATTTACAAAGCTCAGCCAAACTTCAAACTTTCGACACACAGGCCTAGTTTACGAAATAGGGCACACTCATAAATGTATTTTTACTGTTATTTAGTTTGCTTTTTATATAGTGTGTGACGCCTCTAACATGTTATCAACAGTTGAAACGCAGCGTGCATTGTGCAAGTGGGTATATATATGTTATTGTTCACCTAGAAGCTATCCACTGCATGATCATGCATTTTAACATTAACAAACATGCTACTTTAAACTGTTTTCTCACAAAAACAAAAACGTGCTCTCATTTGCAATGCCATACTGAAAATCACCAATAATTGTTACTATTATGCTTGCAGAGGCAATTGTGGCTAGACAAGCATGTACTGTTACCCTGAGTACAACAAAATAAAGAATTTAAAAAAAAGAAAAGAGAGCGGAATCAGTGCTGAATACAGATCATCTGTCAGTCTGGGTTGTGTAAATATGTGCATTGGTGAAGAAATCCACTTAAATTTTCATTTTTTTCATCCTTATATTTCTTCAACTGGGTTTTGCCAAGCAACTTAGCTCAAATTCCAAATTTTGGCTATAAACTGCTTTTAAATCAAGAACTTGGCTGCCAATCCTCTTATTATGAGTTTTGTTAAGAGCAGAGTCCAAAATAAGCCCTTGAATAAATAATCCAGTTTATTAATAGCATCTCAAATCAGTTCTCACTGCACTGACTTATGCATCTTTCTTAGAAGACAGCATGTTTAATATCCATAACAGTACCCAAATGAGGGGGTAAACGTTGAGCCTTGGAGCCCATGCCCCATATCTAATCTTGAATATAAAATGGTCCTATGTGTTCTTCCACCCTTGACACCAAATCTAAGCAGCTTGGCTACATTTA
>OW240912.1:266825666-266873621 GCA_933207985.1 Pelobates cultripes
GGGGGGGTGAGAAAGAGAAATAAGGGGGGGTGAGAAAGAGAAATAAGGGGGGGTGAGAAAGAGAAATAAGGGGGGGTGGGTGAGAAAGAGAAATTGGGAGGAGGAGAAGGAAATTGGAGCGGGAGGAGAGATTGACATTCATCACATACACACAATGCACCCCTTGCACACAGAAAACACACAGACACACATACACAAGCAATGCAACCGTTACACACAATGCATCCCTTACACACACAGAAACACACAATGCATTCATTACACACACTCAATGCACCCCTTACACACATTCAATGCATCCCATACATACACAGAAACACACCTTGCAGTCCTTACACATACAAACACAATTTCACACAATGCATTCCTTACACACATATCAGGACATCCCCTACACACTCCACCCCCTGTGAACAAACTCATTGGTGGAACATGAAGGTGGACCCTGGGACCCAGACCTTGAGCTGTGTAAAGGACCCCCAAAAAATGCAGCTGCTTCCCGTTCTCCCAGAACATTGATTTTTGTGACCACAGTTACAAACCGCCTCCAGAGAGCCTGTTCTGCACCAGACCAGTGGAGCCAGACTGCAGCTAGAGCCCATCATCATCCTCATCTGGTTGTAAGTAGGCAATCTAGTATATTATTCGTGGCACTAAGCTCTAATTTACCTCACATTAAAGAAACACTATAGTCCCCAGAACCACTTCAGCTTAATGTAGTGGTTCTGGTGTCTATAGCCTGTCCCTGCAGGCCTTTTAATGTAAACACGGCGGCACTGCAGCACTGGCGTTAGTTAACATGGCAAATCATATGGCTGGGGCATTGTGATGTCACATGGGGGGCGGCAAACTTTACTTTTGCCTAGGGCGGCAAAAATCCTTGTACCGGCCCTGGCTGGAGGGGGCTGTGTGAGCTGTGGCCGCACAGTGTCCCATGGTAGTTAGGGTGCCGTGCGGCCAGTACAGCTCACTCAAGCAAACAGCTGATAAACTGGCCGCACGGAGGAAATGTGTATGTGTGACTGTCTGCCTGTGACTGTGTGTGACTGTCTGCCTGTAACTGAGTGTGTGACTGTCTGTCTGTAACTGAGTGTGTGACTGTGTCTGTAACTGAGTGTGTGACTGTCTGCCTGTAAATGTGTGTGTGGGGCTGCAGGGATTTTGTAGAAGGGGGTGGGGGTTTTGTATTGGGACAGGAGTCTTTATAAGGGGGGATAAGCAGGGGATTTGTGGAAGGGGGTTGCGGGGGTTTTGTAGATGGGGCAGTACAGGATTTGTAGAAGGGGCAGGACAGAGGTTTTGTAGGAGGGGCAGGGCAGGACAAGGGTTTTGTAGGAGGGGCTGACAGCGGTTTTGCAAAGTTTACAAATTGTAAAAATAAAAGAAATAAAACCTTTAACATTTTTTACAGGTTTTTTTTTGTTTTGTTTTTTGGGAGGGGGTGGGGGAGGTGCCAAGCACAGGATCCGCCCCGGGTGCCAAATGCTCTAGGTACGCCCCTGGCAGCATGGAGATTTTTTAATTTATTTTTTTACAAATAGAGGGGCTGGGGACCTAAACCGTTAACAGGGCACTATAATGTTTGTATTCTTAGCGCTGTAGTGTTTTTTTAAGTGCCACCATGGACAGCAGAACATTGCACTGTTCTATTCTGAGTTGTTAAAAAGGCAAACTAATTTGTAAATAATTAAGACACCAGCATTATAATTGAGGTGAGTAGCTTTGCACATAATGCATTGCCAATGGGGAATGAAATAAAAAATATATCTGTCTACCTATCATATGTCTAATGTACCGTATATACTCGAGTATAAGTCGACCCGAATATAAGTCGAGACCCCTAATTTAACCCAAAAAAACTGGGTAAACGTATTGACTCGAGTATAAGACTAGGGAAATGCAGCAGCTACTGGTAAATTTCTAAATAAAATTATATCCCCAAAAAATTATATTAATTGAATATTTATTTACAGTGTGTGTATGACTGCAGTGTGTGTGTATGAATGCAGTGTGTGTGTATGTATGAGTGCAGTGTGTGTGTGTATGAATGCAGTGTGTGTGTGTATGAATGCAGTGTGTGTGTATGAGTACAGTGTGTGTATGAGTGCAGTTTGTGTGTGTGTATGAATGCAGTGTGTGTGATGCAGAGTGTGTTTGTGTATGTGATGCAGAGCCTTGGTGGGGGGTGGGCATTTTTATTATTTTTTTCTAATTATTATTATTATTTTAATTTTTTTTTGTTATATTATTAATACATTTTTTTTAATTATTATTATTAATAATGTATTATTATTTTAATTTGTATTTATTTTTATTCGTTTCCTCCCCTCCCTGCTTGATACATGGCCAGGGAGGGGGGCTCTCATTCTCTGGTGGTCCAGTGGCATTGGCTGTGTAGGAGGGGGGCTGGCAGAGAGCTGTAACTTACCTTTCCCGCAGCTCCTGTCAGCTCCCCTGAGTAACCCGTGGCAACGCTTTGACCCCGCGGCTCTCGCGAGACTTACAGTGGAGCTGACAGGGAAGCTGACCGGACCAGAGGAGAGAGGAAGGGAGCTGACAGGAGATGCAGGAAAGGTAAGTTACCAGCTCTCTGCCAGCCCCCAACAGGACCGCCAGGCTTGTAATGAGCCCGGCGGTCCTTGTCTGTATTATGGCAATGTAATGTAAGACAGTGAAATGTGACAAAAAATGTGCTGAAAAACTCGACTTATACTCGAGTATAGGGTAACTGCTTTACAATCCATAATATTGGAAGCTTTGTAGGGGACATTCTGTCTACTGCTGCATATTAAACCCAGCAGATGTCACTATTGCCAAATATAATAGCTACATAACAACATTTTATATTTTTCACTAATACATTTTAAAACAGCTGATCCACCATACATCTGTATGCTAATAAAGTAATGCTAAAAATTTAGCCAATGCTAATTTATTCAATGGCATTTGCCTTTACTAAATATATTAACTTATTATACAAATGTTATACACTGTTGAGGCCTTATTTGATTCTATATGAGTACATTTTACAAATACATTGATTCACCTAATTGCTATACAAAAAATATTTGCCAATGCTTGGTCCATTTTTGCTTTATTGAAGAAGCTTCATAACGGGGCAGAAATTCAGAATGAAGGTACAAAATAGAAAAGTGGTAGAATTCTTTCTAGACGGTGAGAATTTCACACTAAGAACCAAATGCATTGCATTTCAACAAAATTAAGTTAAAATTAAAGAATTACATATTACTAAAGGCAAATGCAAGAGAAATTTTGTTATTTAAACTAAATAAGCACATCTCATTTGGTGCCATCCAGTGACTGCTTTAAAATCAGCAATTTTCACTTGCAAATCTTATATAAAATATAGAATTTACTTATTTAGCAAACACTGAATTTGAATACATTTCATACTGAAATTGTGTAGAGGACAACTTGATAAAATAACAGATACACACAGTGTCTGCCCCCTAGTAACACCAACACAAAGTGTGCAAATAGATAAAATAATACCTAATAAAATATTATGAATTTAATATATAATAAAAAGAAAACAATCATTTATATTGCATATACTAACTAAATGTTTTAATTATTGGGGTATACTGTACCCCTCTATAGTATTAACTCTTTCTTTCGGTGGGTTAGCTTTCAAAATTGTACCAATACAAAAACATAAAGTAGTAAACAAGTATTAGGAAACTATCTACTAAAAAAGCTGAAAGGCCAAAATTGGTCTTTCAGCTAACTTTACGAATACTAAGTAAAATAACTTAGTACTAGTAATAATTAAGGGAGATTGCAATCTCCCTCCTGCCCCTACTTGCTATGCAACAAGTAGGGGTCTGTCTACTAAACCGTGAGCAGCAAGTAACTGCTCACTGGTGTAAAAAAAAAAAAGAAGACGAGCCCACCAAATCTAATAAAGTGCCCCGTGGCGGGACACCTATTAAAATAATTAATGGAGGGACATTGTGTCCCTCCCGAGCCCCCACTCCTACACTGCGAAGTAGGGACTTTAAACTTAATGGGGAACCTATTGTCCCCCTCGTCCCACACCCACTAGCAGCAAGTGAGGGACCTAAGTAACAAAAGGGGGGGACCTTTTTGCTTCTAGGTTTCCCCCAACCCCCACCTGTTAGTGGAAGGTAGTGGCCCTAAGTGATTGATATGGGGGGACCTACTTACTATCCCCCAACTAGGGGGACAATCAAATGTAGTGGAATCGGGAATGGGGTTAAAAAAACCCAAAACAAACAAAAAAAAACAACTGATGCGGCCATGACGGTGCCACTTTAAATACTGCACTATTAGCATGATTGTTTTCTTCTTATAAATATCCACTCCCACCCTACACATAATTAGTTCCATAATCCTTCCCCATATGTTGAACAGAAGTCCAGACTCGAGCAGGAGAGTAAAGGTTTAAGATTTATTTCCTCTGATATTAAAATTGTCAGTAAAACATACTGGCAATAAACAGTAGGGATGTGCATGGGCAAAAAATTCGGTTCAGTTCGGCACTTCCGAAATTTGGCACTTCGGACATTCGGAAGCATCCAAATGTCCATATTGCCGAAATTCATACAAATTTAAATTCAGACCGAAATTAATTGCACATGTCTAATAAACAGTACACAAAAAGGGGAGCAGAGAAGGTGACACTTACTCTGAGGAAGATGTGTACCACATTTAGGGACCAGCACGAGGAAAATCGTCAGGTCTTTATTAATTTATTTTTACACAAATTTGAAAAAAAATTACCTTCCTACCCAGGGCTGGCCCAAGACTCAAATGCTGCCCCCACAGTCATGCACGCAAACAAGCACATTGACAAAGTCACACATGTACACAGGCACATTCACTCACAGACACATTCACACACACTCACTAACACACACACACACAGACACACAGGCAGGAACACACGCTCACTCACAGCCACACACACATTCACAAACAAGGAAAGTACAAGACTTTTGCCACCCTAGGCAAAGGTGTACAGTTGTATTTAAAATTATTCAATCCCCCCATTGAAAATCAGGTTTATTGCCAAAATTTACAGACTTACAGGAACCAAAGCTAAAAAGCAACAAATATTCACAAACAAAATGGCTAGGTTATATCTCAGTAATAGAGCACTGATTGATTGAACATCCTGGATTTAAATAAGTGATGGGTGGAGACATTCTAATACCGACAATAATTTTAGGTCAGATGGTTTAATAAATAATAATTGTGACAAACTCCCATTTTCAAGTGAGTTTGCCACGAGTTCTTGGAGGGGCCTGCTTGCCAGCCTCCTGCCCACAGACTATGGGCCCTGCAGGGAAACCTGTAAAAGACTACCGAACTTGACCGACTGTTAGCACTGATTTCCCTGGAACTGTTTTGGGCATGGGGCCATGCTTGCGGTCGGTCAAAACTATGACTTTCAGGAAATTTCTGAACCCCTGACCTGATCTGGGTGATTTTTGGATATGTTGTTCACCCAGATCGGGGCTATCAGGATGTGACTTTTATGGGGGTTTGTGTGTTTTTAATGTACTTTTTGGGGTTCCATAAAATTTTAAGTTTTTTCTGTGCTTGGAGATAATTAGGTTAAATTAGTACAGTTCCTGATTCAATTATCTCCCAAGCACAGAGGAGGGATTCTATTGTTTGTGTATGGGAGTGTCTCACTGTATGACTCTGTTTTTCTTGGTTGTTCACCTTGCGTCCCTGTGCCCAACAAGGTCCACCTGGGTGTCGCCATTGTTGGGAAACTTGCATAAAAGGCCAGTGTGCATCCATTAAAATCTATTCCAGCTTACACTCCAAAACTGTGTGTCGTCTTGTTATTGGAGCAAAAGAAGATTTACTCCTGTGTATTCTGTTCCAGCTTGCAGGGGATTCAACGGGGAAAGTCCTTGTAAGGACTAGAAATAATTCCCCATTCGGCTCCAGGAAGGAGCGGTTCCAGGGCCCCAGTCAAGCCACGGCGACTGTGGGCAGAAGTGCTGCTGTTTGTCCCCTGTTCCAGCTATGAAGCGGTCATTGGCGGTGGTACCCAGTCAGGGGTACAGGGAGCTCCGTTACAATAGTGATATATACATTTAATTTTAACTCTTTCAAAGGTAGAGAACCCAAATGTGAGACCTATTAATAGTTTTAAATAAATAGTTTCTTTAATGTGAACTTATGACTAAACCAGCAAGTCCATCATTTATTATAGTCACCACTAACAGGGTCGTATTTAATAATGGTTGGAACATGGGCAGACATTTGCTTGGGCCCCCTGGACCCAGCCTCCACACTCCCTGGTATGCAATCTGTGTGTTACTAACAAACATACTGACACACAGACACATATACTGACACACACACACACAAACACAGACATCCTGACACACACTCGGACACACATACTGACAGACCTACTAAAACACAGACATATACACTGACAGACATACTGACACACACACGTACACAGAAAAGTGTCTGAAGGTCCGCAGGGGCAAGAATTTTCGTTGGGACCGCCTTCTAGCACAAGGTTGGCCAAAATGTAGATCCCTATCTGTTGTACAAGGCCACAGTGCTTTGCTAGCTTGGGATCTACAATTTGCCCATCCTTGAAGGGTTGTATTTAGCAATGAGCAAAGCGTGTGTGTTTGAATGTAAGCATGTTTATGTAAGGAGTATGTGTGCGCGAATGTTGGCTTTTGAATGCAGGCGTACATTTGTGTGTAGTGTATACACTGCCACACACAGATACACACAGCAACAGACATGCAAATACACAGACACAAAGCTACACACACTGACACATACACAGAGATACACCCACTGGTACTTACACATATTGACACACAGATACATACACCGACATCCATTGGGTAAGTGTGATAGTAGGTGTTAGGGTAGGTGAGCATGCCACAGTTAGGGATTGAGAGTGACAGGGTTTGGGGTTTGAATGTGAGTGTTGGGGGTTTCTAAGTGATTGTGGGAGGGACAGGGTTAGGGGTGGTTAGTAAAACAGGGTTAGGGGGGCTAGTGAGAGATGGCTGGGGGGGCTAGTGAGACAGGGTTAGGGGACCTTCTGTGCAGGCAGGGGAGGCAATGATTCATTTCATGGTGGTCCAGTGGCTCCCTGGTGGTCCAGTGTGCTGGTGGTTCGCTCCCTGGTGGTCCAGTGTGTTGCTAGTGAACTTCCTGGTGGTCCAGTGTGCTGCAGGGAGTGCCGTGCTCCCTTGCGATTCCCGCGCTCTGTGATGATGTCAGAGCGCAGGCTGGGAACCCGGTGCCTGTGCTCTGACACTCACAGTGCGCTGGAATCGCGTGGGAGTGCGGTCCAGCAGCACACTGGACCCTCAGTGTGCAGGCCCGCCGCCCACAACAATTTATTTTAGGATCAGCGATCCTAAAATAAATTGTGGATAGAGGGCAAACGGGGCAGCTGTTTGGGTCCCCCATGAGTAACTGGGCCAAGGGCAGCTGCCCCGTTTGCCCCGCTACAAAGACGGCCCTGACCACTAATAATATCACATCACACCCCATGATGACCCCATAATGCCGCTTTCTGTGATAATTGTAAAGAAAAAGCAATGTTTTCCTTTTGACGGACAGGTTCAAGTTAAGGACTTCTCAAAATAGAAATAGTGTTTCGTTTTTCCATTTAACTGCAGCTTTGTGTAAAGGAAATTGATGGTTCAATTACAAAGAAATGTATATGAACACAATAAAACTTCTAAAAGCAAGGGATTTTCAATCTCACTACAGTTAATGTAATTTTGAGAGACAGACATTTGTTTTGTTCTTGTTCTAGGATTTTCTCTCACATCTCTTCTTTTCCTTCTGTATGAATATTAAAACTACTAATATAAATTCCACACATATAAATTTGCTATAAAAATAACAATTACAAAACATAAAGCACTTAAGCAATGTTTCGATGTATAGCAATCATAACAAATACAGTTGCAAGAAAAAGTATGTGAACCCTTTGGAATGATATGGATTTCTGCACAAATTGGTCATGAAATGTGATCTGATCATCATCTAAGTCACAACAATAGACAATCACATTCTGCTTAAACTAATAACACACAAAGAATGAAATGTTGCCATGTTTTTATTGAACACACCATGTAAACATTCACAGTGCATGTGGAAAAAGTATGTGAACCCTTGGATTTAATAACTGGTTGAACCTCCTTTGGCAGCAATAACCTCAACCAAACGTTTCCTGTAGTTGCAGATCAGACGTGCACAACGGTCAGGAGTAATTCTTGACCATTCCTCTTTACAGAACTGTTTCAGTTCAGCAATATTCTTGGGATGTCTGGTGTGAATCGCTTTCTTGAGGTCATGCCACTTCAGAAGGCGTATTTTCTTCTGTTTAAGCCATTCTGTTGTTGATTTACTTCTATGCTTTTTGGTAATTGTCCTGTTGCAACACCCAGCTTCTGTTGAGCTTCAGCTGGTAGACAGATGGCCTTAAGTTCTCATGCAAAATGTCTTGATAAACTTGGGAATTCATTTTTCCTTCAATGATAGCAATCCGTCCAGGCCCTGATGCAGCAATGCAGCCCCAAACCACAATTCCCCCACCATACTTCACAGTTGGGATGAGGTTTTGATGTTGGTGTGCTGTGCCTTTTTTTTCCAAACAACTCAACTTTGGTTTCATCTGTCCACAGAATATTTTGCCAGTACTGCTGTGGAACATCCAGGTGCTCTTGTGCAAACTGTAAACGTGCAGCAATGTTTTGTTTGGACAGCAGTGGCTTCCTCTGTGGTATCCTCCCATGAAATCCATTCTTGTTTAGTGTTTTATGTATTGTAGATTCGCTAACAGGGATGTTAGCATTTGCCAGTGACTTTTGTAAGTCTTTAGCTGACACTCTAGGATTCTTCTTCACCTCATTGAGCAGTCTGCATTGTGCTCTTGCAGTCATCTTTACAGGACGGCCACTCCTAGGGAGAGTAGCAGCAGTGCTGAACTTCCTCCATTTATAGACAATTTGTCTTACCGTGGACTGATGAACAGCAAGGCTTTTGGAGATACTTTTATAACCCTTTCCAGCTTTATGCAAGTCAACAATTCTTAATCGTAGGTCTTCTGAGAGCTCTTTTGTGCGAGGCATCATTCACATCAGGCAATGCTTCTTGTGAAAAGCAAACCCAGAACTGGTGTGTGTTTATAGGGCAGGGCAGCTGTAACCAACACCTCCAATCTCATCTCATTGATTGGACTCCAGTTGGCTGACATCTCACTCCAATTAGCTCTTGGAGATGTCATTAGTCTAGGGGTTCACATACTTTTACCACCTGCACTGTGAATGTTTACATGGTGTGTTCAATAAAAACATGGCAACATTTCATTCTTTGTGTGTTATTAGTTTAAGCAGACTGTGATTGTCTATTGTTGTGACTTAGATGATGATCAGATCACATTTTATGACCAATTTGTGCAGAAATCAATATCATTCCAAATGGTTCACATACATTTTCTTGCAACTGTATATACTTTTTTTTTTTTTTAAATGGGAAATCCTTTTCTAAAAAAATTACTATTGGCTTTCCTGAAATCTATCATCTGTTTATTTTATGACTGCACAGCAATACTGAGAAAAATGTTTTCATGCTTACCATCATTTTATTTTCCTGGCAGATCCATGGCAGCAAATGCCAATGGGTAGCTCTTCCATCTCAGCCAATAGGACAGGAGCAAACGTCTAAATTATGCAAAGCCCCTCTTCCATGCTAACTTCAATCTGTATTACAAAACTCCAGTTTAAAAAGCTGAAGCAGACATATACAACCGCCCTCCTTGGGCCGGCAACGGCAAAGCAGCCCAATTGCCATTCTGGCTGCCAGGCAGCCATGAAGGCTGGTAGTACATTACTTACTGGGCTCTCCCTGCACAGCTCTGTTGTGTGCCCTGCAGTGAGTCGGCAGCCAAGATCTGACATCATACCATCATCAGCATCACTACAGGATGCGCAAGGGACCTGTGCAGGAAGAGCACAGAGATCCCATCACAGCAGCAACCACTGGCAACCAGGGAGAGGATCCACTCCAGCACCCCTAGAGCAAGATAGGGAGACTTGGTGGAACTCTTTTTCACTAAATGTGTTTAAATGTGATTTTTGTGTGTTTATGTCAGTAGTTTTTTGTGATTGTATGTTTGTATGTCTTTGTGTGTGTATCTGTGATTGTGTGTGTGTATGTCTGTGATTGTATGTGTGTCTGTGATTGTGTGTGTATGTGTGTAATTTTGTGATTATATGTGTGTGTTTGTATATGTGATTATGTGATTGTATGTATGTGATTATGTGCATACGTCTGTGTTTTTTGAGTGTGTAGATCTATGATTGTGTGTGTATATCTGTGATTGTGTGTGTGTTTGTTTGTGATTGTGTGTATAGGTCTATGATTGTATGTGTGTGTATAGGTCTATGGGTCTGTGATTGTGTGTGTGTATCTGTTATTATGTGTGTATATGTCTGATTGTGTGCATAGGTCTGTGAATGTGTGTATGTATGTAATTGTGTGTTTAGATCTGACATTGTATGTGTGTCTGTGATTATGTGTATGTGTGTGTATCTGTGACCTGTGATTTTTTTGTATCCTTAAATATGGCAATCCCACACAAAGCTAAGAAATAAGGGAGTTATTTACTAAACAAATAAAATATAAAAATTAAGTAAAGGGCTTTTAAAGTTGTATTACTTACCTTCATTAACTATATTATATATTAATTGTGTGGACCAAGACAATTCCTCTTCGCTTAGTGCAGCCCAGGGAAGCCAAAAGTTTGGACATCCATGATCTAAGGCAGTGGTTCCCATCTCAGTCCTCAAGTACCCCCTAACAGTCCAGCATTTAGGGATTACCCAGTTGTGTCTAAGGTGTTTTTAGAAGAAAAAAAAAGACTTGACTTGAAGACAGGGTTGGGTACCCCTGATCTAAAGGAAACAAAAAAGGAACACAAAAGAAAGTTATATGCCACCATGGATCTGTCAGGTTATACCTGCCGTGCCTTTCACCGAACTAACCAACTTCCGGGTTCATGGAGCTTCGCCCCACCCCTTTTTTTGACGCGGTCTTTCCACGCTACATAGGAAGACCGCGCCAGATTCAAAGGGCTGGATTATTGTACAGGTGACTGTGAAACACTTACCAGCTGCTCTATTTGATCTACCGTGTACCGAAAATCGCTCTGGAACGACTAACCTCATTCTCCACTCCTCGACCTCGGCTTGTTAAACGGACTTCTATTCCTCTCTTCAACTATTTGATTATATTAAGCTCTCCAGTTCCAGAACTGCCTCTTAAGCTAAGTACTGTTTTCTTCAATCAAGTTACTCTCAGTTACTAATAAGAAACTGCTTCTAATGCTCAATTCTGTTTCTTTCAATCAAGTTACTCTCAGTTACTAATAAGAACTGTTTCTAAGGCTAAATACTACTTCCTTCAATCAATTTATTCCTAGTTGCAAACTCTGTCTTGCCTCATTGATAAATTTGCTTGTAGTTATTATACTACATTTAATTCAACCTAACTCTGCATGCATTCTCTGCACTATTCTTAATTGGGACTGTTTGGCTCTGTGCAAATCTTCAGTGGCTTATTTTTTCCCTGCAATTAACAACCTGCTTGTGGGTTTAAAGCTACAGTATCCTATCCTCCACATCAGGAACAAAAATAGGTAAAACTATCAATATCTGTAATTAAAATTATTCTGCAGTTGCGTTCCAAATAAGTTAGTATTACAGGATCTTAGCCATGAAAATAGAATTACAGTAAGTATGAGTACAATTTCCTCTTCCAGGTTAACCACTGTTGCCAATTATGATAGGTAACACCCGTGCCATGCCACCGAGCTTTCGGGAAGAATTGTGGAACTTGTCTGTTCTCTGATATGGCCATTAAATCTAAGTGAGACTTACCCCAGATCTTCGTCATCTGGAGAAAATCCTCCTTTAAAAGATGCTACTTATGCTTACTTTGACAGATGCTACTTGATAGTCTGCTAGGATTTTTCTGTTCCTGGAAAGTATATTGCAAATAGACCAAGACATTTCATCTTCATTATCAGAAGGTAACTCTTTGTACCTCTCCGGCATTTAGGTAGGTAACTACTGCACAGTTTTCTGTCTTCATATAAATCCATACATATTTAAATTCTGTTTTAAATTGCAGTAAGGCAGTCATAGCCACTCTTAATTATATCATCTGTAGCGGACATTTTAATTCCTTCTGAGCTCAAGAACCTTGCACAAAGTTATTTGAAGTGGGCAGTCCAACCAAACAAAGAAATGTTTGGGGACACCTGTGGTTTCTTTGAAGAAGCAGTCTTTTATTTAGGAGTACAGAAAGTGAACAATGTTTTGGCACACCAGCCTTTGTCCGTTTTCTATGTCTAGTAAACAGTGAGCAGCAGAAAAAAAATAAAAGGCCCCCTCCTCCCCCGAGCTGCGCGATTCGGGGCTTCTAACGTGAAGGGGGGACCAATTGCTCCCCCCGGCTCCCACCCCTGAGCGGCGGGTGGGGGCCCAAAATTAGAATAAGGGGGGGACTTAATGTCTTCCCCCCTGGACCCCACCCCTGAGCGGCGGATGGGAGCCCTAAATACTAATAAGGGTGGGACCTAATGGCCTCCTCCTTTGCCCCCACCCCTGAGCAGTGGGTGGGGGCCATAATTAGAATAAGGGGGGACATAATGTCCTCCCCCCTGGCCCCCACCCCTGACCGGTGGGTGGGGACCCTAAATACTAATAAGGGGGGGGGGAACCTAATGTCCTCACCCCTTGGTTACTTAATCCACCAATCAGGGTGTTATGAGTCAAATTACACAGCGTGGGAAATATCCAAAGAACTTTCCCACGCTGTGTAAAATGACATAGAGCACTCTGATTGGTGGATTTCAAGCCTGTCAGTCTCTTCATTTACCTGTCAGAGCACTCTGATTGGATGGCTTAAACCCACCAATCAGAGTGCTCTGAGCCTAATTGCAGGGCGGCAAGGCTTTATAAGCCGTCCCCCGGCCTGCAGAGCTCAGCCTGCGCGGAGCCCTCCATGGGTGAAGATGGATTTATTTTGTTTGCGCTCGTTTTTTATTTTTTTTTTAAAGTGCGTCGGTTATTTTGGTAAGTTTTATTTTATTAGTATTTAGGGCCCCCACCCACTGCTCAGGGGTGGGGGCCGGGGGGACAACAGATCCCCCCTTTAGTTTAAAAGCCCCCACTCACGTGTCGCGTGTGGGGGCAAGGGAGGGGGGACCCCCTTTTTTTTTTTTTTTAACAGTGAGCAGCCACAGTAGGGGCAAATTTTACTAATACTAAGTAATTTTTACTTAGTATTAGTAAATTTGGCTGAAAGACCAATTTAGGTCTTTCAGCCTTTTTGTAGATAACTCCCTAATACCGTGGGAATTAGGGCGTTATCTACTAAGCAGCTGCAAGAGAAGTCCCCCGAAGTGCAGAAGTCCCGAAATTCCAAAGTGTCGAACCGAACCGAAGTGTCGAAGTCCCGAATTTCGGAATGCCGAACCGAACCAAAAATTTTCCCCATGCACATGTCTAGTTGTCAGGCATATTGTAACCGGGCTTTTTTGTGGCATTGGTTCAGTAAAGACTTCTTTCTGTCAACTCAACCATGCAGGTCATTTTTGTTCAAGTATTGTCATATTGTGCTCCTTGAAACAACCACATTGCCTTTTCCAGAGCAGCCTGTATTTCTCCTGAGGTTACCTGTGGGTTTTTCTTTGTATCCCAAACAATTCTTCTGGCTGTTGTAGCTGAAATCTTTCTTGGTCTACCTGACTTTAGCTTGGTATCAAGAGATCCTTAAATGTTCCACTTCTTAATAAGAGATTGAACAGTACTGACTGGTATTTTTAAGCCTTTGGATATATTTTTATATCCTTTTCTATCTTTATAAAGTTCCATTATCTTGTTATGCAAGTCTTTTTTTTTTTTTTTATTCTTTTTTTTTATTGTGCAGGTGAGTACATGGTGTCAACGAACGCCACAACAGCGTATAACAAGATCAATACATGTTAGACAGTGGCATGAGAATATGCACATTTTTCTATATTTTTTATCCAGCTTAACTAAACAGTTATAGTATCTAAGGTAAAGTAGAGGAGACAAATAATAATAAGGACAATCGACAATTAGAGCTTAACAATGCTAAATTAGCCGTTTTAATGCAGCTAGCACTTTATGGCAGGTTACATACCAGCTAAATCATTTCAATAGTCGCTCATATAGCTGCTATATGCTTACAAGTCAGGTTTTTATCTTGGCTTGTTTTGCCGTATATTGTGGCATGGTTTGTCGGCAGGGTTATGTGAAGCATAAAACTATTAACTACTAACATGCCGGGCTAAACAATGCAAGAAGAGTTTAGTTGTTCGCGTTTCAATATGGGCACCTACTGCAGGGTGTGTGTTCAAAGGTTATCGCTAGCGGTGACCATGGCCTGTGAGGTGCTTAGAGAAGTGGCTAGAATGTTAGGTGGAGATAAATATAGGTTAAACACAACATGTCTAAATTAACGATTAAAAGAGAGGTACTTCGCTATACATATTCATAGACATGATATGGTTGACATGCTTGGTTGACGCTTAAGGTATAATGTGTAGGTTGCGTGATGAGAGATCATAACAGTAGACAAAAGAAAATATAATAGTTGCACGTCATTAAGCATTACTGTTTGCTTGTAAAGCACTGTGGTTCGGAGTTGTGTGTGTTTATGCTTTCTGCTCTCCATGGTTGTCAGTCCTGGACACCTGGTTTAACAGGCTTAAACTGAGGGATTATGGGCCTGGCGCTGACCTGTCTGGAGACTTTGTGTAGAGAGTCTCTATTAGCCGATGCCGTCTCTTGTGAAACAGTGTGCATTGGTTGGTGTGGTGTTGAAGGCTGCAGCAGCGGTGGGCAGTGTGAAGATATCCTTCCAGCCCCAGGCTGTTATGTAGGCCTCCATCTCGGTGCCACAAACTCTGCAACTGCTGGAGCCTGAGTTTCTTCCCCTGACGGGGGCAATGGAGGCCTGATGGGCTTTGGCCGCTTGCGGCGATAAAGCCTCCTTGCCTGTGTGGGCTCTATGGTTTGGGGGTGTGTGGGTCGCCTGTCGCTGTGCCCAAGGGTACACTTCCCTGTCCCCGCCGCCAGCTGCCTCTCTTACCTGCCATCCGTGCAGGTTTCTGAGTGATTTGTGCTGCTCTCATGCGGTCTCTGAGTTGTGCCCAGAAGCGGCTGAATATTGCGTTCAGGCGCTGTGCGGTGTCTTGTAGGATCATCGAATGCTGTAGCTGATTCAGTGCAGGCAGTGTGGCGACGGCCGCCATCTTGGGGGAGCCGTGTGGGCGCCAGCACTGCTTTATCTTCTTTTCGCGTCTCCGTGTAGCTGGTGGCTCCGAACACACTGTGCGGACCGGGATGACCCCTGCCGGTCCAGAGGGGGGGGAGGAGGTGAGTAGAGTGGAGGTTCTATGTGCAGGGTCGCCCGCGAGGAGAGTGGCCGCCTCTCCCCTACAGGGTCTCGAGTAGGCCTCTTGGTGCTGGTGCCGGTTCCCAGTAAGTAGCGGGTTAATGACTGGTATCAATCGTTTTGCCCGGGTGTCCCCGACTATGCTGTCACCCTCCAGGTGCTGTGCGTGCAGTTTTATTGGGGTCTTTGCCCCGAATCGTGCCATTATGCTCAGGAGCTCTGTTTCAGCACGTCCATGCAGCCTGGAAGCCAGGCTCCGCCCCCTTATGCAGGTCTTTTGAGCTCTCCATGGGTCAGTATCTAGCCTGCTCAGTGCATCCACATAAAAGCCAACAAACCCATTGACCATTTACACACAGACACTAATTGCAATTTAAAAAGCCAAAAGATGTGGAAAATTAACCTTTATTTGCATTATTGACCTGTGTGTGTCGCCTTGTGTGTCTGTAACAAGGCCAAACATTCAAGGGTATGTAAACTTTTGATCAGGACCATTTGGGTGATTTCAATTATCATTATGATTTAAGAAGCCAAACAACTATGTGATAATAAATGGCTTCATATGATCACTATCCTTCAATAAAAGACATTTTTCTTACATGATCAGTCATATTTTCAAAATTAATGCCAAAATTTCACAATTTCTGCCAGGGTATGCAAACTTTTAAGCACAGCTGTATATACACATGTAGAATATATTTTTATATATTCTATATGGTTATAATATAAATATACACATAGAATAAATATATATACTACGTGTATACTTATCTTTTATTTTTACATAATAAAGTGATTTTATTGATTGTAATTTGAGGGACCTGCCTGACAACCAAAGCAGAAAGTTGAGAGAATTTAATTTGCAAGCCCTATATTTAACCCTATATTTAACCCTGTCACTTTCCAAAAAATACAAAATAAAAAAAATATATGAACACTAACTTTGGCTAGGTTTGTGACTAAGTGGCTACTAAAAAAAAAACTGGACATACTCCATTCTGAATACCCTGGATTGTCTACTTTTGCGAATGGTATGCCATGATGGAGTAATTCTCATTTCTGGCTGCCATATGGTCTCAGAATTTTTGTGTGAACATTGCAAAAGACAAATATGAACCTTGGCCAGGGTTTGTGACTAAGCGACTGCTAAAAAATACTGAACATACCCCATTTTATACACCTTGGATTGTCTATTTTTGCAAATGGTATGCCATGATGTGGGTAATTCTCATTCCTGGGCTGCCATACGGTCTCAAAGGCAGCATAACCAACATTCACCGTTACGATGCCATGCATAACTTAATTTTTTTTTTTTTAATTTGTTAATCTTTTTAAAATTGTATTCATATTAAATTGTGTTTCATTTAGAAATATTTGATATGAAATGAAAGCCCTGCTTCTCCTGAACAAAGGGCTATATAATAAATGTGGGTGCATTTAATATGAGAGAGGTGACTAAACAGCGCAAATTCCAGGTTTTGTTTATGTTTTGTTCAGAACTTGTACAATTGACTCCGTTCTTAAAGGGTTAATCCCTATCAATGAGATTGCAAGGGCATGATTTATACACCAAAACCACTCCATGAAGCTAAGCTTGTTTAAGTGTTGAGAGTATCACTGTTTTTTTCTTTAAAGTTGTAGTTTTTATTTTTATTAAGTTTTCTTTTTACACACAATGCACACATGGTATATATGCAAAAAACAAAAAGAAGAGACGGAAAAAAACCCCTTTACAGTTAAATTAACAGAGCATGAGATATGAGCTTCTAAAGTAAACACATCGTGCTGAAAAATGTGAAAATTAAAGCATTTTTAATGAAGATTCTGTAAGTTAAAGCCAGGGGTGTGTGGCCAGGGCTGGTTTTATTATTATATCGTTATGTCTCTTTGAAAATTATTTTTCTTTCAGAGAGACACTGACAGTCTTTTTTAAAATACATAGACAATCAATGGCTCTGTGCACTGTAAACTTTGTGCCTACTTCTGCAATGCTGTGATAACACTACTTTGACTACTCGCATCTAAGACACTCTAAACTTCTATTTGACCTCCCAAAATTGACCGAGACTAGCTTTCTGATTACTATATACAGTGAGGGGGAAAAGTATTTGATCACCTGCTAATTTTAAACTTTTGCCCAGTGACAAAGAAATGACCAGTCTATAATTTTAATGGTAAGTGTATTTTAACAGTGAGAGACAGAATAACAAAAAAAAAAAAAAACTATATTTTTTTCTAAAAAGTCCCAAAAGCAGAGCTAGAGACCTGCAGGAATGCGTGGGAACAGCGTTCCTGCACTTTTTTTACAGCCCCCAAATGCCCTCCGTGTTCCCCCTGTCATGGGGGGGCCCAAGAGGTGGCCTTATGGCCACCTGATGGACCCCCACCGGCGAGTGAGCTGTGGTCTCCCCACGAGTGAGTGGGGTGAGTGAGCTGTGGTCTCCCCACTGGACCCTAGGGACAGGTCCACGCCAGCTCTTCAGGCTGGGTGGACATTTTTTAAATTAAAAAAGATTTTGTTAGTGTATGTGTGTGTGTCTGAGTATGTGTGTGTCTGTGAGTGTATGTGTGTGTGTGTGTGTGTGTGTGTGATTGCCAGGGCATTTATCTCCTAGTGTGTCTGAGTGTGTGTGTGTGCACGCGTATATATATTGTAACAAACCACCTCTTTTACAGGTAGGATTGTCTCAGATCTTGCAGTAACCACAGCCTTCTAGGGTATACAAAGTCCAGGACACATTCAGCTCGGTTTTCCTTTTTATTTGATAAGAAAAACAGGTGCTTTAAATAATAATAAACAAACAAAATTCCTTGCTCTTACTTGAGCACTTACTAGGCAGAAATCGTTATCTGTAATTGGGTGGCTTTCCCACTTACCAATTTTCCAAAAAAACAAAAATAGCTTTGCAATAAACACAAGCTTTGTTCACTCTCCTAGCTGGCTTTTTCTCCCTCACTCTGCAGCAGGCTGCTCTCTTCTTTTAAAGGCCTGTCTACTAATTGATTAGCTACAGGTGAGTGCCAATTAGTTAGCTCTTAAATCAGATCCAAATTGTGGTGTGTTACACAGCAACTAGTGCTGTTGGAGCATTGGCCCACCCTGCTCTCCAAATACTCCGCCCCAGGGACCCATACCATGTTTTGCAGAGCATCAGCTATGCATATTGCAAACTTTAACATCTCTCCCTGGGGCATTTAACTGAAAATCCTCTGGTTGCTGTTTAGCAAATCAGGCCTATATATATATATATATACATACACGAGTCTATATTATTTTTTTGGGGGTGGGGATCTTGGATGAATTCCCACACTTTATTCCCCAGGACTTGACCCCTGCCCAAAAGTACCCCAAAAATCATAGTATCCCCACAAATCTTACATCCCCTGATAACCCTGGTCTTGGTGACCAACATGTCCAAAAAACACCCAGATCAGTTCAGGGGTTCAGAAAATTTATGGAAGTCATGCTTTTTACCGATCGCAGGCATGGTCCCCATAGCCGTAAATAGTTCCATAGAATCGCGGCTAAGTGCCGCTGGAGGACCGACCAGGAACCACGAGGTTTTCATGCCGAAAATAGTTCCAGGGCATTCGTGGCTAAGTCCCCCTGGTCCATGCGAACAAGATGGCCGCCAACTCATGGTCGAATGGCACTTCAAATGGCTTCTGGAGTTCCAAGTGCCACTCAAATTGTGGCCAAACAAGTACAAAAAGGCACACACAGTGGTTTTAACCAAGATTTAACACAGGGGCCATAGTCACAGGGCAAGAGGCTGGCAAGTATGTCCCTCCAAGAACCCGTGATGAGGACTAGTTCATCACACTGACCCATACGCAAACATACTGCACACTGACCCACACACAAATACACTGCACACTGTCACACACTGACCCATATACACACAAACTATACATTCTCTGACACTCACACACAGTACAGAATACTTGCAGCAGCCTGTCACATGCTCACTCTGCCCTTTATAGCGCGTTGGCTGCTGGGTATGCCACTGAGAGGAGTGGATGCTGCCGTTATTCACACCTCCATGTGAGCTGCAGCCAGACCCAGTTATACCATCCTTTCAACTGTTTGAGGTAGACTCCCAGCTTGGCACCAACACCCCCCAAGGCAGCCCCCCAAGGCAGCAAAAATATATTTTTTTAAATTGTTGGGCGGTTTACATTCAACATTCTTCTTGCAAACTCTGTGCTTAAAGGGACACTCCAGGCAACCAGACCACTTATGCCCATTGGAGTGGTCTGGGTGCCAACTCCCACTACCCTTAACCCTGCAACTGTAAATATTGCTGTTTTCATAAACTGCAATATTTACCTTGCAGGGTTAACTCCTCCTCTAGTGGCTGTCTACCAGACAGCCACTAGAGGGCACTTCCGGGTTTATAGCACAGATTTTCTGTGCTATAGCATCACTGGACGTACTCATGCTATGTGAGGACCTCCAGCGTCGCTGAAATCCCCATAGGAAAGCATTGAAAGCATGCGCATTAGGTCTCCCCGGTCGCTGGCCGCGCATACGCAATAGGTAGATTTTCACCCCTTCAGCAACCTGGGATGGGGAGGGGGACCTGCAGTGCCAGGAAAACGGTTTGTTTTCCTGGCACCGGAGAGTCCCTTTAATACATAATTGCAATATATGATATTACATGCATGTAATACATACATACACTGCTTCGTACATCATAAACATGAGACACACACTGCCTAATACACACACAGCATTCTAATAGACACACTGCCTAAGACATGCACACACACACACACACTGCCCAATAAACACAAACAGCACTTAAAACATACACACACTGTCTAATACACACACACACACACACACACACACACACAGCCTAATACATACACACACAGCAAGCTGCCCTCCTTCCTTCACTTACTCAGGTGGGGGCTAGGGGCACTGGAAGCAGCACAATATCAGTGTGATACCTGCTCTGATGTCATGCTTCCAGTCTTTTGATGGTCATTCCCAGAAGGCACAGGAAAGGGGAAGCAGCCCATGAACGCTACGCCCTCCCTCTTCAAAGGATTTGGTTTCTGGAGGTAAGACTCGGGAGGAGGGGGCGTAGCAGGCAGAGGCAGAGCTAGAATGTTTGGGGCAGGGAAAAGCAGGGTTAGTTGTGAGATGGGCAGAGTTAAGGGTTTGTGGGCAGGCAGACCCAGGGTTACAATTGTAACTCTTATGCTTTGATGGAAGCATTTGATTTGGCTGATTTACAAGGAGGAGGGCAGAAGCAGTGAGGGGAGGGAGCCAGCGTCTCTATCACAGGCTGAGGCGGGGTAACATAGAAACATAGAATGTGACGGCAGATAAGAACCATTTGGCCCATCTAGTCTGCCCAATATTTCAAAATACTTTTAATTAGTCCCTGGCCTTATCTTAAGTCTGGGATAGCCTTATGCCTATCCCACGCATGCTTAAACTCCCTCACTGTGTTAACCTCTACCACTTCAGCTGGAAGGCTATTCCATGCATCCACTGCCCTCTCAGTAAAGTAATACTTCCTGATATTATTTTTAAACCTTTGCCCCTCTAATTTAAGACTATGTATTTCTCTGAACTCTCTCTAAAGTATCAATATCCTTCTTAAGATACGGTCTCCACTACTGCGTACAATACTCCAAGTGAGGCCTCACCAGTGTTCTGTACAATGGCATGAGCACTTCTCTCTTTCTACTGCTAATACCTCTCCCTATACAACCAAGCATTCTGCTAGCATTTCCAGCTGCTCTATTACATTGTCTGCCTACCTTTAAGTCATCAGAAATAATTACTGCTAAATCCCTTTCCTCAGATGTTGAGGTTAGTAGGGTATCAAATATTCTGTACTCTGCCCTTGGGTTTTTACGTCCAAGGTGCATTATCCTGCACTTATCCACATTAAATGTCAGTTGCCACAGCTCTGACCATTTTTCTAATTTTTCTAAATCATTTGCCATTTGACTTATCCCTCCTGGAATATCAACCCTGTTGCAAATTTTAGTATTATCAGCAAAAAGACATACATTACCATCAAGACCTTCTGCAATATCACTAATAAAAATATTAAAGAGAATGGATCCAAGTACAGATCCCTGAGGTGCCCCACTGGTAACTAGACCTTGCTTCGAATATACTCCGTTGACTACAACCCTCTGTTGCCTGTCATTTAGCCACTGCCTAACCCATTCAACAATATTGGAATCCAAACTTAAAGATTGCAGTTTATTGATGTGGAGCAGTGTCAAAAGCCTTGATGAAATCTAGGTAAGCAATGTCAACTGCACCACCCTGATCTATTATTTTAGTTACCCAATCAAAAAAATCAATTAGATTAGTTTGGCATGATCTCCCTGAAGTAAACCCATGTTGTCTCTGATCTTGAAATCCATGTGATTTTAGATGTTCATCAATCCTATCCTTTAACATGGTTTCCATTACTTTCCCCACTACTGAAGTAAGGCTTACTGGCCTATAGTTGCCCGACTCCTCCCTATTACCTTTCTTGTGAATAGGTACAACATTCGCTAATTTCCAATCTTCTGGGACTACTCCTGTTAACAATGATTGGTTAAATAAATCCATTAATGGTTTTGCAAGTACACCATTAAGTTCTTTTAATAATTAGGCCCTATCGACTTATTTGTCTTTACTTTTGACAGTTGAAATGGAACCTCTTCCTCTGTAAACTCACATGTAACAAATGACTCATATGACCGTTTTCCTAACTGAGGCCCTTTTCCTTAATTTTTATCTGTATATACTGAACAAAAATATTAATTGAGGCAATCAGCTAGACCTTTATCCTCTTCTACATACATTCCTTCTTTTGTTTTTAATCCTTGTTTTACTTTCCAGCCAGCATAATCTCATGGGGGATTTAGACAGTATTAATTCCCAATTCATTCCTGCCTTTTAAACGGGGTTGTTACTCTAATTTACATGAAATGGGGAATCCCACAAATAGAGGTGCTAAATAGATGTATTACCAGGAGTTAGAATGGCCGGACTTACCGTTAATAAAGTCAGTAATAGCTAAGGTCAGGATTATAGAAATAAGTTTATACGAATAATATAAAGCCAGGTCGGTCAGGATTCCAGAAATACATTAAGTCAAATACATGCTGTGACGGACCGCTGGCACTCTGACTGAGGACCTCCGCCAATCGATGCTCCTAGCAGTTGCCGAGGACTCCGAGCACTCTAACCGACACCATCAGCACTGCGGACCCCACTTCCACCGATGCAGCTGCGCCGGGGTCTCGCCGTCTCTCACCCACCCTGGATCCACGACCAGGATCCAGCTCCCAGTGGGTGAACCTCTCCTAAATCCAGAGAGCGTAGCAGGAACAAATCAAGCTCTTATAAGAGCTTACTCTGGGGAGTAAGTGATTATAGCAATCCCCAGAGTGTAGGTATCCCTTCCCCCAAGCATGAGCCAAGGCTTCAAGAAAGGTGCAAGTAGGTCTGGTTTATTGAGGGCTACCTGCCCGGTATTTATGCAAGTGTCCACCAGGTGGACACTCCCCTAGGGGACCTGATGGAACAATGGGACATATATTGGATATTAGCCAATCACAGACAATACAAACAAAACACTCCCACGGTGACATCACAATCCCTCCTCTCTATCCTGGAGATAATTTGGAAGTAATCAAATTATCTGCCAGGACAGAGGCAAGACTCCATTAACCACATGGTTACAAAAAGACATAAAATTACACAATGTTACAATTACTACATAAAACATATACATGCAACATATCCCCAGATAGCTTAGATCAGAGCACACATTATTACCGATTGGCGCTCAGATCAACTACATACAGTTCAATCGCCATGGAGCCAAAGTCTTTTCCATAGTCTTTTGTTACACGAATAGGCTCCATGGCATAGCTATCTGGGGCAGCACTACTCACATACTCGAAGTCCCAAACACCCCAGCAGAAATACACAAACAAACCTTTCTGCAGGGGAAAATATAGCTATCAGCACAGGGGCCATAGTCGGAAGGCAGGAGGCTAGCCAGTAGTCCCCTCCAGGCACAAGTGGCGAACAGGGCCGGCCTTAGGGGTGTGCGAGCTGTGCCGCCGCACAGGGCGCATTGGAACAGGGGGCGCCCTGTGGCCGACACAGCTCGCACATGGCCGGTGTCAGGGGAGCTAAAACAGGTACCCGGGTGGAGGATTAATTATTCTCCACCCGGGTCTATTAAAAAAAATAAAATTCATAAACGCATGGGAATGGATGGGGCATGTTCTATTGATTAAAGAAATGTTTGTTTGGCAGTCTTAGCCTTATGTTTTTTATATTTTTCTTGTAAATTAAAAATCTACCAGGGAGGACAGAGATACAGTTCTGCACTGTATAATAGATACACTTCATGTTACAATGGTGCAGTAAAGGTGTGCAAAGAATGTTGGCTTACTGTTATTGAAAATACGATAAAGTTCTGTCATGCACGATGTAACAATATATTACAATGTTTTGATGCATCATGTTCTCAGTGTAATGTTCTGCCTTGGAATAAATAAAGAATAAAAAAATAAAAAAATTCCTGGCAGAGGGGGTGGGGCTTACCGAGCGGCAAGGGCGGGGCTTATCGCGAGGCGGAGGTCGGGGCTAATACCTCCCGAAGGGAAGGAGTTCCTGCTTCCCCATCAGCCAACTGCATCCACTGGAAAGAGGTAAGTGTGTGTGTGTGACTGTTTGCCTGTTTGTGTGACTGTCTGTCCATGTGTGTGTGACTGTCTGCCTGCCTGTGTGTGATTGTCTGTCTGTGTGACTGCCTGCCTGTGTGTGTGACTGCCTGTGTGTGTGTGTGTGACTGCCTGTGTGTGACTGTCTGCCTTCCTGTGTGTGTCTGTCTGTGTGTAACTGTCTGTCTGTATGTGTGTGACGGTCTGTCGTGAAGACTTTTTGCACAGGGTGCCTAATTGCCTGAGGACGGCCCTGGTGGCCAAGGGCAATTTGTCACAACAATGTTCTAATATTTTAAACTCCACATACAAAGAAGCATTTAATTCATATAACAATGTTATCTTGTGGGCATTTAATCCACTTTTATTCACATAACATTAACTTAAAAACAAAAGTAGTGAATTTGCTGATATCAACTTAATTGTGCTTCCTGTTAGTGTGGTCCAATTCCTTACTGCTGAGTGTTCTGGCTGTTCTCATGTCACAATGTTATTTGCCTGTCTACATGAATATCAGTCCAAGTGACTGAGTGTGCAGAATAATTGGATTAGTGAAATGTTGGAGCTTGCCAGCCTCACCCATCTATCAATGTGAAATCTCAGTTACCTTTCACACAATATACTTTTGTCTCTGTAAGTATAAAAGTAAAAAATGATGAAATAAGCTTGTATTGCAAGTATTGAACATACAGATAAATAATGAGCTTTCATTTAATGTTGGAAACAATTCCTGGATGTCTGATCTCCTTCATGTACCTGTTTGTGTGTAGTCTTATCTGGAGGGCCCCCACATGGTATATTTCACATCTTATTCCTCATAATTAGAATATTAAAACTGTGCACAGTGCCAAACATTAGTCTCAGTGCCAGAGCAGCAGGGATATGGGATGCAGAGATTTTACTGTCTTTTAGCAAAAATTCACATCAAAAGTCCTTTTTCTGTTATCATGTAAGTTGAATATATCACACACTGCCCATGCTCATTTAACTTATTTTATACTTTGCCACTTGCATGATAACAGGGGTAAGGACGATGCCAAGTGATGATCTATTTCTGATGAAAGTTCCCTGCTCAGTGTTAGTAATGCGATAGTGTGCATCCACCCATATCTAACGCCGGACGCGGCTAAAGTACTGGTTCATGCTGTTGTTCTCTCTCGCCTTGACTATTGCAATCCCCTTCCCACCGGTCTTACATGTTCCCAGCTTGCACCGCTGCAATCTATAATGAATGCGGCTGCGAGGCTTATTTTCCTGTCCGGTCGCACCTCCCATGCCTCCACGCTCTGTGAGTCCCTGCATTGGCTTCCAGTTAGATATAGGGCCCAATTCAAAATTCTGGCGCTTGCTTACAAATTCCTACATAATGCTGCTCCAACATTCTTATCCTCCCTCATACACAAGTATGTCCCGTCTAGACCCCTGCGCTCACCCAAGACCTACTCCTATTCTCTGCCCGGATCCCCACCTCTGATGCTCGCCTTCAAGACTTCTCCAGGGCTGCACCTATTCTGTGGAACTCCCTTCCCTTCTCAATCAAACTTTCACCCAGCCTCCACTCCTTCAAAAAATCTTTGAAAACTCACTTCTTCATTTAAGCGTATCAATTAAACTGTCAGCAGGTTTCTCATCCCCCACCTCATGACTCCGTTCCTGCAACTGTCAAAAATGACCTACCAAGCACTCAATAAACCCTTCTCTAACAAACTATTTAATTCCCCTACTTTAACCCTTTGTGTCACTATACCCCACTCCCTCTAGCATCTAAGCTCATCGAGCAGAGCCCTCAACCCCCTCTGTTCCTGTACGTCCAGTGGTCTGATCTCATTTATGTGTCTGTTAGTCCACCCGTTGTACAGCGCTACGGAATTTGTTGGCGCTATATAAATAATAAAATAATAATAATAATGTGATCCAAAGCAATAATTCTATCATACACACGGTTATAGTAATTATAGAACAAATGCAATGAAAAGGCACATTACTATATATAGCTATATACAGACTTATATAGTTTTTAGAGCCTCTAACAAAATCTGTGTATAATAAAACACAATGTTTACCACTTTTCTAAACATTGGATTCATAGTTAAACCATTACGTTGTAAAGTGTTGAAGTCTATAATGTGGCAAGTAGCACTTCCTGAATTAAACTAGTTGGAGTGAGCTATACCATTGCACCAGAAATGTGGTATGGTGGAATGTGACAGTCAGAACACACGACCTGAACACTGGACACACCAGATAGTGACAGTTAGAAACACTGAATGTGATGGCAGATAAGAAACATTCGGCCCATCTAGTCTGCCAAGTTTTCTAAATACTTTCATTAGTCCTGGCCTTATCTTATAGCTAGGATAGCCTTATGCCTATCCCACGCATGCTTAAGTCATTCAATGTGTTAATCTCTACCACTTCAGCTGGAAGCCTATTCCATGCATCCACTACCCTCTCAGTAAAGTAATACTTCCTGATATTATTTTTAAACCTCTGTCCCTCTAATTTAAGACCATGTCCTCTTGTTGTGGTAGTTTTTCTTCTCCTCCTTTACTGTGTTGCTTCCCTTTATGTATTTAAATGTTTCTATCATATTCCACCTGTCTTGTTTTTCCTCCTAGCTATACATGTTAAAGGATCACTATAGGGTCAGGAACACAAACATGTATTCCTGACCCTATAATGTTAACACCACCATCTAGCCCCCCTGGGCCCCTCATGCCTCCATAAATATAGTAAAAATCTTACTGTATTCAAGCATCAAGCTGTAAATCTGCATGCTGTTAGACTCAGAAAAACAAGCAGTCTGCTGACATGTGGTAGCCTGATCCATTCGCAATGCTTCCCCATAGAATTGGCTAAGACTGACAAAGAGGCAGATCAAACACAGCCCTGGCCAATCAGCATCTCCTCATAGAGATGAATTGAATCAATGAATCTCTATGAGGAAAGTTCAGTGTCTGCATGCAGTGGGAGGAGATACTGAATCACAGGATGCTGTGCACAGTGCTGCCCTGTGCTCTGCTGTCAGCAGATCTGAGTGTCTGAGTGGATGGAGGCATATTATGCCTCCATCAACTCTGAAGTCCCTCTGGTTCACTCGGAGTGAATGCAACTGGAGGTGTTCCTAGCTTTCAATACAGTGTTTACATGAGAAAGGCTGCAGAAAATACAGTGTTTACATGAGAAAGGCTGCAGGGAGCTATAGTTCTCACCTGAACAACCTCATTAAGCTGAAGTTGTTCAGGTGACTATAGTGTCCCTTTAAGATCCTTTAACCTTGACTCCTTCAAAAAATCTTTGAAAACTCACTTCTTCATTTAAGCGTATCAATTAAACTGTCAGCATAGTCGCCATATGGGCAGTCGGAACCTTGGTCAACAACCGCCCCACATACCTATCCCCAATAACACGCTGACACTAGGTATATGGGAAAAATTGTCCACAGCTTTATTAACAAACATAGTAACGATACTAATAATTTAACATATATATAAAACATGGGTCATTGCCCCCATACTCCGCCCTCACATCTATACCTTCATTAAATATCAGGGCAATGACCCAACATAAGCAACACATAAATATATATAAATAACGCTTTAACCTTACTCCAACATGAACCGATTTAAGTGCCAACCATAAGTAACCACGGTAGGGGTATACCCAGATACCCCTACCCCACCAGGTTCTGAGCCACCTCCAGGACTCGAAACCCACCATCCACCAGTGACCACAATTCTTCATGTTCCTCACGTTCCTCATGGGGAGCCTATTTTTGCCTTCCCTAGCTCTCTATCCCGCCACAAGCTCGGACCTTGACCCCTCAAGCCGACCGAGCTCCGCCACCCCGAAGAAAGAGAGCCCTCTGCATCCCCTCCTGCAAACCCAAGTTCAGCAAATCCAGACCCACCGCTGAGAGATGGACGCCGTCCGTGTGGTAATAACCCGGTAGCCCACCTTCCAATTCTACGTGCCTCACTACCACGCCCCCCAATTTCCTCACGAAGCTTGCCATCAAGCTGTTAACCTTTCCCCTGCATCTGTCGATGGCCACCGGGTCCCTCGCGTGCCGCCACCGACGCCTCGGAACGATCTCAGACCACACCAGCATCACCCCAGGAAGCAGATCGAACAACCTGTTCAGGTCCTGCTTCATCCATTTAACCAACCTACGTTGCGGAATGAGGCCCAGGTCATTGTCCCCGCGTGCAGAACTAGCATATCCGGCCTCGCCCCGCCTGCTACCATCCGAATTATCACCCCGCACACGTCGCCCCAGCCAAATCCCTTAAAACCCAACCATCGCACTGTTAGGAGGTCTTTCGGGAAGCCCAGCTGTTGGCCCTGGGCTCGAGCTGCAGCTCTCCGTCCGGCCCAAACGATGAAGGAATGGCCCACAATCCACGCGACATAACCTGGGGAAGAAGGAAAACAACGTAAAACACCCACACCCAGACCGGGGCCCTCCCCCCGTCCGATACAGCCCGCATCACTGATCCAACAAACCCAAGCGCACATACGTGCGGAACCGAGCGGATTCCCATCTCCCAATCTTCTTGACTAACTCGTCCCCCATGCCCAGGCGCGCGGCCTCAGTGGCTGCCCCTATGCGAAAGGAATGAGTCCCATAGGCAGCAGCACTCAACCCCAACGCCCCCAGGCCCGATCGGAACACCTTAGTAAATTGAAAACGAGAGAGCGAGGAGCCATCGGCATGAACCAATAAAGACCCCCCAACTGCCGGTCTCAGTTCCAAGAACCGAGCCACTACCGCAACCGAGCACAGCGATGACCCGGGCAGGGGACCCAGCGTCACATCCCGGCCCTTACCCATGACGTCCGTTTTGGACGTAGCCAGGTATACTACCAGGTTCCCTGCGAGCATGCGAACACCGGATACCTGCAGACCCCCCGACTCTGACCGAGTAGCGCTCACCAATTCCCCTATTCGGAATGCCCCAAAGAAGGCCAAGAGAAAAGCTGCCCTGAACAGGGCTACCTCAAACCCGTCGAAGCAGATTCCGGGCAGCACTCGGAGTAAGTTCCTAAGCACCCGAACCGAGACCGGGCGCCTAGCATCCGGTGCCCTCCGGCCCCTCCGATACCCTTTGAGAGCTTGCCTAATGACAAACGCGTTCGTGAGGTCCTCCCACCCGTGGAATTTAAACCAAAAGGCCATCGGCGCCATGGTCCTATCAACCATTGCGGGGGACACACCTTTTGCCAGCAAATGAAAAATAAACCACAGGAAGGCGTCCTGCGACGATTCCACCTGCGGCCCCTGGCCCAGCCCCTCCCAGGAACGTTCCCAGGCACCCCAAACCTTACTGTATGCGGTCCAGGTGGCTGGTGCCAGCGAAGCCCTCACAAGTCCCCCAAGCATGATGCTCCGAGCTGCCACATTTCGTCCGGGCACGCCTGCCCTGTCTCCTGAGCCTCCGGAGCCGCCGCCCGAAACCGGGACCACTGAAAGCGAGACAGAGCATCAGCCACCTCGTTCAAATACCCGGGCATGTGACGCGCGCGAAAAACTACATTAAGGGACATGCACAGCAAAACAAATCGTCGCAATAGCTTCACCACCGGTTTGGATGCTGCCGACTGGTTATTGACGGTGTGCACCACCTACATATTGTCAGAGAAAAAGACCACTTTGCGGTCGCGGAGCCGATCCCCCCACAGGGCCAATGCCACCACCAATGGGAACAGCTCCAGAAAAGCCAAGTTCCGTATGAGGGGGCTTTGCCCCCACGCCTCCGGCCACCTCTGAGCACACCATCTCCCCCCGAAGTAGGCCCCGAAACCCACGCTACCCGATGCGTCGGTGAACAGCTCCAATTCGGCCGTGAACACACCCTCCTGACGGAAGAACACCGTCCCGTTAAAGTCTTGCAAAAAGACCTTCCAGACGTCCAGGTCGGCCCTCATCGAGGAAGAGACCCGAATGAAATGGTGTGGAGAACCGACCCCTGCGGTGGCTGCCGACAGGCTGCGGCTGAACACCCTACCCATAGGTATCACCCTGCAGGCAAAATTGAGCATCCCGATCAACGATTGTAGCTGCCGCAGGGTCACCTTACGTGCCCGCTGCACCGCGGTCACCGCACTGCGCAGTCCGCCCAACTTAGCCAGAGGCAGCCGACATTCCCCAAGCACCGAATCTATCTCCAAACCCAGAAAGCTGAGGCACTCGGTCGGGCCCTCAGTCTTGTCCGCCGCCAACGGCACCCCGAAGTGGCCCGCCACCCACTCAACTGTACGCAACAGGTGCCGGCAGGCGGGAGAACCCGCCGGCCCCACGCAGAGGAAGTCATCCAAATAATGCACCACCGCTTCGTTCCCCGACTCCACCCGCACCACCCATTCGAGAAAGGTACTGAACTTCTCAAAATAGGAGCACGAAATGGAGCAGCCCATCGGGAGACATAAGTCGTCGAAGTAACCTCCGTCGAAGAAGCACCCCAGTAGATGGTGACAAGCCGGATGAACCGGAAGCAAGCGAAAAGCAGCTTCGATATCCACCTTGGCCAGTAAAGCCCCACGCCCGGCCCTCTTAACCAGCTCGACCGCCTGGTCGAATGATGCATAAGAGACCGAGCACAAGTCCCCATCGATATCGTCATTCACCGACGCTCCCCTAGGATAGGACAGGTGATGAATGAGCCGAAACTTCCCGACCTCCTTCTTGGGAACCACCCCTGGTGGTGACACCCTAAGGCCCTCAAGCGGCGGTGCTGAGAATGGACCTGCCATCCTGCCCAACCGCACCTCCTTACTAAGCTTTTCCCGGACCACATCCGGAAATTCCCTCACCGATTTCAGATTACGCGTACAAACCGAACCCCCCCTCGTCCGGAAGGGGATGAAGAACCCCTGTCCAAACCCCGACCTAAGCAGCTCCGCGTCCCCCTTATTACCGTAGCGGCTTAGCCAGGGTTCCATCGCGTCGAGCCTCACCGGGGTTAGGCCCCGGGGCAGCAGCTGCCCCACCGCCCCCGGTCGCGGGAGGAGCTCCGGCTCCACCTGACTTACCTTTATTATAGCATCTCTGGAGCCCGTGAGTCCCACCACAGCCCGCGCATTCATGCTTGAAGCGGCAGGCCGCCCTCCACTTGCACTGACCTTCGTTGAACGACCAGCATAAGCCCTTCTGCAAGGCGGCCGACGAGGCGGACTGTCCCTTTGCGCCAGCCGCGTGCTGAAAGGGCTGTGCCTTCTGCGCCATCATCAGCTTCATCCACAGGGGCAGGTCCATTTGGTCCCACCTCATCCCCGGATTGGCTGCCAAGCGCTGCCGGAACTGCTCATCGTACCGCCACCAAGCCAACCCGCCGTAGGTGCGATACGCTTCCCAGATCCCGTCCAAGTAACAGAATAGGGAAGAGCAAGAACTCGGCGATTTTTCCCCTATCACACTGGCCAGGACGCAGAACGCCCTCAGCCAGTTCCCGAAGGACTTCATCTTCCGATACCGCTTCCGCTTTTCCTCCTCCTCCTTCTTTTCGTCCTTCTTATCCTCCTCCTTGAGGTCAATGAAGTCCTCCAGAGGAAGAAGGGAGAATATCTCACAGAACTCCCCCTTCCAAAATTTTTCTTTCGCCTCCTGCTTGAGGTGCACCCCCAGCGGGCCCGCGAATGACACGTAAGCATGCTGCCTAGCCGCGTCCGACACTCCCCCCGACAATTCCGCCCGTTCGCACCCCACCTCTCCCGGGCTGGACTCCACACCCGCCTCCCCGCTGTGCGCGGTTACCACGGGAGCCCCGCTACCATGCCCCGCCTCGCCGGACCCTCGTGTCCAAACCTGACCTACGTCGCCCGAAGTACCACCCCCCGCCCCCAATGAGTGGAGCAGTGACTGAAGTGTTTGAACTAGTGTATTGGACCCTAGGGGGCCTCTGGACTCACCGGCCAAGCCCCTCGATCCGTCCGTACCCGGGGCTGCGTTGTCAACCGCTGCGTGACTTGGATGCGCAACATCCGCCGACGTCCCTCCAACCAGGGAGCCCACCTGGTGCCTCGACAACCAAGGCCTCCCGCCATGCGCCACTCACCCGCTGTCCCCCGTGAGCCCGCTCCCCCCGCCCCGAGGACTCCGACTCCTACCCTCAACCCTCGCTGCCCTCCCCTGTCGTCCCCGCCCCAAGGACCCTGACCTAGTCTCTACTGAAGTTCCCGAGGGAGAGCGCCTGCGCCGAGCCCTCCTTTTCCCCCACGCCCTGAGGGACCTCGCGTCCCTCACAGGTGAAGAACCAACGCTGCTAGAGCCCGACCCGGAGCTGTCACCAGGTCCACCACCCTCCGACCCACTAGACCAGGCCTCCGAGCCCGCATAGCCCCCCCCGCCCCTGCGCCCCCCCGCCCCTGGGAGTGGCCCCTAGACACCCCCCGCCCCCTATGCTTCACCGCCCGCTGACCAACCCCCTCCTTACCAACATCAACACCTACCTCCCTCACCCGACCAGCAGATCTCCCAGGCACTCCAAGGGACCCCCCCGATGCCCCCAGCAGCCCTACCGCAGAGCCCCCCTCTCTGTGGCCCTGAGAGCTACTCTGCATCCCTCCAGAAGGTCCACCCCAGACACCCGAGCCCCACTACTCCCCCCCCTAGCCACAGGCACACTACCCCCAGGCTGCACCCCCAAGCTGGGCCCCACGCCAAGGGGATCCCCAAGGGGGCCCCCTGCACTTGCCTGTTCCGTCCTGGGCCCGGTCCGTGCCTTCCCGGCCCGCTCTCCTCCGTCCGCCGCTCCCACCTCCTTAAGAACGCGCCCGGCCTGCCTGCCCGACTCCCGGCAGGGCCGCCGCACAGGCAGAGGGGAGGATTTTTGTGTGTAATTGCTGGGAGTGTTTCTGTAATGTACGTTTATGATTGGTTATTCTGTAAACCCCTGTGGGTGGTCCTATCTCAGGGAAACCTGCATAAAAGAAGGCCCTTTGGTGCCAAGTAAACAGATCTTCTTGACCCTCAATACGTAGCCTTGTCTCGTTATTGGAGGGAACTGCTATATCACACTGGGGATTGCTATGCTCTGCATATTCCCCTGAGCTTTTAATCACTTAGCTCTTTTAAGAGCTGTTCCTGTTACGCTCTCCTGGAGGAGAGGTCTTCCCCACACGGTCCTGGAGGACAGAAGCTGATCCAGGGTGGAAGGAAGACGGCGAGACTCCAGTTAAGCTACGGTGATTGTGGAGTCTGCGGTGGTTGTGGTGTCTGCTGCAGTGTTTGGAGTCCTCAGGAGCATCCATCAACGGAGGGTACTTGGTCGGAGTACAGGGAGCTCCGTTACACTCTGCCCTTGGGTTTTTACGTCCAAGGTGCTTTATCTTGCACTTATCCACATTAAATGTCAGCTGCCACAACTCTGACCATTTTTCTAATTTACCTAAATCAATTACCATTTTGCTTATCCCTCCTGGAACATCAACCTTGTTACATATCTTCGTATCATCAGCAAAAAGACATACCTTACCATCAAGACCTTCTGCAATATCACAAACAAAAATATTAAAGAGTATGGGTCCAAGTACAGATCCCTGAGGTACCCCACTGGTGACAAGACCATGCTTCGAATATACTCCATTGACTACAACCCTCTGTTGCCTGTCACTCAGCCACTGCCTTACTCATTCAACAATATTGGAACCCAAACTTAAAGATTTTCAGTTTATTGATAAGCCTTCTATGTGCAACAGTGTCAAAAGCCTTACTGAAATCTAAGTAAGCAATGTCTACTTCACCACCCTGATCTATTATTTTAGTTACCCAATCAAAAAAAAATCAATAAGATTAGTTTGGCATGATCTCCCTGAAGTAAACCCATGTTGTCTCTGATCTTGAAATCTATGCGATTTTAGATGTTTAACAATCCTATCCTTTAACATGGTTTCCATTACTGGCCTTTAGTTGCCCGACTCCTCCCTACTACCTTTCTTGTAAATGGGCACAACATTCGCTAACCTCCAATCTTCTGGGACTACTCCTGTTAACAATGATTGGTTAAATAAATCCGTTACTGGTTTGGCTAGTACACCACTAAGCTTTTTTAATAACTTTGAGTATATTCCATCAGGCCCCATTGACTTATTTGTCTTTACTTTTGACAGTTGAAATATAACTTCTTCCTCTGTAAACTCACATGTAACAATGACTAATTTGTCGTTTTTTCCTAACTGAGGCCTCTTTCCTTCATTTTTATCTTTAAATACTGGACTAAAATATTCATTGAGGCAGTCAGCTAGGCTTTTATTCTCTTCTACATACCTTCCTACTTTTGTTTTTAATCTAACTAATCCTAGCTTTACTTTCCTTTCCTCAATCTGTTTTTTTATAATTACTAAATGCTAAATTGAACATATGCTGTACTGAAAAGCTGCTGTCAAATGCAAAAGGTATTCGTAGCTATTTTTTATTTAAAACTCATAGCCTGGAGGGGAGCGGAGCCTAGCGACTGAATGAGATGGACGCATGCAAACTGAGCTCTGTTAGCGATCCTAATATAACCCCCGAATTTTGGTTACCACAGAAAATGGAAAACATTGATTCAGACCCCAAACTTACCATGGGCAGAAAGACAAAGAAGCAGAAGCCAGATAAGCCTGGTCGGGCATGAATATAGGGGAACTTTTCCGACACAAGCCTCAAAGGAATGGTGAGTGGCCTCTATGGAGACCACAACTCAATCCATAGCGGAGCTCCAGATCGAACTGGTCATGCTTAAGAAACAACAAAGACCTAATGGAGCAACACCTAGCAATGCTAGACAACATGAGATGACGCAACAACCTTAAGGTACGAGATGTCCCAGAACAGGTGTCGACAGAGGAACTCCCTCACTTGCTGTGGAGGCTGATAGGGGCCTTACTAGCAACTATACAGGCCAAAAGCGTGATACCAGATTTGTTTTTTTGCATACCTAAACCCCAAAGGGCACCTGACATGGCGACTCGAGACCTGGTGGTGAAATTCTGCAATGGCTCAGACAAAGCGGCAGTACTAGCGTCAGTCAAGGGGATATCTCCCCACTCCTTTGAAAATATGGCCCTCACTTTTTATGCTGACCTCTCAGGGGATACTCTTCAGTGGAGAAGAGCGATGAGGCCCTTTACCACTCTGCTTTGGGATCATGACATCCGTTACAGGTGGCGCTCGCCACGAAAACTGCAAATCCAAAATGGGGACACCGTCCACTCTGCGCAGAATATGCAAGAAGCAGCAGCACTTCTGCAGACCCCAGGCATCCCAGAAGACACATTACCACAAGCTTGAGTCAGGGACAACACCTCCTCGATTAGCAGATGGGCGGCCTAGCAGTTGAGAGAAGCGACCGATCTCTCAGTTCGAGGTCGGCATCTTGTCATGGGTCTGTTGAGGTGCAGTCCAGATACCCCCCTTTGGACCGGCGAGGGATATCCCGGTCCCCACTGGAAAGGCTACTTACTTAGCATTTTTAGAACAACCCCTGACTGATTCTAAGAGCCTGTGGCTTAGCTAAGATGGCCGATGCACTGTTTAATCCACAGAGTCAAGTGTGCCAGTCTTGGAGGGTCATCTTCAAGGCCAAATTTGATCAGTTATGCTAGGCATTCTGGCAACGTATCGCAGACAGAACCTGCACCTCACCTACCAAAAACTGAGCTGCCAACTCATGCCACAGCTCTGGCTCATAGCTTTTCCTCTTCAGGGCCGGGGACCATCGTGAACTCACTTTCCAACACGTCGTCTACCTGCTTGGAAGACTCTCCGCAAAGCGAAGCACCAGGGGCACCACAATCTTATTGTTAGGCGAAAGGAGATCATCGGACACAAGGGACCGGCTCCTGCTAAAGCCTGGGCTCGGGGAGGAGCAGAACCACGGCGTTGCAGATTATGCCCCCCACTTTTGTATACGATTCATCTTACCTTGCAGCAAAGCACCGGGGACAGAGGTGAAGCCGAGTCTGGTACGAAAACTCCTTGGCCTGTAAGCAGTATTGGATGACACGTCGCCTACAACATAAGTTCTGTTACCTCAGCGTGCTGTTATGATACTGACTTTATTGTTTGATTTGATCTGTAAGCTTTTTCCCCCTCTATTAGTCTTAATATCCAGTGGTACCAAAGCGTCCTAGCCTATGCTTTTTCATTTTATAAGATAGTGCAGCTTGCTCTCCCCACATTTTTACTGTACTTTTGTCTAGCTAGCCTACCATTCCTCTGTTTTACAACTTATGCCAAAGGCTCAGACAATGTATCTTGTTGGACTCAAGTAAGCTTCTGGCTTTATAACTACTCTTTTCACACCGTGTATACACTATCTTATCACAGTGTTTTTATGCACTCAGATCCTGTATGTCTTAGTGTTGTTTACTCATGCATACTACTTTCTTCCCCAAAATCAGTGCAGTATACTTGATATTCAACCAAGCATTCTGCTAGCATTTCTTGCCGCTCTATTACATTGTCTACTACATTTGTTCACGATTTCATGTTAAAATTGTGTATTACAAAACTATGTTTTTGCATATATGATTAGGTAAAGGTCTCTGAAAACTTATGAACAGGACCTTTTAATGAGTATATATTGACATTTATTTACCACGCTAGTTTTCTACAATCCTCTCTTTGATCGGCAACTAGCTTTGTTACATTGTTTAGATACTATTACGTTTGTCTTTATATCTAGACACAGATTTAGAGTCTTTATAGCTAACGCTACTTTCTTACAGCCACAGAGGATCTCAATTTGGACATACTTTAGTTGTTTATTAGAACTATTTTGTATATACTTTAGTTGATTATTTATCATGTATATACTTTAGTTTCTATAGATTTATATTACTGTCCATATCACAGATTATAAATCTAGTGATTTGCAAAATTAATTACTGCATTCATCACCAGATTAAGGTCTCTGGATACTTTAGAACAGGACCTTCTTTTTCTACTTTGTTTGTGTATATACTTTAGTTGATCATTTTTGGAGCATTACTCCTACTGTGAACACTCCGAATAGATTTTAAGCTTATTATTAAAAGTTATATTTTAATTACATCTAGGGCACTCATTTCTCTCTTGTTTTAGTAGAGATTGTGGTGTGTACATTTGCATAAATGTGCTAATTTGAAGTACTCTAAGCAAGAGGTATACAAGTTATAAATATAGAGTACTGAAAAAAAATTAACTTCACTGTACTAGTAACAAGGAGTAGGTAGGTAAGCTGTTAGCAATGCTGCTCTGTTATACTTGGTGAGCAAGAATTATTTAAAATTAGTGGACTATCATCTATTTATTTTACTAGTTACTGTTATGTCTACAGTGTAAAATTAATTAGCAAAATCTTGTAAACTACCTTCAGTAAATGAACATTTGCTTCATGTGGAAGTCCTTCAAAATGTAATTTTTACTATATGGATTTATTTTTTCTTGATTGGTGCTAATCAGAATATACGTAAAACCAGAAAAATATCAAAAATAATCTCGATAAATGAAAAAATATGATGAAATAAATGTAATGTTTTTACTCAAGTTCTTTTAATAAATATCATCAACACAATACATACAAACATTAAAAAAAAAATCACTTTTCGTAATTATAGTCTAATATCTGTCTGCAGCCATCCAAGTAGGTCTAAATTCAATTACAAATATTCAAGGTGTATTGTGTAGTCCATGCTGTCTGTAGTTTTTTCAGAATACATGCAGTATAATTTGCACCACTAGATGTCACTAGGGTGATACTAATATTGTACCCTATCTTTGTCCTACTAACTATACTTTTGGTAGTAGAGGTATGGTATGTGTACAGAATTTCTTGCATTTATATTACATAGTGGTGACATTTGGATGGCTGGTGACTGGGTGCTTGTCTTTGGTATGATGCAATGTGTCCGTTTCTCTTCACCCTCTATGTTTGAGGCTAAAAATATAAAAAAATATAGTCATATCTCAGGATAACGTCCTGCAGATTGGGAGTGTGGCAAAAATAAATGTGTCTGCTTACTCAAACCCCTGAGAGTTAATGTAGTCCAGAATTATATGAACCTTTGGGGGACAGATGGTGGGGAGTTTACAGTGCACCTCTTATACCTTCCAACATTTCAAACAGAGAAAGAGGTGCAGTTAATTTTAAGGATTCCTGGCTGTTTTGAGAGATTTCGGGTGGCTTGCTAATAACAATTTTTGCTAGTATAATGTGATTTAGATTGATTTCTAAATACTTTAATTATAGTTTAAAAACACATTACTGACCGGTTATTCACCGAAGTGAAACTTCAAGGTGAATCTAAAGGGTTTTGGAGATTTAAGGTCAAATAACTGGAAACATTCTCTAAGACAGCTGTGCTTTCAGTTCAGCTACTCTGGTCTTAAGTGTGAAATTCACTTTGAATTCTCTCTGAATTCTCATTTTAGTAGTACATCCTGTGAGAGAATTATTTATATGGAGCTCTGTTGCCAACAATATAAGGCTCCTTGAAAAGAGGAGTTGCACCACAGAGTTGCAAGGACCTGTGCAATCAGTTCAATGACTGATCCCAGCAGCAAACCACTAGACCCCAGAAATATATATACGAGTAACAAAAAAATCAAATGTGTGTGTATGTGAATATATGAATACAAGTATGTGTGTGACAGAACGCCGTCACTGAGTGCCATATCCCCATGTGTCCACTATCTATTTCTATGGGGGGAGATATGTGATGGATGGCCTTATTTGTTTGGCGCAGGCCACAAGCTTGTGGCACCATTTTTGGGCCTTTTTTACATATGCCTGTATATGCAGCTGTGGGTCAACAAAAGGGTGTGGGGGAGGCAGCAGCTCTGTAAAGTATAGTTAAATGAAATGTATTGCTTGCCTGTGCCTCTCCCCCTCCCCCTTCCTTTGTCTCTCACAACAGGGCATTCCCACAGGGAAATTGCCAGCTCAGTTTGAACTGGCTGCTTTGTCCCTCTTCCATCCCCCATCAGCTTCTTGGGATTGAGGCCCTCTTGTTTTGTGTTGGAGACCCCATGTGGGGGTCTGTGCATGTAAAACCTTGTGTGACGAAATAAACAGGGTCAGTCAGTGTTGTACCTCCAGAACTGTGTGTCGTCCTGTTACTGGGGGGAAAATGGGTCTCTTTATATTCTAAGGTGGTTCCTCAGCGGCTGAAGGAAGGTTTTAGCGGAGTTAACTAGTCGGGTTACCCAGGGTCCACTACCGTGTGTATATCAATATGTGTGTGAATCCATATAAATGTGAACGTGTGTATAAATATGTGTGTGTGCGTATGAAAGTGAGTGTGGAAATATGTATGTGTGTTTATATGAATTTAAGACTGGGAAAGTGTGTGTGTGTGTGTGTATGTGTGTATGTGTGTGTGTGTGCATACACACTGATCAGCTACAGTATTAAAACCACTACCAGGTGAAGTGAATAACATGGTTTATATTTTTACAATGGCACTTGTCAATGGGGTGGGATATATTAGGCAGCAAATGAACAGTCTGTTCTTTAATTCCATGTGTTGAATGAAGAAAAACTGAAAAGAGTGACTTTGAAAAGGGCAAAATAGTAATGGGTTAGACAACTGGCAGTGGCGGCTCTAGACTTTGTGAGGCCTTAGGCGAAACTCAAACATGAGGCCCCACTAACACCCAAAGTGGAAAAAAAAAATAGGGGTTGCATTGTGTGTATAAGGTGCTGTAGTTGTATTGAAGGACAAGCTTGCAGTGCTGGATACAGAGAGCTAGTCTCTGTATTCATTGTTCAGAGGCTTGCAGCGTCGCAGCTCCCTGTGCTGCTGTGTTGTGAGCTCTCCGACTGTAGTTGTAGTTACCACAACAAGAGGACATAGTCTTAAATTAGAGGGACAAAAGTTTAAAAATAATATCAGGAAGTATTACTTTACTGAGAGGGTAGTGAATGCATGGAATAGCCTTCCAGCTGAAGTGGTAGAGGTTAACACAGTAAAGGAGTTTAAGCATGCGTGGGATAGGCATAAGGCTATCCTAACTATAAGATAAGGCCAGGGACTAATGAAAGTATTTAGAAAATTGGGCAGACTAGATGGGCCGAATGGTTCTTATCTGCCGTCACATTCTATGTTTCTATGTTTCTAAGTTATGGCATAATTTGCAAACTAAATTAATTTGCAATAAACAAATTGAATTAGCAATTATGCTAATCATTTATACACGACTGCTGGGTATGATTACATAGCCTTGCAGTCGTGTATACATTACTGCCAGTGTGTGTATTTCTGAGCGTGTTTGGCATTGTCTACCTGTGTATGTGCATGAAAGTGTGTGTCTGACTGAGAATATCCTTGTGTGTGAATGTATGTATGTATATATGTATGTGTCTGGGACCGTATGTGTAACAAGGGGTAGGGGGGTAGCAACAGCCAGTAGTGGGATGGAGGGACAGTGACAGGGGGTGGGGTGGTGGAGGGGCAGTAACAGGATAGGGGGTGGAGGGCAGGACATAGGGGTAAGGGGTAGCAACAGGTGCAGTGTGGATGGAGGGGCAGTGACAGGGGGTAGGGGTAGAGGGGCAGTAACAGGGGTGTAGGGGGTGAAACAGGGGCTAGGAGGTAGCTGGAGGGGCAGTGACAGGGTATGTGGAGGGTGGTGGGGCAGTGACGGGTAGGGAGGGTGAGGCAGCAGGGGGTGGAGGGGTGTGAGGCCGCAACGGGTGAAGAGGGTAGAGGAGTAGTCACAGGTGGTAATGGGATGGAGGGGCAGTGACATGGGGTGGGGGAGGGGCAGCAACAGGGTGTAGGGGCAGTAACGGGTAGGGGGTGAAGGTAACAGGGGGTAGGAGGTAGTAACAGGGTGATGGAGGGCAAAATGGTGTGCAGGGGCAGGACAAGGGGTAGGAGGATAGTAACGGGTGGAGGGATGGAGGTGCAAAACAGGTAGGGAGTTGGATAAAGCAGCACAGGGTAGGGGGATGGAGGCAGTGAGACAGGGGTTTCATTAATTTGTAACAGGGAGTATGGGGGTAGTAACAGTCAGTAGGGAGTGGAGGGGATGTGGCAGGGGGTAGGGAGGTGGAGGGCAGTAACGGATAGGTGGCTAGTAACAGGGGTAGGGTGAGGCAGCACAGGGGGTGGAGGGGGGCTGTGATGGGGGTGGGGGGTGGAGGGTCAGTAGCAGGGGGTAGGGGTAGTAGGAGGGGGTAGGGGTAGGGGGGATGGAGGGGCAGTAACATGGGGTGGGGAGGTGGAGGGGCAGTGACAGGGGGTAGGGGGGTGGAGGGGCAGTAACAGGGTGTAAGAGAAGGCAATTTAGGCCTAAACAGGGACTAACCAAATGGCAAACTACTGAGTTTATTTAACTCTTTAAGGACCAAACTTCTGGAATAAAAGGGAATCATGACATGTCACACATGTCATGTGTCCTTAAGGGGTTAAACTTTTGTCCTTTCTCAAGGTCCTCATATTCTCTGCCTTTGTGGAGTCTGTGCCTCAAAGCATCAGAGTTTGAATTGGCAGCAAAAGGGGGATCTACACAATATTAGGCAGGTGGTTTTAATGTTGTGATCAGTGTATGAATGTTAGCATATGTTTGTTTTAAATGAAAGTGTGTGTATATATGTGTTTGTAATTTCACTAACAAAAGTGCTTTAGGGTCATTGCAGAGAGACAACAGCAGCAGAACATTCTGCAGTGTGGGAAGGGATGCCAATCTACATTTCTGCCGTTGGTGCCAGATAAGTAAGACTCTAGTGGAGTTCCCTACATTTATGTAACAGAATGTATGTTTGTTTGTTCTCTGGGGGAGTATGCCAAAAATGTATTTTTGTATGTAATTTTATGTTATTTTAAAACTGTTTTGTTGTGATAACCATTTTAAATAATGCTTAAAGAATGATTTAACAGCAAATAATTTAGTTGATTTTATTGTCTAATTTTTCAACAGTTTTTTTCTATTTTTTTCTAAAAAGTTAAAGCTTACTGAAATACAAAATCACAAAATATTGTTGTAACTATCAACTTTAAGGAATAGCCTACATTAGTCATAGAATTAAATTTTATAGGTGAACCACAGCTATAATAACAGAAACATTCTCAGAGCCCAGTGTCCAGAAAATAATGACAAGTGTTTGAAAAGTATTTAGAATCTTTAAATAACAAGTATTGTATATACAGACATTCAAAAAGGCAAACAGAATCCACATAACAGATTATTGGAAGGCAAACTGGAAACCAGACCAATCGTTCCATTTCATGAGATCCTTGAGAGGCAAACACATGTCCTATTCATGTGCAAACTAATGTAATACAAACAGCCAAGATTGCAAAAGAAAAGGCAACTTAATCAGCTTTACAGAAATATAAAAACACAATTTACATTTCTTCTTTCATTTAAAATTGACAGGAACAAAACTGGGGCAGTGCTGGTCACCTGTTCCATGTCTTATAGTGGCACTTCATTAGAGATCTCTGAGTCTCCATATTGGGAAGTAATTGCAAGAGAATAAGAGAATTGATGTCTACACTCAGCTTTCCTATCTTGGCTCACGTATATCATTCCAAAGTAAACAAAATGAATTCATGTTCATAGGCAACAAGGAAATGATGAATAACCATAAAAAAAAAAAAAAGTGTTACCCAGAAACCTCAACAGGTGATGAGAACTTATGTGACATTTTACATGTTTTAACAAAGTCCTTCAGAGGCCTATAGACACCTTAATCAAATTTCATAAAGGTCATTGCTCACTGAAACGCAAGGAAACTCCAAAAACCCTACATCATTATTCTAGGAAGGAGCATATCCTTTGCTGAACATGCAAACATGCACTATGCAAATAAGTAAAAATTAACAAATTATTGTATCGGAGTATGTATAGATCAGAAAAATAAAATGAGATTTTTGCACATTATTCTGCTCGATATCTAATGTTCTTTTTAATTACTATCACATTCAGTCACAAACCATCTGAAAAATGCATATATATACGTTTTGTTACTGTAATCAGATAGACGTGTGTATATATATATATATATATATATATATATATATGAGTTTCCACAATAGCTACAATAATGCGTTTGTTTTGTAATGCTTTATATTTTATTGGTTATTGTAATATGTGACATCACCTATAATGATATTCACCCACAGCTTGTCACGTGTATTTTGTTTGAACTATATATTGCACTGTGTGACTTGCAATAATGATGGCTTGATAAATAGCTACTGTATATATTGGGTTAAAACAGCGCCGCTCTGTGAGGTTATGTTAAAGTGATAATTTTTTCACTTGAGGTATTTTGTTTGTTTTGTTTTTAACATAAAACCAGTATTGGACCTTTTCCTTACTTTCACTTTAAATGTTTTCCCCAACTAAGTAATGTACTACATTTTAAAGGGCTCTGTCACCTCACATTTGTCTTTCTCCCATTGTTTCCTCTTCTCTTCCTCTTTCAGAATCTGTTATTTTTTTTCTTCATTTCTGCTCTAGTTTTCTTTAAAACATAAAACAAAATAGGGACTACTTTGTATTATGTATTTTTCCTACGCTTGACAAATCTTGACAAAGGATGGGGATGTCACTGATTCCCTGCATGCCAAAGACATTAAATACTGTTAACGGTTCCCCTTCAGTTTTTCATTCACATATAGAGGTTCCATGTTGTCCATCCTAATGCTTCAGTCCCAAAGTGGTATAGTTGGGCCATACATCAACCAGCTGCTGCATTACCTCAGTTGGAGAAATGGCACCACAATCCAGGGAGACGTCCGCAGACTTCACTCATAGAGATTGGGACACCACCTAGGATCTCTAGATACCGTTCAAGAAACATCATTACAATATTGCTCCTCTAGCCAAATGCAGACTCTCTTAAGGCTAAACACCATCCAGAGTCGCTTCATAGATCTATTCTACAATATTCCATAACCTGTGAGAGGTGAATGAAGGACTACTCAGTAAAACATAACATTCAATTTCGGTGAGCTTTATAATAAGAAAAAAATTGTGATACAATGAAGCATAAGGGTAAAACAATAATGAGTTCATAAGTCCAATTGGTTTGGGCCTCATATATTAAAGCTGTGTTTTTCTACCTGTTCAAATCTCTTTAATTTTTCTTAATAAAGTAAAAGATTTTGCAGCATTACCTTGTAACTGTCAGGTTCAGGATGTAGGACCCCAGGATGCAGATACTAGAGGAGAAACCACAGTTCAAGCAAAGGGACAATCCAATAGCAGGGTGCGGTCAAGGCAGCGTTAGAATCCAGAGAGGTATGAGTGCAGAAATACAATGGACTAAGACAAAACAGTAGAAAAACTATACTAAGAGCACACAATGACTGAGCAATTGACACCCCTTGCTGACCTGTGTAACTAGTATGCTGCTTTAGAACTGCCATGGCGAACTCTGGTGCCATGGCGAACTCTGGTCAGGCAGTGTAACGGACCGTTTTGCACACAAGAGGTTAAAAACCGTTTAGGCGATATTCCCCTTCCAGATAGACGAGCAGCTATTGCAATCACCAATCTCCCGAACTGCAAACACATGAATACTCCAACTCCCGAACAGGAAACACCCGAATGCTGTAAACAGCCGAACAGGAAAAACCATACGAACAGCTTACACTCCTGGCAGTCGCACTGTAACAGCATACAATCCAATTCCCCCCAAGAACAAGACGACACTTCGTTTGAGGGTCAAGCAGAACTGATTTACTGGGGCTACCTGCCCGGCTTTTACACTAGGGGGCCAGATGGAAGACTGGGAAACATATTGGACGTTGACCAACCACAAGCTTACAATCCTTTACAATCCCACAATGCATCACAATCCCTCCTCTCTGTCCTGGAGATAATTTGGAAGTAATCCAATTATCTCCAAGGACAGAGGCAAAACTCCATTAACCACATGGCAGACAAAGGACAATAAAATACATTAAAATATCCAATGTTACACAAAACATATACATTCTACCTATCCCCAGATAGCTTAGATCTGAGCGCACATCACTAACGAATGGCGCTCAGATCACATACATACAGTTCAATCGCCATGGAGCCAAAGTCTTTCCCATTGTCTTTCGTTACACGAATAGGCTCCATGGCATGGCTATCTGGGGTGATGCTGTTCATACGGTTAAACTACCGAATGTACAGGCATTCGGTTACACTACCGAATGCAGAGGCAAGGAGGCTGGAGGCTCAGCGGTGTTTGTGCAGTTAAGTGTCCATTTCCAGTTCCATAGTTTGGGCGCTGAACACCGCTGGCCGTTCGGGAGTTAAAATGACCACTGCCACGTGTTCGGCAAATGAACAAAGGCCACCGCAGCTTAACCGCAGCTTCTGGGCGGTCAATTGACGGCACACTCCAGTTCTCAGGTGGTCGATCGTTCGGTACTTTGTTCGGTAGATTGAATCTACTGAACGCCCCGGCAGAAAGGCACAAATAAGCCTTTCTGCAGGGAAAATAAAAGGTTTTAAATACCAGGCCATAGTCTAAAGGGAGGAGGCGAGCAACCATTCACATGCCTGGGGTCTTACTGTTACCAAGTGGCTCCTGTGATTTGGTGGATGGCTCAGGAGTCTGGAGAAAGTAAGTGGTGGCCTGACTGTACTTTTAGCAATGCTCTTTTGACAAAGCAACCTTTTTGTTAATCCTACTCTGAGTGCATTCTCAGACCAGTGTGCGCTGAGCTTCTGACTTGACTCCAACCCCACAGCCCATCACTGTCCTCTTGTTATCTGTACAGGGAGTGCAGAATTATTAGGCAAATGAGTATTTTGACCACATCATCCTCTTTATGCATGTTGTCTTACTCCAAGCTGTATAGGCTCGAAAGCCTACTACCAATTAAGCATATTAGGTGATGTGCATCTCTGTAATGAGAAGGGGTGTGGTCTAATGACATCAACACCCTATATCAGGTGTGCATAATTATTAGGCAACTTCCTTTCCTTTGGCAAAATGGGTCAAAAGAAGGACTTGACAGGCTCAGAAAAGTCAAAAATAGTGAGATATCTTGCAGAGGGATGCAGCACTCTTAAAATTGCAAAGCTTCTGAAGCGTGATCATCGAACAATCAAGCGTTTCATTCAAAATAGTCAACAGGGTCGCAAGAAGCGTGTGGAAAAACCAAGGCGCAAAATAACTGCCCATGAACTGAGAAAAGTCAAGCGTGCAGCTGCCACGATGCCACTTGCCACCAGTTTGGCCATATTTCAGAGCTGCAACATCACTGGAGTGCCCAAAAGCACAAGGTGTGCAATACTCAGAGACATGGCCAAGGTAAGAAAGGCTGAAAGACGACCACCACTGAACAAGACACACAAGCTGAAACGTCAAGACTGGGCCAAGAAATATCTCAAGACTGATTTTTCTAAGGTTTTATGGACTGATGAAATGAGAGTGAGTCTTGATGGGCCAGATGGATGGGCCCGTGGCTGGATTGGTAAAGGGCAGAGAGCTCCAGTCCGACTCAGACGCCAGCAAGGTGGAGGTGGAGTACTGGTTTGGGCTGGTATCATCAAAGATGAGCTTGTGGGGCCTTTTCAGGTTGAGGATGGAGTCAAGCTCAACTCCCAGTCCTACTGCCAGTTCCTGGAAGACACCTTCTTCAAGCAGTGGTACAGGAAGAAGTCTGCATCCTTCAAGAAAAACATGATTTTCATGCAGGACAATGCTCCATCACACGCGTCCAAGTACTCCACAGCGTGGCTGGCAAGAAAGGGTATAAAAGAAGAAAATCTAATGACATGGCCTCCTTGTTCACCTGATCTGAACCCCATTGAGAACCTGTGGTCCATCATCAAATGTGAGATTTACAAGGAGGGAAAACAGTACACCTCTCTGAACAGTGTCTGGGAGGCTGTGGTTGCTGCTGCACGCAATGTTGATGGTGAACAGATCAAAACACTGACAGAATCCATGGATGGCAGGCTTTTGAGTGTCCTTGCAAAGAAAGGTGGCTATATTGGTCACTGATTTGTTTTTGTTTTGTTTTTGAATGTCAGAAATGTATATTTGTGAATGTTGAGATGTTATATTGGTTTCACTAGTAATAATAAATAATTGAAATGGGTATATATTTGTTTTTTGTTAAGTTGCCTAATAATTATGCACAGTAATAGTCACCTGCACACACAGATATCCCCCTAACATAGCTAACTAAAAACAAACTAAAAACTACTTCCAAAAATATTCAGCTTTGATATTAATGAGTTTTTTGGGTTCATTGAGAACATGGTTGTTGTTCAATAATAAAATTAATCCTCAAAAATACAACTTGCCTAATAATTCTGCACTCCCTGTATAGTAGTTTAAAGCCCGGCTAAGGGGGACAGAGGACATATAATAAGAGGATAATAATTGTCAGACTGATGTCAGCATCTTAGCTCCCACTGATCGGTCATTCACTGGAGTATGAGTAAAGGCACAAGGTTATGTTGAAAAAACTGCAAAAAGGTTTTGTTTTTCAGCAAAACTAATAAGAAAAACACATTATGAATATAAGACCAAACTTGCTATGTTATAATGGTCCCCAGAGTATGACTGGAGTGTTCTTTTAAGAGGTTGATTAGCCATAAATGGAACGATATTTTGAACAACCCAATCTTGTGAAGCCACTTGTCCTACAGTGTTTGATGGTTGAGTAGAAGTGCCCAAAGCTTGCAGGAAAGACAGATTTAAAGCTTTAGTGATAGAATCATGATCCTTGAAGGGAGTGGGGTAACATCCAATGAAAGGAGAAGTTTAGATGAAACATGACTGTTGTTCCATCTCCATGAAATCAGAAACAGCTATTAATGTCTCTAGATGTTGATCC